>JBBGZY010000163.1:0-525000 GCA_037952925.1 Lithobates clamitans | reverse complement strand
TGGTAGAATGCTTGTTTAAAAAGTTGTGCAGAATGCAGCACGATAAAATGATAAAATTAAGTTTGTATTCCGCCAAATTAATGGCTGTTTGAAACAGGCGGAACCGGCTGGCCAGAATTCCAAACGCATTCTCAACCACTCTTCTAGCTCTGGGCAGCCGGTAATTAAAAACCCTCCTCTCCGGGGTGAGGGTTCTTTGGGGGAATGGCCTCATGAGGTGCTTGCTGAGAGCGAAGGCTTCATCGGCAATGAAGACAAAGGGGAGTCCTTCCACGTTATCCTCATCAGGTGGCAATCCCAGGCCACCACTCTGGAGACGCTGGCAGAACTCCGTCTGGGCAAATACTCCTCCATCCGACATCCGGCCATTCTTCCCCACGTCCACATATAAAAAATCATAGTGTGCCGACACCACCGCCATTAAAACAATACTGTGGAACCCCTTATAATTAAAATAATATGACCCGAATGGGGTGGTGGCACAATGTGGACATGTTTCCCATCTATAGCCCCTCCACAATTGGGAAAGTCCCAACGGCTGGCAAAATGGGATGCCACAGTCTGCCATTCCTGTGGCATTGAAGGAAACTGGGGAATCAAACAAGAAAACCAAAATCAATTAATTTGGAAGCTAACATTGCAAGAAAATTAGACAATTAAAAACATTATTCCCCAGCATCAGTATAACATTCAATAATTTAATTCTTCTGGAATAACTAATATGGAAAGGCACACTTATCAGATTGCTCACCCCCTCTGATGGAACATTGATTACATTTTAGGGGGTTGTGAAATCCCTAAAAAAAATTACTTTTAGGACACGCAGGAATTTAGGGACTAAAAAGGCTACAAGACTGCAGTTGTCGCACTCTGCAGGTGCAGTTGCTAACCAGCTTACAGTAAATGAGGTAATGTAAAAAGGCATTCATGTTGCAAGGAGTACACAATCACAGGCAAAGGCAATTAATGAAAACACTTTGAGGCTTGCATATGATTTGATGATGGAAATCAGCAGAGCTTCTGCTCATTTACTAAAGCACTGGAACAAATGCACTTGTAGAGTGCACATGCATTTTGCAAAGTGCAACATATATTTGCTTTAGACAAATCAACACCACAGAACATTCAAGCAAATTTTAACGAGGGTGGGGGTGGGGGGGGGTTGTGAAATCTAGATAATTGCTCATTAGCAGCACACTATTTGGAGTGAGTTTAGGTGGGGGGGGTGGGGGGGTTGTGAAATCTAGATAATTGCTAATTATAAGCACACTAAATACACTCCAACAAAATACATTCAAAATGAGTAGACTAGGTGGATATGTTCCCATCACTTCATGCTGGGAAGGTTATTGAAGGAAAATATACATGCATGACAAAAAATAACAGGAAAAAATTCCAGCATGTGTGAGGATAAAAAGGGGACATTCACACTATATTGCAATGATGGTAAGTAGTGTTTGAAGCAAGAAATACATTACATTATCAAAGATTACATAAAAGAACATGTGATGCTAATAAAAGAAAAATATCTTATCTTAATATAGTCCTTCTGCAGGACCTGTATGATGGCAGAACAGGTCTCTGGGATAATGATCCCCAGAGCCTGGGGGGAGATGCCTGTCGAGAACTTAAGGTCCTGCAGGCTTCTCCCTGTGGCCAAATACCGCAAGGTAGCGACCAGCCTCTGCTCCGGAGTGATGGCTTGCCTCATGCAGGTATCCTGCCTGCTGATATAGGGGGTCAGCAAAGCCACCAAACGGTCAAAAACGGGGTCCGTCATCCGGAGAAAGTTCCTGAAATCCTCAGGATTATTCTCACGGATCTCACGGAGCAAAGGCATGTGACAGAACTGGTCACGCTGAAGCAACCAATTCTTGGTCCATGAACTCCTCCTCGCCCTGTTCATGGACTGGTCTTGGGCTGAAGAATAAACTACAGCACCAAGCACATACAATGCACGAGCTCTACGACGAGTACGTACAGGTAACATGGCTTCAAAACGGTCGGCTGGTCAGAACGCACTAAACAGAACGCACTGAAGAACAGCAAGGCCTGTGAAGAACGACCTGAAAATCAGGAACGAGCGGCCAATAAAACAAAGATTTCTCAATGCCAACTGACCAAACGCACTGAAAAGCAGATACAAACCTCACAAGCACAGACTGAACAACAGTTAAAACGAACTGAAAAATACGAGTCTCACAAGCGCGAATCGTCTCTCACCAAACTTCTACTAACACGAGATAAACACGAGATTAGCAGAAGGAGCCCAAAGGGTGTCGTACGGGCTATTGAACTTCCGTTTTATAGTCTCGTCGGACTTGGTGTACGTCACCGCGTACTAAGCTGTCGTACTTTTGTGTGGTCGTGTGTGGGCAAGTCCGTTCGTAAGAAAGTCTGCCGCAAGTCCGCCGAAGGTACGCCGGAAGTATGTCGGACAGGCTGTCCGACTTTTGTAGCTGAAAAGTCCGACCGTGTGTACGCGGCATTAGGAGCAAGGAAAAAGTGTGTATGTACTAATTGTACTATTAAAGTAAAGTAAACCTTTTGCTTTGCCACGTATGGGCAAACACCAGGTTCACTTAAAACCTGAATATACAGATTCATGAGAAAGCCCCATTGTGACTGGTTCTCTTCAATGTTTCTTGTATCTAAAAGCTCCATTGTGTGTATCAACACAGGATTCCAGTCACCTTTAAATATTGAGATTATATGTAAATTTGCTCAGTGGATCTCAGATCAACTATGATGGCGTTTCTTCTAGGTAGGTCCTAGGTAAACTTCAATGCATAAAATACATTTCCATGTTTGTGCAAAATGTTCCTACAATAAACAGCCCCAAGAAAGGTTTTTTTTATCTGTACACATCACAAACATTTCTTGCCGTATCTTTGGCTGAAGGACTATACATATAACTAACACAGACATAGACAATTTGTTGGTATTATAGGTAGTACAGAAAATGGAAACTTATTGGCACGGTGCATAAGCTGAAACTGAATTTGCAGATGTAGAACAGCTATTATTGGCATATTAAAAATTGAAGATAACACTGGTAAGCAACCTACAAACATGGAAATATCAAAGTGAGCAGATTTTATATTAAAATAAGTAAGAATTGCTGGCACAATTGAAAAATAATAGTGTTTGCCTCATGTAGAAAATCTGTGTCCGATAGCACAAAAAAACAAATAAAGTAACCTTATGCCCTAAATAAGATTACCTCTTATAAAAAATAAATAACAATCCATTATTATTAAACTACTCAGATATTCAAAATCATTTTTTTTTCATTTTATATACGGTACTTAACTATTTCTAAGAATACTTCTGTTTTACTTGTATACCATTGTGAAAATTTAGAATATATACTATTAGACTGTTAAAGCCTTTGTATGACCCAACCACTGTACATATAGTGGACACTTTAAAGTGATACTAAACACACACTGTTTGATTTACATTGTCCCTTCTATTTCTGTATGTGGATGATGGCACTGTAATTATTTTAATAAAAAAAAAAAAATCTAAGTTGTCCTAATCAATATACAGCTGCCACATGACCCAGCTCTTTCCCAGCCTGTCTATAGGGAAACATGAGCAGGAGGAGCTTCTAATCCTCTGCTGCTGGTCACATGTTCAAAAAAAAAAAAAACAGCCTTTAAAATACAGAGTACAAATAAATAAATAATTTCAATACATTGTTTTAAATTGGCATACAAATATATTTTTGAAATTTTTAGCTTTTTTATTTTGTGTAAATAACATGGTGTAGGCAGATTTCTGGCAGTTACAGGCTGTGTCATGCCCCTCCAGCCTGTGTCTTAGAATAAGAGGGGGGCGAAGCCTCCATTTATCTACATGTAATATCCCGCCCCCATTGTGTTTAGCTAGTTAGTGGGCATGGAGGAGGAGGGAGGGAGTGGGCTGTCATTTACCACTGTGTATACACCCACATTTGTGTCTCACAACTGAAGTGGGGACATGAACAGAAGGTGGAGATAGAGAGCAGCAGGATCAACCAGGTTTTTTGCAGAATACAGAAAACAAATTTCATAGCGAGTGAGTGAGTATGAACAGCATGTAATACAGCATTTATTGATTTTTTTTTTGTGATGTGGGTTTAGTGACACCTTAACTATAGCACATATTGCTATAGCACATATAAACATCTGTAGATTGCCCACACTGCTATTGTTTTAGTTCCCCCCTATGCCTTTCCTTTAAATTATGGCCTCCTTAACTTTAGCTATGTACCTACAAGTCTGTTTCTGAAGTGAGAATTTTTCATTTGTTTTATTAACTCCCTGATTAGCAATTATAAGCACCCTACTCCCATTGCTAGCAGTATATAACTAAGCATCTCTTGGGAAAGGCACGTTTGCCAAGGGGTGGCACGTTTGCAGATGGGGTTCTTTCTCAAAGTGGGGGCATTTCTCTAAGTGGGAGCACTTCTGACTCTGCACTTCCGCGAATGCACAAAGCGAAGGAACACAAGAATACAACTTGAAAAATACAATACAGGTGACTTTGTTTACACTTTCAGCTCTTCCTCCCCCTTCTAAAATGCAATGTCTATCACTCCTTCTGACAGCTGTGTCTTCTATCCTTAAACTATCTCTCCTGCACCCCTCTTCTCCACCCCACACCTTATATATATCACCCTCACTTCTGTCCTCTCCATATTACTGCACTCACTAACTCTGGCTAACTTCACTCTCTCCCTCACCTCTGCCCCTTCACCCTTCATACACCTAACGGTTACCCATAGAAACCTTCGCCATCTCAACCCTTCTCTTCTCTACTCTGCTACTGACCTCCTCTATGACAAAATCGCACCTCTGTCCTGCAACCAATCTAGCCACTTCTGTCTACAACACTTCACTTCTAGTCTCACTACACACAGAGTCAGGCCTTCCCCCTTCAAACCTGACAAACAGATCACACTAGAAGTCTGAAAAAACACAGCCGTGCTCTCAAGCGCCTGTGGCGTAAGATGAAGTCCCAGAAAGATTTCAGCCAGTATAAACTTGCCCTCCAAAAATACAATTCCAGCCTCCTCACTGCCAAGCAGACCTATTTCATCACCCTCATTAAAAACGTATCATCCCGTCCCCATCAACTCTTCTCTACCTTCAACTCTCTACTTCGCCCTCCAACGCCTCCACCCACTAACTCACTTACTGCTCAGGAGATCGCCAATCACTTCAAACAGAAGATTGATACAATTCATGAGGAGATCTCTACTGTTCTGACACACTCCATGCCTTACACCCCATGTCCACAGGTACAATCATTACTTCCCTCTTTCAACCCCACCACTATAGAAGAGGTTGCTAAATTTCTTGCTAACGTCCATCTTACCACCTGCCCTCTGGATCCTGTTCCCTCACAAATGCTACAGGCTCTATTCTACACTCTCTAGCCCACATCTTCAATCTCTCCCTCTCTTCTGGCATCTTCCCCAATTCTTTAAAACATGCACTTGTCTACCCAATACTTAAAAAGCCCTCACTGGACCCATCCAATCTTAAAAACCTACACCCCATCTCCTTGCTCCCCTTTTTATCCAAACTCCTTGAATGACTAGTCTACAACCGACTGAGCGTCCATCTTGCTGATAATAGCCTTCTTGATCCCCTTCAGTCAGGATTTCGTCCTCAACATTCCACAGAAACTGCTCTCCTAAAACTAACAAATGATCTACTAATGGGCAAAACTAAGGGACATTATTCTGTACTCCTACTTCTGAACCTCTCTGCTGCCTTCGATACGGTTAACCACCCCCTCCTCCTCAAAATACTCCATGCCATTGGTCTCCGTGACTGTACTCTTCGTTGGTTTTCTACCTAGTTATTTAACCGCACCTTTAGCGTTACCTACAATTCTACTGCCTCCTCTCCTCTTCCTTTCTCTGTTGGGGTCCCCCAAGGTTATGTTCTTGGACCTCTCCTATTTTCAATCTACACCTCCTCCCTGGGTCAGCTGATAGCCTCCCACAGCTTCCAATACCATCTCTACGCTGACGACAATCAAATCTATTTCTCTACCCCTCAACTCACTCCTTCAGTCTCCTCATATATCACTATTTTAATATCAAATATATAAGTCTGGATGTCACACCACTTCCTCAAACTTAATCTATCCAAAACCGAACATATCATTTTTCCTCCCCCACGTGCCTCTTCCCTTGATCTCTCGGTCAAAATTGATGGCACAACTATCAGCCAATCCCCACATGCCAAGGTACTAGGAGTAGTCCTGGACTCTGAACTCTCCTTTAAGCCCCATGTCCAATCACTGTCCAAATCTTGCCACCTCAACTTCCGGAACATCTCCAAAATACGCCCCTTTCTAACCAATGACACAACAAAGCTTTTAATTCACTCCCTGGTCATCTCTCACCTCGATTACTGCAACTCCCTCCTTATTGGCCTACCTCTGCATACACTATCCCGCCTTCAGTCCATCATGAATGCTGCTGCCAGACTCATCCACCTTACCAACCGCTCTGTCTCTGCTACTCCTCTCTGTCAATCCCTCCACTGGCTTCCGCTCACCCAGCAAATTAAATTAAAAATACTAAAAACTACCTACAAAGCAATCCACAAATCTGCCACCAGCTACATCACTGACCTAGTCTCAAAATACCAACCTAATTGTTCTCTTGGTTCTTCTCAAGACCTCCTGCTCTCTAGCTCTCTCATCACCTCCTCCCATGCTCATCTCCAGGACTTTTCCAGAGCCTCTCCAAGCCTATGGAACTCCTTACCCCAATCTGTTTGTCTATCTCCTACTCTATTAGCTTTTAGGCAATCCCTGAAAACCCTCTTCAGAGAATCCTATCCTACCCACACATAACTGTATTTTCATTTTGTCCATCTGATCATCCCCCACAGCTACTCCCCTTTGTTCCACTTGACCCTCCCTTCTGGATTGTAAGCCCTAATGAGCAGGGCCCTCTGATCCCTCCTGTATTGAATTGTATTGTAATTGTACTGTCTTCCCCAATGTTGTAAAGTGCTGCACAAACTGTTGGCGCTATATAAATCATGTATAATAATAATAATAATAATAATATTGCATTCCATGGGGATATGCTCTGGTTAGTATAATAGTATTATCATGAAGCTGATTTGCTAAAAGAGGTCAGTATTTTTATGTTTTCATGCAAAATTTACCCAACTTTCATCCAAGATTCAAACATTTTCCTAATTGAATCAAATTAGAAAAATAGGTGAATCTTGGGTGAAAAAAAAAAAATAGACCCCATGTATACTTCTAGGGCAAGTTATATTTTTTCTTATTCTATAAATGTCCGACTAAAGGAAAAACACCCAGAACATTGGCACCTCATCCCAAATAGTTAAATATTGTAAATGGGGAAGGGAGAGGGGATTTTTGCGGTGCTTACAAATTATAATGGAAACCAAGGTATAAAAAGGTTTAAAGTTAATAGAATTATAGTTAAAAAACAAACACAGCCAAATGTTCAATAATTTTCAACATTTCAAGATGGAGATGGTCATAGAGGCAAATGTTCAAATTGAAACAAGGAGATTCAAGTTCGTATAAAATAACTAGTAGCTCCATCAGGGGATATTACAAAGTGTCTTTGAATTGTATAGAAATAACAGAAAAAACAAGACATAATGAGTATGAAAAACGCAGCAAAAATACATTATATTGTGTACAGAAACAAATTAATAGCAATTAGCAACAGTTGCCAGTGCTCTCCCCAAAGGAAGGGGGAACCTACCGCCTCAAAAGACTCCTGGAGGGGCCATCACCAACAAAGGACCAACCACAAGGTGAAATGGGCCCTGTGCGGCCACAGAGGGCACAAAAAGACCAGGCTGAAAAGTACAAAAAAAAAGTGAATATGTGTGAAAGGATCTAAACAGGTTATAGTTATGTATATATATCTATATATATATATATATATATATATATATATATATATATATATATATATAAAAATTTGGCATCAGATTCATGGACAGTGCCCAAAGTATACTTACTTAAAAGCAAGCAAATGAAGAGCATACGGTGGAGGGCGACTAGGATATGGGTTGAATTATATCCAGTAAAGCCAAAAAATGAATATATCTGTGGTGAGATAAAGAAATGGTAATAGTATAGAATCAAATATAGAGAGAAGGAAAAAAATGGCAAACTGACAAGTAAAGAAAAGATGGTGGTCACACCTGTTAAAATCAGAACCTATAGGCATTTATGAAGGGGGTGGATAGAGTTATGGAGAAGAGGTGGAAGTGATATAGTAATGGATGAGCTAAGTTTGCATATTAGTATGTATAATCATATAATTAAAATGGCCAGAAATCAGTTAAAAAGAAGGTGCTTCCAAATTATGGAATACACCAGGACAGTTGTCTCAATAATGCTCATGGTGTACAATACGGATTATAAAGGCAGAGGGGAATAAAAATGTACAGGCAGGGAAAAAGAAAAGGACCAGATATAAAGAGTATACTAAGGTGACCTGAAATAACAGCATTAATGTTAGTTAATTAAAAAAAAAAAATGAGTAGTGAAAAAAATGAATAAACATAGAATAAGAAATACTATATGTAAGCATATAGTGAGAAAGGAGATGTAGAGAGAATAAAGATCCCACCTTGCGCAACACAGGATACAGTGTAACACCAGTCTTTGCTGCCCTATGGACATATGTGGTGGCGCAACACAAGTGCACTACAAGTACCAGCAAGCTTGTGGCCTACAGTCCTTCTTGTGGTATATGCTATTTATTTCTGAACTATCTGCATACAGTATGTAACCCATCTGAACTGTTTCACTGTCACCTATAACCTGCCCTGACAGACCATACAATTAAAGGGGAAGACAACCTAATGGATTATTAACAAGCTCAGATGTTTGCCTAATAACTTGCCTGTTTACACAGGAACTGGCCACCCAGCTCATTAGGTGGCAATCTCCTCCTTCTACAACCACTGCCACCTGAACCACAGAATCCTTTCCTTGATATATTTTTGGCAACTGTAGGGGGTTCTGTAACTTTGAAAACATCTACAAATTATATTTCAAGTTGTCTGGCTCTGAAACACAGAGGGTGAAAATCATAATTTCATTTCTGGGCCTTTAGCCTGGAACTAAACTATCCAGGCCCGCTAATAGTAGATGCCTTCTTTGAAGTCCTGGCCTTGCTATGTGAAGCAATAGATTATGTTGCTGCTGAATCAGCCCTGCATTTCTTACAGCAAGGGGCCAACTTCACTGAGGTATACTGTTTAGAGTTTTGCAGGTGAGCCCCAGAATCTGTCTGAAATCATGTAACACCCTGCAGCCAATTCTGAATTGGTCTTTCTGAAGCTATTAAAGATGCTTTAGTCATCTATCCCTGCTCAGCCTCACTAGAGGAAACCATGAAATTATCCATCAGAAATGACTGCCATCAACAGGGGAGGAGACAGAAATGTGGCACAGCTGAGGTATAACCTGTGCTTTCCCTGACACCCAATTCCTCCACTTCCAATGCCATGTCTGAGAAGTAACTTATATAGCTAGGTTTAATCCATTTATCTACTCACCTTTGTGACATGGGACTTTGTTTCTATTGTAGCCCTAGGGGTCATGTGCTTTGCTCTTGCCCTACTCCAGGACCCTGGACAATTGTGAAAAAGTCACCCTCCCTAGGTCATGAAAAGTTCAGACAAGCGCTTAAAGATCCCTGCAGTTAGCTACTATAGGACTGGGTCTCATGAGCCACTGGCCTTTGTGGATTTCGAAGCCAATGGAAAATTTCTTGAAAAGGCACTGGTCACTTGCTTGTCTCTGAAAACTCATGCTCTAGAGTGTACTGTCCACCTGATTTCTGTGGATAATCAGCCTCTCTCACAAAACTAAGTGGTATGGGCAACTAACCCTTTCCAGCTACAATTGGAAACTTCACATTGGGAGAAGATTTATTGTCATTAGTTCCTCACCCACACCTTTGATTTCAGGCCTTGATATCCCCTCTTCACACTGCACACACATCCTCTCCAGGCAAAGCCTGAAAGGCAAAACATATTCCAGAAAGTTCCCCCAAAAATGTATGCCATTTCCCAACATGCACCACTGACAAGATTCTAATGGTTGGCCAGGGAGAAATAAATATAACTGAGGCTATTGGATCTTCTTATGCTATTGCCAGAGAAACTCTGCAACAGCAAACAGAAGCAAACAATAACCTGAATTTAGGGGGAAAAATACAGAAAGAAAACGATAAATTCAGGCCTAGACTGATCACGCCATTTCAACGCTAAATTTAAAATATAGGGGCACTCCCACTCAGGGCAGGGTCGCTACATATTTATTTTTGAACTCTGTTACATATTTCTGAGGTCCCAAAACAGCTTGGCTTTTCTTAAAATCAGCATCATAATAATTATGGGGTCCCTAACATTGATTACATGGCTATATGTTTGGCTTCTACCGTGGCCTATTGACCAGTTTTGTTTTTATGCTTCTGTTTTTTATGCTTTTTCCCACTATACTGCTTTCTACAAAGCATGTTGGATAAGACGATGCTTCGTAAATGGCCTGTCTAGTCTTTCTGGCCTTGGATCAGCTATGGGGTTGATTTACTAAAGGCAAATAAAGCTGTTCAAATTGCATTTGCATTTGTCAGAGCTTAGTGAATGAGGTGAAGCTCTATTGGCTTCCATCATTCAATCATGTACAAGCAACAATTATTTGTTGTTTTCTTTCCTGCATGAGATTATTCTTTGCAAAGTGAAATTTCATCACATTTGCAAAGGTATGGAAAGAATTCCCTTGCAAAATGGAAAGTGTTTAGTAAATCAAACCCTGTATATTATTTACTTATAGCAGGAACAACATTAGCGCTGTAAGTGGATAGGAAGAGCATGGTTTCTCTAAGCACCAGAATTACTATGAGTAAAGTAATTATTTTTCATGGTTTAAACACAATACATATATTTTTGGATTAAGTGAAGCAGATATTCGTAACTATTTTCATGCTAATTTGTCATAGAAGCATCAACTGACTTGCTCTAATTATCTTATATAAATTTTGCTGCTAAGATAAATTCATGTGAATTATCTTTACTAAACGTACTCTGCCAGAACTAATCTTGATTTATGGGATAGGCATATTTTAAATAATGCAGACTATTAAATATCCTGTGTATTTACAGAATTGTTGACACTATTTTTCTGGGTCAAAACGCAAGAACAAAGCCGTTCTTTCATGTTCCAGAATCCAGCATCTCTGAAATTTAAGTGTCTATGAAAATTTCTAAGCATGCGAATATGAGATCATTTTCTTCTGCTCGTCAAATGCAGTTCTGCACAAAAAAATACAATTGTGCGGGATTCATGTCATGCCCAGTTAAGATCAGTGACAACATTATATTGTTTATAGATTTTTACTGTTGTACTTTTTCCTATTTAGCACTGTAGAGGCAAAATTATTTACTTTTACCTCACTAATCTAATGCTGTGCTAAATAGCATTACTGTCTAGCTCTATACTATTCTAACTTTAATTTTAATATATTTTAAATGGAAACTGTGAAGGAGGGAATTTATCAAAACTGGAGCAGATAGAGTCTTGGCAGCTAATCAGTTTCTACTTTCAGTTTGTTCAGTTAAGCTTTGAAAATGAAAGATAAATGCTGATTGGTTGCCAAGAAGCACAACTGTTCCAGATTCTGTCTGCTTAGTTATATCATGAGGTTGAGGCCAAAACAGGCTGTGCGTGTGTGTGTGTGGGGGGGATCAAAAGGGTGTGGAGAATGGGGTACTAGGGCCGTTATGGCTTCTGGAGGGAAATATTTGATCTGCCCCCCCACCAGGAGCAGGGTAATGTGGGCAGAAGTGCAGGCAGGCTAAGAACACAGACTGGCGCACAGGCATCTGCAGACTGCCCTTCTTACTACCTCCCCTTGTCTTGTGACATAATACATGACCAGAAACCAAAAGCAGAGGCCACTGCTAGGGATGAGCCCGCGGTTGAGGCAAACAGAAGTTCGACTAAAATATTGGGTGTTCGTTTGCTCGCATTTGAGCGGGGCGCCCCATAATACACTGCGAGATTGCAGTGCATTGACACCTGATGATTGGCCAATCATGGCCCCACACTATATAAGGCTGCTTACATAACAGCCGTGTATAGTGTATGGACAGAGATAGATTGAGCTAGATTAGGTAGGCAGGCAGGTAGATTAGTCGCGTGCAGCAGGCAATGTATTTAATATATATATATACCCTGTTTCCCCGAAAATAAGACCTAGCGTGATTGTCGGTGATGGCTGCAATATAAGCCCTACCCCCCAAATAAGCCCTAGTTAAAGTCCTTGTAGGTCTTATTTTCAGGGTAGGGCTTATTTTCGGGAAAACAGGGTAGGGCTTATTTGGGGGGTAGGGCTTATATTGCAGCCATCACCGACAATCACGCTAGGTCTTATTTTCGGGGAAACAGGGTATATATATATATATATATATATATATATATATATATATATATATATATACTCAGCATTTAGTGTACACTAGATATTCAGTGTAGACTCTATATTCAGTCGGTGCAGGCAGTGTAGTATATATAACACAGTGTATTGAAGTGGTTAAGGGGAACCCCACGGCAAAATAAAAAAAATGGCGTGAGAGTCCCCCCAAAATCCATACAAGACCCTTTCATGTCTGGTATGAATTTTAAGGGGAACCCTCTGCCAAAATTTAAAAAACAAAATGGTGTGGGGGTTGCCCCAAAATCCATACCAGACCCTTATCTGAGCATGCAACCTGACAGGTTAGGATAGGGGGGGACGAGCGAGCGCCCCTCCCCCCCTCCTGAACCATACAAGGCCGCTTGCCCTTAACATGGGAAGCGCGCTGTGTTAAAGCCCAATTAAACCCTCACATTGTATTACTGAAAAACAGTCAGGTTGCATATACAGTAGTAAATCGGATCTTCATGTACTCTGTTTTTAACTGGGATGTGCTGCCCCAATGGTTAAAATATCTAATACCACAGCATTCTGCAAAGCCTGACTTCAGCTCATACAAAGCTGTGGTCCAGCTCTTCAGTGGTCTGACACATCCCCCCCCCCCCGAACAGTGTACAAATCAACAGCATTGCTCAAGTAGTGAGAGAGCTGTTGATTGCTGCACTGTTCAGTGGGTATTGGATCATGGGTCAGCCGAGTTGCTGTTTTGTGTGAGAGAGCCACAGTCCGATGCACAGGGCCTTTTAACCTTTGCTGCAGCACCTATTCATTAAATAAAGAGTAGCAAATCAGATTTATTACGGTATATGCAACCCGACTATACTACAGTAATAAATATCAGGGTGCAGTTGGGCTTCAAGTGAATCATGGGTTTCAACTGAAGACTTGCACTGAGATAATCAATAACAATTAGCACAATATAATACCAAACAGAAAATGCAGCCACAAAGATTATAACCACATTTATCTGCCACTAAACACATAAATAGTCCTGAGGTTATTACGAAGCAAAGGGTTAGATCTGACACAAAATACATCTTTAGTTACAATCTAACAAAGTTACAATTTAACCAAAACCTGTTTCAATCACCAGTGCCCCACTAAGTATTTCAAAATAAGAGGGTACATTCACAAATTAGAGTTGCCCCTAAAACTGGAATGAAGGGAATATCTTCCATGGGAACACTTGATCCTATGAGATCTGTTTAACCCTACATGCACACCTATGCACTTTTTTGTGCATTTTTACATTGTACTTCTACCCATTTACCAAAAAAAGTTTAGTTTAGTGTTATAAAAAACAAGAGATGGTTTTTGACAAGTCCCTTATTAAAAATAAAAAATGTCCCCCGTCGTAGCTCCAACGTCAATCATGATATCTACTTTCTCCACTTTCTCTGCCAATGTCTTCTTTCTCCGCTCCCCTGCCGATGTCTTCTTTCTCCGCTTCCCCTGCCGATGTCTTCTTCCTCTGCCACCACCACTGAGCTGCTGAAAATAAAAAAAAATTCTCCTCCTCCGATGTTGGCTCCCGTCATTCCTTCAGCTCCAGTGTCTGACAGTTCTTATACAGCTATGGGGTGTGGTCATGCGGTGATGTCACCCTGAGACGTACGCACACTTGTGACACCACTAACCTGGGCATGATGGGTCCGTGATGTCACAAGGGGCAAGGTCTCTGGGTGATGTCACCACATGGCCACACTCCATAACTATATAAGAACTGTCAAACACCGGAGCTGACAGAATAGTGGGAGCCAGCATCAGCATTTTTTTATATTCAGTGGCTTGGGGGCAGCTCTGGTGGTAGAGGAAGAAGACATTAGTGGAGGAAATGAAGAAAAAAGACATTGGCGGAGTAAGCGGAGAAAGAAGACATTGTGATTGACGTTGGAGCTGCAACATTTCTGTTTCAATATTTTTATTAAGTTTCAAAAGAGTATGACAAGCTGTGGTGTGGCCACGGAGGGGCAATATTGAACAGGCACAAACAAAGAACAGCGCATGTACGTAGAATGATTACCATAACTGTAAACTGTTACCAGGACCCAAAAGGGCCAGGGTAGAGGTAAGGTAAGTATCACAAGATATACCTTGTTCCCTTAAGGGAAATCAGTCTTTGTCTAATAGCCTTCATATCAGGAATGAAGAGGAAAAGAAAGACAAAGGAGGAAGAAAAAGGAGAAAGAAGAAAAAGAGAGAGAAGCCCCAGGAGGGGGCGATTACCACAGACGCGGGACCTGCACAAGCAAAGTTTACAGTCGACCATAGCTAGTCGGGGGCAGGGATGGGCAGGAGTAAGTTATCCAAGGGTTCCAAACTTTTAAGAAGAAAGGAGAGATAAAATCTAGTTGCGCAATTGCAAATAATGGAAATATTCCTGCCTAGGGATCTCATGTGTCTCCCGAAGGGCCTCCCATGATCGAAATGAGCGCATAGTTAAAAAATTATGCACACCGGTAAAGCCATTGGAGGGTCACCAAGAGAAGGAACGAGGTAAAAATATATACAAATATTGGCAGCGCTATGTATGATATTAAAATATGAAAATAACACTAATAATCCACAGTGATAAAAGCAGTGCAGAAAACAGTCCAAAGTCTATTGCAGTAAATTATTTGTGAAAATCATCCAAGGTAGAATCAGGTCCTGCTTGCGTGATGATAAGCCGTCACCAACACCACCACTCATGACAAAGCAGGGGGGCACTCACATGCCCCTTAGTATTAAACTCCTACCGGATCAAAGTTAAATATAGGCAGAAATGATGTATCTCTTTATGGCGAATCTCCCAATTTGAACTGCATCAGAAGGGGTGGGAATCACTATGGCAGGCTCATTTCAAACCGCATGGAAAAGAAAAAGATATCCTCCATAGTGTAAACCAGTAAAAAAATTGCTTAGGGCATGGCTTAAACGATGTTCAGGAAGCAACACCATTCGGGGACACAGAGCCTGCTACAGCTGGAAAAAGACATATGACTGTAGTAGGAGACGCCGTGCTATCCATGCTGCGGTCTGCAAATGGGGCTTGGTGTTGATATGTGTGTTTATATGTGATTTTCTGTAAGTGCAATTCCTAAAGGAGGTGTATTGTGGATATCTATTAATATTTTTTTTTATTTTTTTGTCACGAGTGGTGGTGTTGGTGACGGCTTATCATCACTCAAGCAGGACCTGATCTTACCTTGGATGATTTTCACGAATAATGTACTGCAATAGACTATGGACTGTTTTCTGCACTGCTTTTATCACTGTGGAGTATTAGTGTTATTTTGACATTTTAATATCATACAATAAGGAGCATTTCAATTTGTTTTTTCACCCAATCCACAAGCGCTTGCGAAAGAGGAATTAGGCATTTTTCCTACTTATTTGTGTAAAGAGAAGGAGCGAGGTTGTTCCAGCCCCGGCAGGAAAAGAGGGCTGTTAACGATTGGTAAATAAGGGATGAATATCGTACAAAGTCCCACAATTTCAAACCATGAACCATAATAGGGCTTAGTGTCAGGGGGTGTAAATTATAAGGAAGCCAAAGCAATACTTGTAGAGAAATCGGAGCAAAGTTAGGTAGTTCCAGGAGCACCCACAACAGGATGTCAGAAGTGGCATGTAATATAGATAATTGAGAAATCTGGGCTGCTAAATACTATTTAGCCAGGCTAGGGGCTCCCAGGCCACCTTGCAACATATGGGTATAGAGTGTTGATCTAGGTACTATGGGGGCGTTTATGAGCCCATATGAACAGAAGGACTCTGTTCTGTAAAAGACAGAGATAAAAAGATGGGACATGTGTAGGGAAGGTCCGAAAGAAATAAAGAACTTTTGGCAAGATAGTCATCTTGACTGCATGGATACGGCCTATCCAAGAGAGAGAGGAGAATTGCCAAGAATGAAGAAAAGAGGACAAGGAGCGCAGCCAGGGATAGTAGTTTGCCGAAAACAAGGTGGAATAGGAGGAAGTAAGTTTAATCCCCAAGTAATTGAGTGGGGTGCCCAGCGCTAGGGAAATTGTGTCTGTAAATGTGATATGGAGTCCAGAGATGGTTGAGAAATGATCCAATAGTGCCTGCAAGTTGAGAAGAGTAGTAATAAGATTAGTGAGAACCAGGAGGGCATGGTCCGCATATAAATTTGCCTTGTAATGATTGCCTGCATAAGGAACACCAGATATATCGGGATTATCCAGGAGGGCCATGGCCAATGGTTCTAATACAAGACTGAAGAGTGCTGGTAACAGTGGATGGCCCTGTCGCATACCCTGGAAAAACGAAAAAGGCGGGGAGAGGAACCCAACATATTTAACAGAAGCAGTGGGGGACGAATATAGGGTTTTAATCCAGGCCAGAAAGTCACTGCCAAATCCCCACTGCGTAAGTGTGAATTCTAAATAATCCCATGAAAGCGAATTAAACGCCTTTATATGTCAAGAGACAATAAAAAGCCCGGTATCTTACGGTATCTTACGTTGACGTAAAATATGGATTAAATTATTAACTTTGCAGATATTGTCTCCTGCCTACCTGCCTTGGACGAAGCCCACCTGGTCTCTGTGTATGAGAGTTTGGAGATATTTTTTGACACGGGTGCTCAGGACCTTCCCCAGAATCTTCAGATCCACGTTCAACAAAGAGAGGGGTCTGAACACCTGCAGCTCAGAGACCTCGTTGGTTGTTTTAGGAATCATAGAGATATAAGTTTTAAGGGATTTGGAGAAGGGCTGAGAACCTTGTTTCAATTAGTTAAAATATGCAGTGAGATGGGGGGTTAGGAGGGTAGCAAACTTCTTATAATAGAGTCCCGAAAATCCATCCGATCCAGGGGCCTTGGAGGGCTTTAGCAACTTAATGGCCCAGGCAATCTCATCCTCAGAAATATCCGCATTCCAAGGAGCTACGACATTTTAGTAAAGGAATTGTCAAAAACCATCTCTTGTTTTTTGTAACACTACACTGCCTTTTTTTTTTTGGTAAATGTGTAGGGGTACAATGTACCCTATCCTCATTTACGTAGGGGGGCTGGGATCTGGGGGCCCCCTTTTAGTAAAGGGGGCTTCCAGATTTTGCTATACCCCATGCCTGCAGACCCTCACAACCACTGGCCAGGGTGGAGACAAGGTGCTTTGGGGTGGGAGTCCCCCCTGCCCCAAAGCACCCCCCCATGTTGAGGGCATGTGGCCTGGTATGGTTCAGGAGGGGCTGCATGCTCAGATAAGAATCTGGTATGGATTTGTGCGGGGGGAACCCCATCACATTTTTTTATTCTGGCATAGGGGGCCCCCTCCAATTCCATACCAGACCCAAAGGGCATGGTATGGATTTGGGGGGAGACCCACACCCTTTTTTTCTCAATTTCTTTAGCTAATTATAATGTTTTTAAAGGGACATAAAAAAAACACACAAAATGCAAAACGCATGAAAAATGCATCCAAAAACGCATCAAAAAATGGGTTTAAAAAACAAAAATGCACCACAAAATGTGCCTGAAAAACACATCAACCGCAACCGTCTAGATGAGATCCTAGACTAAGGGGATTTCCCTCACATTACAAAGATAACCTCTCACTTTATTAAGATATCCTCTACTAAGTCTACAAGACAGAACTTGAAAGAGACATCTCCCTAATTAGACACAGAGTTGTTGCTGTAACTGCTTACACCTTGTTAGCTGAAGTTCATTTTAAATTTGTTAGTCAAATCCTTGACTAGTCCATCTATACCTGGCCACACACAGAAACAGTATTTTCTGTTCAGCCAATAGATTTCTTCAGTCAAACTACACGGCGGAGATGGACAGTTCTCCAGCTGAAGGTATAGTAATTTGACAGCCAGCCTCTGTCAGTGTTCAAAATTTTCATACAGTGCCAGCATCTGATTAGATGCAAGCACTGTTCGGCCGCCAACTTCTCACCCAGCTCCTTCTATTTTTTTGTCGAGGGATATTGGGCAGGAGGTGACCCACTGAGCAAAATGTGGTCCATGTAAGTTCAGCTCAACACTACCCTCTCCCCAAATTGACAATGCTGCAATTCAAACGTTTTTCTGTGACTTCTTCAGTGGAGTGAAAATACCCCAAGACCGGATGTTTGTTACTGGCAAGATCACAATATAAAAATTAAGGAAAAAAGCATTGGTAAGTTGTAAATTTTTGTTTTTCAGTTTAATACCACTTTAAATTTGTCTTTCCCATTAACCCTAATGCATTTAGCTAAAATGGAATTTTTTAATGAAATTACTTTTTTTTGCAAACTTTTCAGAAAAGCATAACATCTCAATTTATCTCAAACCTAGGTCCTGGAAAAGTTCTGTATGTTTATATTACCTATACTACCCACCCTTGATTGTTATAATAATTTTCTTTGTGGGTTGGACAATGGGAAAAAGTCTATATTGAGAGGTGTTTCTTCATTGGGAATAAGTCAGTGAACCCTGCCTATAACCAGGGCCAACTAATTATGTATAAAGGGTAGAGCACTCTCCAAATGTGTATTTTTAACCTTTTATTATAGCAAATATTTTGTATAAATGTGTAATATTTTCTATAAATTGTTTTCACTATTTGTTAAGAGCTTTGAAAAGAATGACGGGATTGTCTGGCTTTTCAAATAACACCAGCTTACCAATGGGGTCTGTCAAATAACAAAAGGAAAAAACTCAGACAGATGAAAAAGCAGCATATGCTTCACTGGATTTATGCAGCAGACTAGTCAACATGTCAGTTTCCACTCATTTGATTTTATCTGATAGAAAATGGCTGCCTTTTTACAATTCCACACTATCCCCTTCCACTAGTTCTACTGGTACGATAACAATGTTTACATCTGCTGCTTCACTTGCATACACCTGCCTGTGTCCTGAGGGATTCTAATTTACTCTTGCATGCATCCCCTTTCCTTTCACATTTTAAGATCAAAAAACGAGGTCAAGGAGAACTATGCTCAGCAAACATATATAGAATTATTACAGTACAGGTCAGCCTTATTTCTAACAGGCAGCTTTGCCAGAGATGTGCTTGTGCTTCAAAGAGCTAGCTCCTGTTGAATGATTTGTTATGACTCATGCCTGTTGGCTGATTTGGTCACAGTTTCTTTAGATAAAGGTACCAAATGCGGAACAATAAATCACTAATAGTCTTAGCTACGCACATCGTATTCTGTTTATGCAGTAGGCAATACTCTCTATGTTTACAACTGTGTTAACTTTATTTTACGATTTGTCGATAATTACGACATTACGATTTTTATAATTTAGCATATGATGCAGAAAATCTTGCACAGCTCTCATTAATATCACTTAGAGTTCAGATATAGTATTTACTGTGCCCTGGAATGTCATGCTGTAAGGCATGAGTATATAACAAGAGGTTATGTTGCAATTAGAATCCCCCCATTAATAACGTTCTTGTGTATTGTGAATTGCTCTACCATATACCCTTATAGTTGATTGTTTTGTTTTTTGAACGGTCTAAGGTTTGAAATTGTAAAAAGAGGGGTTGAGTCTTGTCCTGGCTGACAGGTTATAAAAATAAAAATAAAAATAATATATTTGGAGATATTAATTGTGGGTATGGCCCAAAAGATATAGTAGTTTCATTTCTATTTACTATAGATTTTTATATATGCATAATCTAATTATTAGACTTGTGTTTTTTCACCACATTTTTAGACATTTTTATTTTATAATTATTTTATATTTATATTTTTTCTAAAATATAGTGCATTTGGGTAAAATAATAAAATTAAATAAAAATTATACCAAATGCACAGCGAAAAATACGGCCATGTACAATATACGTACTGTCCAAAAGGCTTTTTAATCCTAAGAGTGACATCAAAGTTTTTTTAGTTGAATTTGGATCCATTTAGGACCGGAAGTCTCAGGTATGTTATGGGCGTCTATCTCTAAAATTCACCCGGGGTACACGCTAGATCTCTTCCGGTTTCTGATTATAGTCTACCTCTATAGGAGGTTTTGGTGTCAGCCAGATCGAGGCTTAGCTCGTCTTGACGCATGCCTGTTGGTGTGTCAGACCGGCACTAAAATGAGGCTTGGTTCTACTTCCGCATGTATTCTAGTATCTGTTTCTTATTTTCGATTTATGTTCCGCCCTGTGGGCGGTTTCATACTGACGGTCCCGTCGAATCTCCTATACATGCTCTGTCGAAAGACGGACGTAGGCGGGGATGAGGGCGTGGTTGCAACTCCGTCTATTGATATATAAGGTGATGGTTCATTGCATCGCCCGTGCCCCGTAGATGACGTCACGTATGACGAAACATGTAGGGCGTGGCCTCGCAGTGCTTGCCATCACGTGTTCTGAAGGTTTACTTTGCACGGGCGTTCTGCCTTTGTATATGCCGGCTTTTTATGAATATCGGGTCCCCCCTCTGATGCTGGAGCTGTTGGACTATCCCGACCATCCGGAAGTCTGCGGTGTACGCTGTCAAGACCTGGTTACCAACACTTGGTCCCTGCAGAGGGCGAAATCTGCAAGTTCGTAAGACCTTGCCACAGAGGAGGTCCCACAATAGGGGTAAGCGCACACCTATTACTCTATCCCTGCAATCAATGCACGTCCGATAGAAAGCCTCTTTGATCTATCAGTCCTTACGGTTTGGAGACCAGATGAATTAAATGGACTTTTAATTTAATTGGAATATTTTTTATGGACATATTATAGGTGGTGTTGATGCCTGAACATCGACTTTTAGCACATAACTATTTTCTGTTATAAGGTTTATGCACTTATTGTTACTTTTTGATTGGGACTTACATACATATATTGTGTGCCCTAAACACTTTTTTCAATTATATTATCACTGCTAGCGCAATTAAGTTTTATTTTGTATGTTTATCACTTCATGGATATTTGAAGTTTTTTTTTGCTGCTGCATTTTTTGCGAATACACATTATCTTCACGTATTGCTCACTAGCGCAGGTTGACCCCACCAGTTTCTATGAGTATATAGACCGTGAACACATTTTCATAAACACCTTTTTAAAACCACAGTACAAGTCTGTAATTAACCAATCAGGGCAGAGTTAATATATATATATATATATATATATATATATATATATATATATATATATATATATACAATACACTGTATTGTCAAAAGTATTGGGATGCCTGCCTTTACACGCACATGAACTTTAATGGCATCCCAGTCTTAGTCCGTAGAGTCCAATATTGAGTTGGCCCACCCTTTGCAGCTATAACAGCTTCAACTCTTCTAGGAAGGCTGTCCACAAGGTTTAGGAGTGTGTCTGTGGGAGTGTTTGACCATTCTTCCAGAAGCGCATTTGTGAGGTCAGGCACTGATTTTGGACAAGAAGGCCTGGCTCGCAGTCTCCGCTTTCATTCATCCCAAAGTTGTTCTATCAGGTTGAGGTCAGGCCAGGCCAGTCAAGTTCCTCCACCCCAAACTTGCTCATCCATGTCTTTATGGACCTTGCTTTGTGCATTGGTCTAAATAATTTGGTGGAGGGGGGATTATGGTGTTGGGTTGTTTTTCAGGGGTTGGGCTTGTGGATAGTCTTCCCAGAAGAGTTGAAGCTGTTATAGCTGCAAAGGGTGGGCCAACTCAATAATGAACCCGGACGAAGACTGGGATGCCATTAAAGTTCATGTGCATGTAAAGGCAGGTGTCCCAATACTTATGACAATTTAGTGTGTGTGTGTGTGTGCGTGTGTGTGTGTGTGTGTGTGCGTGTGTGTGTGTATATATATGCATATATATATATATATAAACATATACAAATATAGATAAACATATTAACAATAAAGTGTTGAAGGAAGGCCAAATGTTTAGTTTGTATAACTTTACAGCAAGGGGTAACTTTATCATCACTCTATGTATCTATCTGCATGCAAATTGCACAGGTGGTTCTCTTAGACAAACACAGAAGAACCTCACCAGCACACCATGGATCTCTAATGTCCAAAGCTTTTTTCAGGAATCACATTGTTATAGCAAAAAAAAAGTTTCGGATCAGGTCATCAGGTCACATGCCTGATGAAGGGGTCCTGCGAGGGTCCCAAATATTGCTTTTGCTATAACAATGTGATTGCTGAATAAAGCTTTGGACCCACATTGGAGATCCACGGTGTGCTGTTGACATTCTTCTGCCTTGACTATCTTCAGTTCCAGCCGATGACCCCTACAGCACCTGTCTATATACACAGCCATTATCCAGGAATAGGTGCGTTGGGATTGTGCATTGGTATCTCGTAGACAAATGTGTGCATTTGAAATCTACAAAGTTCTAAAAAGTTTAATAATCCATAACTCCCATACTGTACAGTGCACAATTATAAAACTTTTTGCAAGAGCCTGGTTGCGCTGAGATGAGATGAGGGTCAAACAAGGATGCTGTGGAGACAACAGACATCCTCCTTATTAAGTGATGATGTAATTAGTTGTTAGGATCTCAGTGTCTAGAAACAGGGATGGACTGACCATTCGCCCGAGGGCCCCATCCCACTAAGGAGCGTCCCAATGGTTTTGATGTTTACTTTACAGCTAGCAGATTCAGTACCAAAATATAAAAACCCGAGTTATTAATACTTTACGATATTCTCCCACAAAGCTGGCACATTTGTCTGTCTTCAACAGAGTGGTAATGCTGAGAACCCTACAGTGAAATCATTACAGCATTGTCAACCTTTTGAGTGCTATGCTATTGCACAGGTAGAGGAGAATTCTTAACATTTTTACTGCTGAAAATCCTTCTCCTTCCCAGATAACAAGCAATTGAGCAGCAAGTTTGAAAATGACTTGCTAAGCTATTGCTAGACATGCCAGATTTCACAAGTTATTTGCACAATTCCAGCAAGTCCGCATTGCATGACTCCAGATCAACTTTATTTGCAGACATTCTGCAAGTTCTGGTTCAGTTATGTTGTGCAATAGTCATCCTGCCACAGGGGTCACTGTGACTGAATTTGGAAAAGTGTTAGAAGTTGTGCTTCAAGTGCTCTGCAAGTGTGCAACTTGCCAGTGCAAATGTGCAGCAAGTTAACAAGACTTACAATTTAACACTGCCACAGATTTGTGGCAAGTTATCTTTGCTATCTGGATTAATACCAATCAGCTCTGGCAATGCCCATCTTCTCCCTTGGGCATTGTGATTGACAGCATAGGACTAACCAAGTAGAGGCAATAAGAAAAAAATGCTTATTGAAGGACTTTAACTGCTTTGTTGAAAAAAAATAGATCAGAACAGAACAGAGGTTACAAATCAATAACTAAAAAAGTCAGAAATGTGATTCACCCTCCTCCCTCCCTGCATTTTATGGTTCTGCATAAAGTTTGTATTAAAGAGAGACTGATACAAATGATAAATATACTCCAGACCTAGGATGTGAAACCCTCTCAGCCTTAGTTATTGTAATGCACGCAGATGTTCTTCTATGCTCTGTACACTACATAATGCAGACCGTTTGACTATGATGCAGTTACATACACCAAGTACAGGGAGAAGCTACTGCTGCTCTTTCTTTAGAATGCTCAGAATACTCTGCAATATGCGTGGTATGGGTAAAATCTGTATGAAAAGTTTATTTGTACAATAAAAAATACTATATATAATAAAAATTAAACATCAGTTGAAAATCTGTATATGTAACAAAATAGAATTAAAGGTGATCCTAGACCATTCTGACCTTCCTAGAATTAATTTCTACTTCTCTTAATACTTGTACACCACGGTAATTGTAGCAACAGCAAACAATATTATCTGCACATATATTTAAAACATAAATGCTTGTAAAAAACTAAAAACTTTTTTTTTAATATCAGCTCATTATCATTCCAGTCAGCAAAAGACTGAGATTTTGGAGAAGAAGCACTGCTGAAGCTTCTTACAGTCTTGTATTGCTGCTTTTCCAATTCAATCTACTTACTTTACAGTTCACTGCATTTGTATTCACAATTTACAATCACAGAGAAACTCAATTGTAGTTTGAGTTAACCCACTACTTAGATAATGCTACAGTTCTGGAAAAAAATAAGCACTTTTCTTGTAGATAACTGTGAAATTCATTCAAGCGGACTTTATTTTTTCCAATTCAGATATTTAGTAATCCCATGGATACATGTAATTCAGGTGATCACATTTGCCCAAAATAGAAGAGCTAAAATAAGCTAAAATGCATAAGTGTGTGCTAAACTAAATCCCTGGACAGATTTCACACATCCAAGAATTTCAATCTACTTACAAAGTACATTTAAAGTGCCACCTTCTGGGTAAAAAATGTATTTAGAACCACTACTGGGATATTAATCATTACCATATACATGCATTTAACTTTTCCAGCGTGTTTCTATTGTTCTCTATGTCAAATTTTTAAACTCAATTTAAAGCTTAAACTTAGTTAAATTTTTTTAATCAGCACAAGGTACTTACTTTGAATAAGAAGTGTGCCGTGTGATGTTGGCTTCTTTTTTTATATTAAATCTTTAGTCCTCTGACTCCCCTACATACTCCAGCAGCAATAATCTTCCAGTAATGTGGAGGTTAATATGAGTTGCTGGGCCGGTCATAGGCACTCATCATGCCTGCCCTTTGTGCCCCCCTTTTTCATTAATTAAAGCTGTACTATAGCTTCCCAAATTGAAAAGCCCTCTATGGATGGAGGAGATAGACATTGAATTTATCCAACTATCCAACCATCCATGCTTTTCATTGATTAAAAACTGTAGTACAGCTTCTATGAATAGAAGAGTGGGGCAGAAAGAGAAGACATAGTCAGCATGAGTGGCCATGGCAGGTCCAGCGACTCATATTACCCCCCCCCCCCCCCCCCGCAGCACCAAAAGATCACAGCTGTGGGGGTATAGGGGGGGGGGGTCAGAGGTCTGATTTTTTAAAGTATAACTAAAGGCAAAGTTTTTTTTTAGTTTTAGATTGAAGAGGGAGTTGAGAGGGATTAGAACGCTTGTCAGTTTGTATTGCTGTCTGTGCCCCCGTTGAGGAGATTCACACTCTCTATTTGCCATGTTTACCATTATCATTGAAATTAAAAGTAAAAGAAAAAAAACTAATTTCGGGTTGTCCCCAGATAAGAAATAGAGGAGAAATCTTCCAATGGGGACATTAGTTCTGGTGACCTGGGTAGTCCCCCAGGAATTCCCTTAATTTGTAGGGATTTCCTTTCACTTCTTGTTTGGCTATGGGACAGAAAGTGAAGGGAAATCTCTGCAATGGGACACAGATGGTACAAAAATATTGACAGCCTTCCCTTGCTCTATCCAAATTAAAAAAGAGTTTTGGCTATAGTTATACTTTAAACAAGGAGAACAGCTACTGAGCCACCAGCACAATGGACACCTCTCATTCAATTCAAGTATCATTGCTTGTCCCAATAAAAAAAAATAAAAATAACTACACTTATGCTTTAAAAAATTGATTCATTATTAGAAATTTATAAACTGTTTTGGCCTTTCCATTTTCCAGGAGATAATTGGGCATACATGTTTACCCGTTTGTTGAATTACGAATGATATGGGCCGTTTGCGCCAAATTCAAGTGGCGCATCACGGCCCATAATTCAATGCGGCATCGCAGTGCATTGCTGGCTGATGATTGGCCAAGCATGCACTATGACCCGCCTGCTTGGCCAATCACAGCGCCGTCTGTACAGAGAGCCATAATTGATCAAAGCCAGGGTGGCTTTGACCAATTATGGCTCAGGGGGTTTAGTACACGCCCCACACTATATAAGGCCGCCTGCACGGCGACCCTGTGTACTGTGTTCCGGCGTTGAGAGAGAGATAGATAGACAGAGAGACAGTTTCATTTGATTAAAGTTAAATAGAGTAGGCAGGCGAGTCAGTTAGCTGCACTTACAGTGTATTGTGTATATATATACATCCTAGGTGTTGTGTGTGTATATATATATATATATATATATATATATATATATATATATACACACTGTGTTCAGTTTAACTAGATCCGTTCCTGTCATTCTCTTCCAACTGACAGGCAGGCAGGTGTTTTTACAGTATTTACAGCTAATCCTATTAGTCCTATTAGCTACAGTATTTACAGTTATTGTAGTGTGTTCTCTGCACAGTGTGCACCTAAAGCTACCTGAAGAAAATTGGTGGTGTTCTTCTGATCCTATTAGTACCACAGGCAGCTGCAGTATTTACAAGTTAGTTTAGTGCGTCCTCTGCACAGTGTGCACCTAAAGCTACCTGAAGAAAATTAGTGGTGTTCTTCTGATCCTATTAGTATCGCAGGCAGCTGTAGTATTTACAAGCTGCCTGTGTGTCCTCTGCACAGTGTGCACCTAAAACTACCTGAAGAAAATTGGTGGTGTTCTTCTGATCCTATTAGTACAGTACTGCAGGCAGCTGCAGTATTTACAAGTTAGTGTAGTGCGTCCTCTGCACAGTGTGCACATAAAGCTACATGAAGAAAATTGGTGGTGTTCTTCTGATCCTATTAGTATTGCAGGCAGCTGTAGTATTTACAAGTTAGTGTAGTGCGTCCCCTGCACAGTGTGCACCTAAAGCTACCTGAAGAAAATTAGTGGTGTTCTTCTGATCCTATTAGTACAGTACCGCAGGCAGCTGCAGTATTTACAAGTTAGTGTAGTGCGTCCTCTGCACAGTGTGCACCTAAAGCTACCTGAAGAAAATTGGTGGTGTTCTTCTGATCCTATTAATACAGTACCGCAGGCAGTTGCAGTATTTACAAGTTAGTGTAGTGAGTCCACTGCACAGTGTGCACCTAAAGCTACCTGAAGAAAATTAGTGGTGTTCTTCTGATCCTTTTAGTACAGTACCTCAGGCAGCTGCAGTATTTACAAATTAGTGTAGTGCGTCCTCTGCACAGTGTGCACCTAAAGCTACCTGAAGAAAATTGGTGGTGTTCTTCTGATCCTATTAGTACCGCAGGCAGCTGTAGTATTTACAAGTTAGTGTAGTGCGTCCTCTGCACAGTGTGCACCTAAAGCTACCTGAAGAAAATTGGTGGTGTTCTTCTGATCCTATTAGTACCGCAGGCAGCTACAGTATTTACAGTTAGTGTACTGTGTCCTCTGCACAGTGTACACCTAAAGCTACCTGAAGACAATTGCTGGTGTTCTCATACTAATAATACTACAGGCAGGCAGTTGATTCTGCTAGCTGCAGTATCAGTATATATATACATCCCAGCTTTGTGCAGCTACATCTCACTGCAGGCCATTAGTATGTCTGGAAGGCCAACAAGGAGAAGCAGACAGTCACAAGCCAATAAAAGGGGGGAAGCAGGCTCTGTGTCTAGAGGCAACAGTGCTGGTCATGGAGACGGTGCATCCTCATCAGCACGTGGCCGTAGGACACGCTTGTCCATTTTTTCGGCAGCTGGCCGAGTTGCGCCGCAACATGCGGAAGACTTGGTAGACTGGATGACCAAGCCGTCCTCATCCTCCTCATCCTCTCTCACCCAGGCTCAGGGTACTTTGTCTGGCAAAGCAGCTGCCAATGCGGCCTCTTCCCTCGGCTCAATGGCATCAGTCACTCCTTCCCTAGCCCCCCCATGTCATCCTGAGGAGTCCCCCAAACTGTTTGACTACAGTGTTGGGTACATACTCAGGAGGATGCCCAGCGTTTTGAAGGCTCCGATGATGGTACCCAGCTAGAGGAAGGCAGTAACGTGAGCCCAGAGAGAGGGGGTGCCCAAGAAGGACAGCAATCTGGCAGTCATGTTTCCCCAGCTGTAGCATACTGCCAGCTTTGCTAAAGTGATGAGGAGGGAGGGGATGATGAGGTCACTGACTCCACGTGGGTGCCTGATAGGAGAGAGGAGGAGGAAGCACATCACCAACGTGGCAGGATGCCCTCCAGGGGCCAGCTTAAGGGCAGCACACCGACTGCATCACACCACAGAGCTCTGCATGTGCAGGGCACTGCTGTGTCTGCACGTTATTCCAAAAGTTCTTTGGTGTGGGCTTTTTTGAGACGAGTGCACCATATGTCTAAAGCGTATCTCGCGTGGACAAAACATCAACCGCTTGGGCACCACATGCTTGACCAGACATATGTGGACCTGCCATGCAGTTCGTTGGCAAGCGTACCTAAAAGACCCACACCAAAGAACAAAGAGGACCTCTCCTTGCTCCTCATCAGCTGGGATCTCCAACCCCACTATACCTTCAGTCCTCTATGAGACCTGCACTGAGAAGAATGAAGGTGTAGAATTAGGTGTGTCACAGCCAAGTACTTGGGGGCAATCTGCTATTTGTACACCAACGTCAGATTGTACCAGGCAAATTTCCCTGCCCCAGCTGCTGCACCGCCGAAAGAAGTTCACTCCCAGCCATCCACATGCCCAGCGGTTGAATGCTAGCTTGGCTAAATTGCTAGCACTTCAACTGCTGCCTTTTCAGTTGGTAGACTCTGCCCCCTTCTGTGAGTTTGTGGAATGTGTGGTTCCTCAGTGGCAGGTTCCCAAACACCACGGAAGGCGATTCCGGCTTTCTACCGGCATGTGGAAGGCAATGTCTTGGCCTCGCTGGACAGGGCGGTCAGCGGTAAGGTCCTTATTACCGCTGACTCATGGTTCAGCAGGCATGGACAGGGACGTTACCTATCTTTCACAGCGCACTGGGTGACTCTTCTGGCAGCTGGGAAGGATGTAGGACAGGGTGCAGTAGTGTTAGAGGTTGTTCTGCCACCACGCCTCCAAAATACTACTAGTGGTGATTCTGCCACACCTCTCTCCTCCACCCCCTCCTCTTCTTATTCCTTCATGGCCTCTTCCTGTGCTGATTTGTCTTCAGAACCAGCGGTGCTCCGTAGGCGTTCAAGGGGCTACGCAAGCACGCAGGTAAAAAGATGCCATGCATTGCTTAAGCTGGTGTGCTTGGGGGACAGGAGCCACACTGGGGCAGAGATTCTGTCAGCTCTGCAGGGGCAGGTGCAGAGGTGGTTGATGCCATGCCAGCTTAAGGCAGGTATGGTGGTTTGCGACAATGGCACCAACCTCCTCTCTGCCCTCCGACAGGGACAACTGACCCATGTGCCCTGTTTGGCTCATGTCCTTAACTTGGTGGTGCAGCTGTTCTTGGGCAGGTACCTGGGTTTACAGGATGTCCTGAGGCAGGCCAGGAAAGTCTGTGTGCATTTCCGCAGGTCATATAATGCCAGTGCTCGGCTGGCTGACCTCCAAAAGGAATTTAACTTGCCCAAGAACCGCCTGATCTGTGACATGTCCACCAGGTGGAACTCAACGTTGGCCATGCTGCAGCGGCTGCACACGCAACAGAGGGCCATCAAAGAGTACCTGTGCGACAATGGCACCAGGACAGGGTCAGGGGAGCTTGTTTTTTTTTCCCCACGCCAGTGGGCCATGATCAGGGATGTATGCACTGTCCTGTCACCATTTGAGGAGGCCCTGAGGATGGTGAGCAGTGACAGTGCATGCATCAGTGACACTGTCCCCCTTGTCCACCTGTTGGAGCACACACTGCATGGAATAATGGACAGGACGCTTGAGGCAGAACAGAGGCAGGAAGAGGAGGACTTCCTTAGCTGTCAAGGCCCCCTTTATCCAGACAGTGTTCCTGCATGCCCGCCGATCACACAGGAAGAGGACGAGGAGGAGGAAGAGGAGGATTGTGTCAGCATGGAGGTGGAGCCTGGCACTCAGCATCAGCAGAAGTCTTTAAGGGATCATTTACAATCCCAAGAAACCCATGGACTTGTACGTGGCTGGGAGGAGGTGGCTGCGGATCATGTCGTCCTTAGTGACCCAGAGGACTCCAGACTGAATGCCTCAGCAAACCTACACTGCATGGCCTCCCTGATTCTGCAAAGCCTGCAGTAGGATCCTCATATTCGAAGTATCAAGGAGAAGGATCGTTACTGGCTGGCAACCCTCCTTGATCCACGTTACAAGGGTAAGGTTGCAGACCTTATCTTTCCATTGCAGAGGGAGCAGGAGGCCTTGCAGAAAGGTCTGTGCAACGCGTTCCCAGAGACTGGGAGGTTACAAACTCCTGTTCCTGGACAACGTGTTGCTGAGGCCAGTCAAAGAAGGAGCGGAGAGTGGAGAAGGTGGCCGTCTGACCAATGCGTTCAGACAATTTTTTAGTCCGCAGCCCCAAGGTATGATCGGTTCCAGCAACCATCGCCAGCATCTGTTTTACATGGTGCAGGAATACCTAGGGGTAAGATCTGACTTGGACACCTTTCCCACCAAAAATCCTCTGGGTTACTGGGTCTTGAGGATGGATCACTGGCCAGAGCTTGCACAGTATGCAATTGAGCTACTGGCCTGTCCTGCATCCAGCGTTCTTTCGGAACGCACATTCTGTGCTGCTTGAGGCTTTGTAACCGATCACAGGGTGCGCCTGTCCACCGACTCGGTCGATCGGCTGACCTTCATAAAAATGAATCAGTCTTGGATCACCACCAGATACCAAGCACCTGATGCTGATGTAACCGAATAATTTTTTTTGGGAATGTCAGATTCCTTCAAGACTCCCTATGCTGATGCTGAGTGACTATCCTGTTATGCTGAGTGACTACCTTTTCCTCCTCAATGATCATGCTGATAGCTTGTAAAAATATTTTTGGTTCTGGGCGCCGCCACCAGTGGCTAAGGCCCAATCTTTCAGCCCCTGTTCAACAGGGGCGTGTAATTACAATTCTTGATCTAATATTTCACAGCAGGGCCCGTTTCTGCGCCCATCAAGAGTAACTGTGAGGACTTCTTGATGCAATACTTTGCAGCAGAGCTCGTTCCTGCGCTCCAACTAGAGTATCTTGAGGGATTGCAGTGTTGTGGCACCAGCACCAGTGCCTAAAGCCCAATTTTTCAGCCCCTGTTTAACAGGGGCATGTAATTACAATTTTTTAAAGCAATACTTTGCAGCAGGGCTTGTTCCTGCGCTCCAACTAGAGTATCTGTGAGGGGTTGCAGTGTTGTGGCACCAGTGCCTAAGGCACAATTTTTCTGCCCCTCTTCAACAGGGACATGTAATTACAATTCTTGATCTAATATTTCACAGCAGGGCCCGTTTCTGCGCCCATCAAGAGTAACTGTGAGGACTTACAGTGTTGTGGCAACACCACCACCACCACCAATGGCCCAATTTTTCTGCCCCTGTTCAACAGGTGCATGTAATTACAATTCTTCATCTAATATTTCACAGCAGAGCCCGTTCCTGCACCCACCAAGAGTAACTGTGAGGACTTGCAGTGTTGTGGCAACACCAACACCTAAGGCCGCAATTTCTGCAAAGTATATAGGGCAGGCCCCTACTTTCAAACATCCAACTTACAAACGACTCCTACTTGCAAATGGAAGGAGACAACAGGAAATGAGATGAAATCTACCCCTAGGAAGGGAAATTCTCTCCTGTAAGAGTTAATATAGGAAAAACGTGTCTCCTCTCCACTGATGCTTTATCACCAATCCTTGTTTCACTAAAAACCCCAAATTGTCAAAACACATTTGTCATTGGGACAGAAAGTGAGGGGAAATCTTTTGAAGAGGTGCACAGACAGCAAAACAAATGTCACAGGGGTGATAACCCTTCCCTATGTTTTCCAAAAAGCTTAAAAATAGATTTTTTGGCTGGAGCTACACTTTAAAATTGTACCAGTTCAAAATTACAAACAGATTCTACTTAACAACAAACCTACAGTCCCTGTCTTGTTTGCACCGCCTGTATACTGCTGTTCAGAGTATATAGGGCCGGGGGGCCCCACGCCTTTTTTTTTTTGGGTGCGGGGTTCCCCTTAATATCCATACAAGACCCAAAGGGCCTGGTAATGGACTGGGGGGGAGTACTCATGCCGTTTGTCTCACTGATTTTCATCCATATTGCCGGGACCCGACATTACATTAAAGCTGCAAGCAGTTTTAAATGACTTTTATTCCTTTAAAAATTTCATTTTGTGCAGGGACTGTTTTAAGCACGGGAAACATGCGCATCTTTACAGGCATACTATAGACACCCCCCAGGTACGATATTTAAAGGAATATTTCACTTTTTTTTTCACTTTAAGCATCATTAAAATCACTGCAAAAATCCCGAAAAAACGTCCGTTTTTAAAACTTTTTTTGCATTGATACATGTTCCCTGGGGCAGGACCCGGGTCCCCAAACCTTTTTTATGACAATACCATGCAAATTAGCCTTTAAATGTAGCACTTTTGATTTCAAACGTTCCCATAGACTTCAATGGGGTTCTAAAGTTTGCGCAAATTTTCGGTCTGTTCGCAGGTTCTGGTGCGAACCAAACCGGGGGGTGTTCGGCTCATCCCTAATTCTAAGTTGAAATTTGAGTATCATGCAGTAAATAGTGTAAGTGTTCAAGGAGTGAGGGTGATTTGCCACACAGATTGATAAACCGTGCGATCAGTGAGTTAGAACTAAGGCTTCATACATGGCAAACCTGTTAGTACCAAAAGATAGGGGTTGATTTACTGAAAAAGAATAGACAGTTTGCTTTGCAGAGGAAGTTACGCATTGCAAAATAATTCTCCCAGGGGCTTAGTGAATGAGGTGAAGCTCTGTTGATTTCTGTCATCCAATCATACGCAAGGAAAAAAAATCTGTTTCTGTATTTTCCTTTCAGGTGATTAGGTATTTTTTGCAAAGCAAATCTTCACCACATCCACTACTTAGCTCTGGGGCAAATTACCCTATAAAGTGCAACTTCCTTTGCAAAGTGAACAGTCTATTTGCTTTTCAACATCTATGTGATGAAAAATACTGGCTTGATGATCTGATCCTCTGAAGATACCCTACCCCCACACCTCCCTATGCTGTTCCTATTCTGAACAGTTTCAGAATCCCATAGTAAAATAATGTTTGATTTATTTCCAGAGCAGATGCAAGTAAGGTTCTGCAATAGGCATTGATAAAATCCTTAGATGGTTTAGGAATATTAACAGAGTTGGAATTTTCCAAATAGAAAACCTGTGTGTATGCTGTGCAGATCAAAGAACAATGATTTCTTTGCTTTTTCTGTTCTTGATTTCTGGAGGGATGAGCGTTGTATGCAAATGAACACTTTCAGTTAAAAATTGCAGCATGCTGCTTTCTGGGCAACAACTTCCAATTTAGAGAAGTTCTTGTCAGCTTTTTCCCAATGGTGTGTGCATTTCACTATTTTGCTTATGAACATAATATATGATGAAGCTATTGTAAAATGTGAAACATGTTGGGTTTGTCTTTGTTTGCTATGGAATATGCATAATGTAAATATGATTTATGGCTCATTCACACCATAATACATGTTACAACATTTGTCATGACACCCATTATCGTAACACACTTTATATGTGTGTGGAGATGTGTTGCCATTTAGAGTTAATTGCATCCCATTACACATCTACAGTGCACTGGTATATACTTATATACTAAAATAACAAAGGATATGCAGCGCTGTGCAATTATATCCTTAATAGTACAAGGATACTAAAGCTATAACATCAATGATACGTGATATAATATAAAAAATACAATAAAATAATAATTTGTGTATCAAGCAAATAGCTGTGCTCACCTCAAGCTGTGTGACCGCACAACTAAGTTTGGTCCACATAAACTGTTGAGCCACTCCTGGGCTCTGTGTAAAGATATTTTCAGCAGGATCCCATGGTAAAATCAAGAGAAGATATCCTCAATGTTAAAGATAAAAAAGAGGCTGGATAGTGCATCGTTTTGTTTGTAAATTTATTTAGAGTAAAAAACATCAAGGTACTCACATTTCATTTGTGCTTCCAGCGCACCAAACTATAAAATACATTAAGTAGCAATATCCTCTCCCAAGTGGCTTCAGATCTTGTGTGTGCCAGTAGTTTGCTCAAACGAGCATGAAACTGTTTTCTCCACTGTCCTGGCCCCTCCCCTATGGGTGATGACACAGGGATAATCACGTGTCTTCCTCGGGGGGATCTGATTAGATGGTGGAGATTGCTAGAAAGAATATTTACTGTGTTGGCAGCCATTAAAGTGAAGCTGCAATTAGCGCCATTTTGTTGTAGATCCATACAAATGATAAACCACAACCGCGGCCATGTTTATGTAGCCGCAGACAATGATATTGACCACCATTAATTATAGATAGCACCCACAGTGGTAAGGGTGATAACTCTAGGCATGATCACTAATATTAGATGTAGTTAATATGATAATTACTTTATATACAGAGTGGGGAGGACACACAAGAATGAAGCCCCCCTAAGGGAGGAAATAAAAAACAATCCCAATTCATTAACCATTGACTAAAATACGAGTTCAATTTAAGCATATGGATGGAGCAAATATAAAGTCAAGTGAAATACCACATTCTTAACCCTATGTTAATGCATTCACCCAAATGAAATGCAAACTATTGCTATCGTACTTCAATGTAAAACCATCCTTCCTCTTAAAGATCCCATAATCCATAACACAACTGGGTTATATAACTACATTAACCACTACCAACACAACATAAATGGTGGGCAAACAATCAATAAAAAATGTTTTTACATATAATGAGAGTAAAAATGTATATATTATTAAAAAACAATATAGCCCATACAATGATTAAAGATATATATATATATATCTTATAGATATATATATATATATATATATATACCCCACACAATCAGTTACACTGAGTATATGTGGGAGTGGTATATATATATATATAATTGGTGTATCCACCAGTATTCACGCTTGCTAATTTCTCTAATATTTTTACATCCTCTCCAGTGATATTTGGGGGCCTCTATCCCCCAAAATGGGCCTCTATCCCCCAAAATGGCATCCCTTCTGGATTCTTATAGTGTTTGTCCCTAAAATGAATGGACAAGTGGTGTTTGTCGAATCCGTTTCTTATATTTCTTATGTGTTCTTCCATATATACATATATTAAGTTACAGGGGCATTTGATGGCATAGACTACCCCTTTAGTTTCATAGGCAATAAAGTCCCTGATGTTATATGCATGATTATTTTTAGTTATTATTTTCTTGATGTTGTTTGTGACTCTAACGCAACTATAACAAGGGCCACATTCGTGAAAGCCCTTAATGTACCAAAACATCAATGGCCTGGATGATGGAGGTTCTATCACATTATGCACAACTCTGTCCCTTAGGTTAGGGGCCCTTTTATAAATAATTTGTGGTTTGTCAGGTATAGAATCGCATAGAGATATGTCCTGCTTTAACACAAGCCAATATTTGGAAATTATTCTTTCTATATCCTTATTCTGTAAATTATAATCCAAAACTAAACAAATCTCATTACCCAAACTAATTGTCCTACCTCCAGTAACCTTTCTCTATCCATGTCCCTGATTTTTATCCGTTCTCTCTCTAGAAAGTTAGCATCATAACCCTTATCCATAAACATCTTAGTTAAAGTGGTTGTATAGTGTTTTTTTTTACTTTTACCTACAGGTAAGCCTATAATAAGGCTTACCTGTAGGTAAAAAAAATATCTCCTAAACCTTTACGGTTTAGGAGATATTCCCCTTGCTATGTGCCGCTGACTGCAGTGGCGCATGCGCACAGGGGATTCTCGGCTGAAGGCCCGGCAACTGCCGAACCTTGCCGGGTAAGAAATCTCCCACACGCATGCGCGGGAGTGATGACATTGCAGCTCCAGCCACTCACAGCGCTGGAACCGCGATACCCGGAAGACACGCCGAGGCAACATGACAGCTCCCTCGGTGTGGACCAGGTAAGATACCGACGCCTCATTCTAAGGTAAGTATTTCATAAAGAGCTAGTATGCGGTGCATACTAGCTCATTATGCCTTTTGCTTTACAGGGGTAAAAAAAATAAAAAATTTCAGCGAGTATACAACCACTTTAATTTGTCTGTTTGTGTATCAAAATCTTCAATCTTAGTACAATTCCTTTTTATTTGCATGTATTGACCTATGGGGATATTAACAATCCAGGGCCTGTGATGGCAGCTCATCGTGGGAATATAAGAGTTGCGGTCTGTCTCCTTGAAGTATGTAATAGTCTCAAAACCACATTGAGTCTTCCAAATTTATAAATCTAGAAAGAGTATCTTTTGATCATTAATTTCCCATGTAAGACTTATATTACGGTCATTTTGATTCATCGTTATTAACAAAGATATCACATCATTCATCTCCCCCTTTCAAACGATGATCAAATCGGCAATGAAGTGTTTGTACAAAAGGATTCTAGGGTCTGGATTCAATAGAACACCCTCCTCTTCCCACTTTGATATGTACAAGTTAGCCACACTAGGTGCAAACTTTGCCCCCATTGCGAACCCCCCTTACTTGAAAATAATATGTTTTACTGTACCAAAAATAATTATGTGTCAAACAAAATTTCAAACATTTCAGAATAAACTTTCGTTCCTTTCGTACATACTTCTGGCTTCTTTTTAATGCCCACTTGACTGCCTGTATAGCCCCATCATGATCTATATTAGTATATAATGAAGGCACAACGGCCGTTGCCAATACTATAAACACACAGATCCCGGTGCTTTCAGGGAAGAGGAGACAGATTGTGTGTTCATACTATGTATGAACAGCGATCTCTCTCTCCTCCTAGACAGTCCTATCCCCCCACAGTTAGAAACACACATAGGGAACACAGTTAACCCCTTGATCCCCCCTAGTGTTAACCCCTTCCCTGCCAGTGACATTTACATAGTAATCAGTGCATTTTTATGCACTGATCACTGTATAATTGTCAGTGGTTTCAAAAATGTGTCAAAAGTGTACGCCATAATGTCGCAGTCCAAATAAAAATTGCAGATCACCGCCATTACTAGTAAAAAAAAAAAAATAATAATAAAAATGCTATAAATCTATCCCCTACCAATATACGCATATTGCGATTTTTTTTGCCAAAAATATGTAAAAGAATACACATCGGCCTAAACTGAGGAAAAAATTATTTTTTTTGTTAAAAAATATGGGATATGTATTATAGCAAAAAGTAAAAGATATTGGTGGCTATTTACGAAAGACAAATCCACTTTGCACTACAAGTGCAAACTACAAGTGCAAAGTGCACTTGAAATTGCACTGAAAGTGCACTTGGAAGTGCATTCGCTGTAGATCCGAGGGGGACATGCAAGGAAATTGAAAAAACAGCATTTTAGCTTGCACATGATTGGATAATAAAATCAGCAGAGCTTCCCCTAGTTTCAGATCTACCCCTCACAGTGACTGCACTTCCAAGTGCACTTTCAGTGCAATTTCAAATGCACTTTGCACTTGTAGTTTGCACTTGTAGTGCAAAGTAGATTTGCCTTTCATAAATATCCCCTTCTGTGTTTTTTTCAAAATTGTCGCTTTTCTTTTGTTAATAGTGCAAAAAATAAAAACCTCAGAGGCGATCAAATCCCAACAAAAGAAAGCTTTATTTGAGGAAAAAAAAGGACATCAATTTTGTTTGGGGACAGTGTCACACGACCGCGCAGTTGTCATTTAAAGTGACGCAGTGCCGAATCGCAAAAAATGGCATGGTCATTGAGAAGCCAAATCTTTTCCGGGGCTGAAGTGGTTAAAAGACAATTGCTCAGTCATGCAACATTGTAAACACTTAAAGTTGATATAATTTGAGACAGATAGAGCCTTTTTTTGGTGATATTTAATCACCATTGGGTTTTTTCTTTTGCTATATGAAGGAAAACAGACCAAAAAGTTTTCCTTAGTCTCTGTTACAAAACTTTGCAAATAAATAATCTTTCCTTATAAATTTAGGCCAAAATGTATTCTGCTACATTTCAGTGGTGACAGATTTTTTTTTAATAAATAGGTATATGTTATTTAGTCTGTGTAAAAGCTTTAGTGTCTACAAACCATATATATATTTGAAAAATGATCAATCCTGATGTTCTGACTACCTAATTTTTTGAGGCTCTAAAATAACAGGACAGTACAAATACCCCCCAAATGACCCCTTTTTGGAAAGTAGATGGGTCAAGGTATTTAGTAAAAGGCATGGTGAGCTTTTTTTGTCACAATTTTTTGGAAAATTAAGAAATTAAATAGAATTTTTTTCACAAAGTTGTCATTTTAACAAGTTATTTCTCACACACAGCATAGGAATGCTTACAATTACACCATAAAACACATTTTGCTACTCCTTCCAACCTTTCACAGATTAAATGTATAGAGGGGCCAACAATCCAATGAGCACCTTTGAGCTTTGAAGGACCATAAATGAATTTATAATTTCTTTCTTAAATCTAATTTACTGAATACCTATCATATTTCTTGAATTCCTGAAGTGCCAGGACAGGGGAAACACTCACAAAATGAACACATTTTGGAAAGCAAACACCCCAAATTATTTTCTAAAAGGCACAGTGAGTCTTTTGAAAATTACATTTTTGCCACAAGTTTTTGGAAAATATGTAAAGAAAATTAAAATGTATCTGTTCACAATATTGTCAATTAGTAAGATATGTCTAACATAGCACAGGCATTCTTAAAATTAAATCTCAAAACACATTCTGCTATAGCAACACCACATATGTGAGACTTTTTCACAGTCTATCCACATAGAGAGGCTCAAAATCAAAGGAGCACCTTGAGGCTCTCTAGTGACATAAATTACACATCAGATTTCCTAATTATGCATCACAATTTTGGAGTCCCTGTAGCAAAAGAACAGCATAAACAGCTACATAATTTTCACATTTTGGAGGGTAAACACCCCAATGTATTTTTTACAAGGTAAGGTGAGTCTTTTGAAGACTATTTTTTGACACAAGTTTTTGGAAAATGTGAAAAGAAAAAAATATATATGATATATTATCAGTTTTCTAAGATATTTTTCACACATAGGCAGAATTTCACCCCAAAAACATTCTGCTACTCCTCCCAAGTATGGGGATACCAAAATGTGAGACTTTTTCCAATGTTTGGAATGATTATGTACCAACATTGTATCTTGTGTATCACAATAATCAACCAATTGTATCAAAAACAGTGTACTGTAATGGTTACCTCTGTATGAATGGTCAGGGAATATAGGTTAGTGTAGTATCACCTTTAGCAGTTCCTATAAAGCTGAAGAAAGGAAAAACAAAAGAGTTTCTGTGAATCCAGGAGTGTAGTTGTCCAGGGGGATGGCAAAGACTGGTATCTCACAGGAACGTAGTCAGTGGGACACACAGATTGGTCAATTCAGGTGGCAGGCAGCGACATGATCAGCAAAGGATTGGTACAAACAGCAGACAGAAATGTGGTCAATAACAGGCCAGGGTCAGTATAGTACAGGCATAGGCAACTCTGAACTGGTTTGGCAACGATCAGGAACACTGTCAGGGCTGGACTGGGACAAAAATTTGGCCCTGGACTTCATCATGACCGGCCCACTTTAATTTTGAGTGTCCCCAACAGCACCCCCCTTACATCAGAGTCCCCATCAGAAGCCCCCTTCACATCAGAGAGTCCCCATCAGAAGCCCCCTTCACAAAAGAGAATCCCCATCAGAAGCCCCTTTCACATCAGAGTCCCCATCAGAAGCCCCCTTCACATCAGAGCCCCCATCAGAAGCCCCCTTCACATCAGAGAGTCCCCATCAGAAGCCCCCTTCACATCAGAGAGTCCCCATCAGAAGCTCCCTTCACATCAGAGTCCCCATCAGAAGCCCCCTTCACATCAGAGAGTCCCCATCAGCAACCCCCTTCACATCAGAGAGTCCCTATTAGCAGCCCCCTTCACATCAGAGTCCCCCCCAGCAGCCCCCTTCACATCAGTGTGTCCCCATCAGAAGCCCCCTTCACATCAGAGAGTCCCCATCAGCAGTCCCCTTTACATCAGAGAGTCCCCATCAGCAGCATTCTTCACATCAGAGAGTCCCCATCAGCAGTCCCCTTCACATCAGAGAGTCCCCATCAGCGGCCCCCTTCATATCAGGGTGTCCCCATCAGAAGCCCCCTTCACATCAGTGTGTCCCCATCAGAAGCCCCCTTCACATCAGAGAGTCCCCATCAGAAGCACCCTTCACATCAGAGAGTTCCCATCAGAAGCCCCCTTCACATCAGAGAGTCTCCATCAGAAGCACCCTTCACATCAGAGAGTTCCCATCAGCAGCCCCCTTCACATCAGAGTCCCCACCAGCAGCCCCCTTCACATCAGTGTGTTCCCATCAAAAGCCCCCTTCACATCAGAGAGTCCCCATCAGAAGCCCCTTTCACATCAGAGAGTCCCCATCAGAAGCCCCCTTCACATCAGAGAGTCCCCATCAGCAGTCCCCTTCACATCAGGGAATCCCCATCAGCAGCCCCCTTCACATCAGAGAGTCCCCATCAGCAGTCCCCTTCACATTAGAGAGTCCCCATCAGCGGCGCCCTTCATATCAGTGTGTCCCCATCAGAAGCCCCCTTCACATCAGAGAATCCCCATCTGAAGCCCCCTTTACATCAAAGAGTCTCCATCAGCAGCTCCCTTCACATCAGAGAGCCCCCATCAGCTGCCCCCTTCACATCAGAGTCCCCACCAGCAGCCCCCTTCACATCAGTGTGTCCCCATCATAAGCACCCTTCACATCTGAGAGTCCCCATCAGCAGTCCCTTTCACATCAGAGAGTCCCCATCAGAAGCCCCCTTCACATCAGAGTCCCCACCAGCAGCCCCCTTCACATCAGAGAGTCCCCATCAGAAGCCCCTTCACATCAGAGAGCCCCATCAGAAGCCCCCTTCACATCAGAGAGTCCCCATTAGAAGCCCTCTTCACATCAGAGAGTCCCCATCAGAAGCCCCCTTCACATCAGGGTGTCCTCCCTGTCCTCCCCCTCCCACATGTACTCACAGTTTGAAAGGCAGCTTCTCGTTCCACTCTCCAGTCATGTGATAACAAGTGATAAGGGGAGAGAGGAAGGAAAGTCTGCCGGCTGTCTATGTCTCCCTGCAGGCTGGAGGGAGCAGAAAGCCTAATGCTCTCTCCAGCAAGTGATGGAGGCTGCTCATCCTGACAGGAGTGAAATCGCGATCACTCACTGTCAGAGAGGAGTGGCTCCAGGACTGCACATAACCAGCCCACAGAGCCATCTGCCCACTGGGAAACTCCCGTAGTCCCGATGGCCAGTACATACCTGAACATTGTTACTGGCTGCACTGGTTCTGGTTACACTGTACTGATGTCGTGGTGATCAGGGACACTGTTAATGGCTGCACTATCCCTAATGACACTGGCACTGGTGTGACTAGCAAACAGGAACTTTTTGCTGGCTGCACTGGTCTGGTGACACTGAGACTGGTGACACAGCAATCAGCAACACTGATGGTTGCACTTGTCTGGTAACACTGGCACTGGTGGGGCAGCCATCAGGAACATTGTTGCTGTATGACACTGGTCTGGTGACACTGGGACTGATGTGACCAGTAATAAAGAACACAGTTCCTGACTTAGACTTGTCTAGTAACACAGGGACTGGTGTGGCGGCCATCACGAACAATGTTGCTGGCTGCACTGGTCTGAGGACAGTGTAACTAGTGTGGCGGTGATCAGGAACACTGTTTCTGGCTTACAGTGAATGGTCTGGTGACACTGGGGACTAGTGTGCAGCAATCAGAAACACTTTTGCTGGCTCACATTGGTCTTGTGAAAATGGTACTGGTGTGGTGGTAATCAGGAACACTGTTGCTGGCTTCTACTGGTTTTTGGTGGCACTGGAAGTGAAATGACAGTGAAGGGGACACTGTTGCTGGATTACACTGGTCTGGTGACACTGGCACTGTTGTGGCAGTGATCAGGAACATTGTTGCAGGCATATATTGGTCTGGTGACACTGTGACTGGTGTGGCAATGATCAGGAAAACTCTACTGGTTTTGTGTAGCAGCAATCAGAAACACTGTTTCTAGCTACATTTTTGTGGTGACACTGTGACTAGTGTGGTAGTTTTCAGAGATACTGTGACTAGCTGCACCATTAGGGCTCATTTCCATGTGAGGTAGGATGGTGTTAAACCTCATGGTTTGGGGCTTTTCCTCCCCCAACTGCTACCCTCTTTACCTGCAGAAGCAGAGGTATGGGGTATACACATATAGATAGAAGATAATTCTGGACTGCCGCACTCCAAAAAATGTATGCCTTTTATTCAACATACAGCATCAAAAATACATGCCACAGCAGAATGGACAGAAGGACTGATGCGTTTCATACTACAAACAGTGCTTAATTATATGGGATATACACATGCTGCAGTTGCAATACTTTGCTTAATAGCCATGGCAGGAATTATACCCACTGTTGCTTTTGTCAGGCATAGTGCCCACCAATTGTGACCCATTTAAGTGAATGGGGGCGCTTGTCTGGGGATCAAAGGGTTACAACAGGTGGTGAGGAGGCAATACAATGCCTCCTCACTGCCTGTCAAATGCTCTTTGAAGAGCTATACAAACATGGATCGTCTTTCAGAGAGCATCACACATGTAAATGAGGCCTTATGGCGACACCGGGACTAGTGTGGTGGTAATTGGGGACACTATGACCGGCTGCACTGGCCTGGTAACATTGGACTGCTGTGGCAATGATAAGAGACAATGGCTGGCTACACTGGCATACAGTCATATTAGAGCAGCCAGCCACTGTTCATGATCATCACCACATCAGTACAGCAGTAAAATGCCACCATTTTTTAAATACTGTCACCAGAGCAGTGCAGTATCAATATGGTGATACTGTGCTGCTGTGGCTATTGATCAGAGACACGGGTTGCTGTGCTGGCATACAGTGTCATCATTGCAGCCCCCCCGCCCGCAGACCCCCACAACCACCAACCAAGGGTTGTGGGAATGAGGCCCTTGTCCCCATCAACATGGGGACAAGGTGTTTTGGGGGGCTACCCCAAAGCACCCTCCCAATGTTGAGGGCATGTGGCCTGGTACGGTTCGGGAGGGGGGGCACTCTCTCGTCCCCCCTCTTTTCCTGCGGCCTGCCAGGTTGCGTGCTCAGATAAGGGTCTGGTATGGATTTTTGGGGGGACCGCATGCCGTTTTTTTTTAAAATTTTGGTGCGGGGTTCCCCTTAAAATCCATACCAGACCTGAAGGGTCTGGTATAGATTTTGAGGGGGACCCCACGCCATTTTTAAAAAAAAATTTTGGCTGAGGTTCCCCTTAATATCCATACCAGACCTGAAGGGCCTGGTATGGAATTTAGGGGGATCCCCACGTCATTTTTAAAAAAAATTTTGGTTCGGGGGTTCCCCTGTGGGGAATTCCCATGTCGTTTTTATCAATGAACTTTTATGTGTATTGTCGGACCGGCAATTCATTAATAGCCGCGAGTAGTTTTAAATGACTTTTTTTCCTTTGAAATGTCATTTTGCTGTCAGACTCTTCTAAACACGGGAAACATGCGCCCCTTTTCAGGCATACTATAGACACCCCCCAGGTATATGAAATTTAAAGGGATATTACACTTTTATTGTTTCACTTTAAGCATTATTAAAATCACTGCTCCTGAAAAAACGGCCGTTTTTAAAACTTTTGTTTGCATTGATCCATGTCCCCTGGGGCAGGACCAAGGTCCCCAAACACTTTTTATGACAATAAATTTTCATGACAATACCATGAATATAAGCCTTTAAAATTAGCACTTTTGATTTCTCCCATAGACTTTTCTTTTCAAATATTTTATTGGTAACTAACAAGCAGTTGTTCCATACATTACAGTAGAGATAGCAAGGTAGCATATGACAGTGCTTATCAATGACATAAATTATATCATTAACAGAATGGAATATAGTGAAATATACATACAAGTGAATACTCAGTCAAATCACAGGTAGAAACGATCAAGGTTGGGTTGCAAAAAGTTTAGAGGGAACAGGGTCCCCTAAATAAGTATGTGTAGGTACCGGGCGTCTCCCCAGAGAACAAACATGAGAGTCACCAGGACCATTGTATAAGACCGAGTACATTACCAATGGGTATCAATAGGAGGAGAAGGGAGAGAGAAAGAAGAGAGGGGGGGGGGGTAACAGCAGATAGAAAAGAGAGGAGCAAGAGGGGGTGTGGGTCGGCCGGGCCACATGGGCAGGGGTGTGGTATCGAGATCATGGGTTTAGGACCGAATAGATTCAAAGTCCCAACAAATGTTCGTCAACACCAGCCGGCAGGAAATGGTCCATCCATGGTTGCCAGATTCTGGCATGCTGGGGGACTTTATCTAAAATTTTTGCTTCGGTCTTGCTATGCACCATTGCTTGGGTGATCCTGTTTTTAGTTTTGGTTATACTAAGCATGGGTGTTTTCCAAGCCTTAGCAATCATTTGCTTAGCTGCAGTGAATAGCTGGAGAAGGAGGCGAAGCTGTGCTCTTGTGTAATCTTGTGGAATGAGACTGAGCAGAGCTATCGCTGGGTTAGGTTTTAGGGTGACTTGGTGAAGGGTAGACGCCATTTGAAATATATAACCGTGAATATCTATGTGCGTGTCACCGGCGCAAAACCAAACCTTAATTTCTTATATTAAATACTAAATATTGGGTATGCTGCACTCAAAAAAAAAAAAGACCCCTCACTTAGATGGGTAAAAATATTAGTGGATATATGTGAATGCGCTGCCCCCTTATTATATCACCACCTGTGTTACTTAACAACTACCAATCATAAATGTTACATGTGCATATATTTTAAATTCAAATCAATAAATCATATGTATAACAAAAAAAGTCCTTCAAATATGTTGCAAAAATCTTGTATCCTTTAAAGTGACTGGCGTGCTCCTATGTTACTTCAATTTTCATATGTGACTGAGTGGGACCCTCCACCATTCAGATTGGCCACTCACCAGATACTTCACTAGGGGTACGCCTTTGGTTCATTTAGGGATAACCATTCCACTCCGGTACCACTTCTCACCAGTTTACAACTTGTGTTCTAATACTCCTCATAGGAAAGCATAGGAACAGAAGGCGATCATAGCGCAATATGTTTAAACTGTTTATTTTTAAAAGTATATCAAAGGTTAAAATCACTCACATTTGAAGGTGCCCTTTTGCCGGCACGAAGCTTATCCAGCAGTTACGGACGGGTATCTAATAGCATGGTTCGCCTGATAACTGTAAGCGGCCTCCACGCTCGGCTTGCACTCCAAGCCTCGTTCCCGTTTTCGTCCGGTCACGTGGTGCGTAAAATTCTCCCAGCAGCCTCTGGCTGCTGGGAGAATTTTACGCACCACGTGACCGGACGAAAACGGGAACGAGGCTTGGAGTGCAAGCCGAGCGTGGAGGCCGCTTACAGTTATCAGGCGAACCATGCTATTAGATACCCGTCCGTAACTGCTGGATAAGCTTCGTGCCGGCAAAAGGGCACCTTCAAATGTGAGTGATTTTAACCTTTGATATACTTTTAAAAATAAACAGTTTAAACATATTGCGCTATGATCGCCTTCTGTTCCTATGCTTTCCTATGAGGAGTATTAGAACACAAGTTGTAAACTGGTGAGAAGTGGTACCGGAGTGGAATGGTTATCCCTAAATGAACCAAAGGCGTACCCCTAGTGAAGTATCTGGTGAGTGGCCAATCTGAATGGTGGAGGGTCCCACTCAGTCACATATGAAAATTGAAGTAACATAGGAGCACGCCAGTCACTTTAAAGGATACAAGATTTTTGCAACATATTTGAAGGACTTTTTTTGTTATACATATGATTTATTGATTTGAATTTAAAATATATGCACATGTAACATTTATGATTGGTAGTTGTTAAGTAACACAGGTGGTGATATAATAAGGGGCCATTTGAAATATAGTTTCCCAAAAGTGTTGCACCAGTGGGCACGTCCACCAGATGTGCAGGTGTGTACCTCTGTCACCGCATCCCCTAAAACAGTTTGGGGAAAATTCAGGTAAGAATTTAGCAATTCTGGCCGGGACTAGGTACCATCGCATCAACACCTTGTAGTTTGCCTCTGAGGCAATCACGTTTTGGGAAGAGTTTTTTGTGTTGGTCCAGATAGTCACCCAGTCCTCCGCTTCAATAGTAATATCTAAGTCTTTTGACCATCGTTGTGCATACACAGGAGGGCCCAAGGATGGTGTAGTAAGATGGGTGTAGAGTCGGGAGATAATACCTGGAGCGTGTGGGTCCGAGTCACACATATTCTCATACTCTGTCAAAGTATCCAATCCAGAGAGAGATGTTATTGTTGTTTGAGCAAAGTGAGCAATTTGGAGATAATGGAAGCATTCTCTACTGGGGAGCTGTGTTTGTGCTTGGATACTGGCGTATGATTTAATAGTGTCAGTATTAACTAAATCACATATGCGAGTCAGACCCGCCCGCTCCCAGGATTGAAATGATGTTGGCTCAGTATAGGCTGGGTAGAATTGGGGGTGACCTAGAAAAGACAAGAGGGGGGAGTGCGGAGAAATCAATTTGAAGGGTGTTTTCAATTTATCCCAGAGTTTGAGTGTGTGTTGTGTGAGTGGATTAGTTATGGGGCCTCGTGATGCTGGGGAAAGCCATAATAAATTGGTTATAGTAAGCGGAAATGAGTCAATAGCTTCAAGGCTAACCCAAAGGGGTATTTCGAGTTTCGAGTGGTAGAGAGTCGTCTGGGCCAGCCTTGCAGCATGGTAGTAGTGTTGAAAGTTTGGGATACCAAGGCCTCCATTGAGCTTGTTACGAAGAAGAACGGATCTAGCCACTCTGGGTCTTATAGGGCCCCAGATGAATTTAAAAACTTTACTTTGTATGATCCTATGATAATAAGGAGGGACTGTGACAGGGAGAACTCTGTATAGATATAACAGTTTCGGTAGCAAAGACATCTTAACAGCCGCAATGCGTCCGAGCCAGGAGATACATAAGGGTAACCAGAGGTTAAGAAGAGAAGTTAGTTGGGTTAGCATTGGGAGGTAATTGTTTTGGAACAAGTGAGATGGGTCACTCGTCAATTTAATCCCTAAATAGGGAATAGATGTGGTGGACCATTGAAAAGAAAAATTTTTGAGTATTTTATCCAAGTCATCTTGCGGCAAAGACACATTGAGAGCCTTCGATTTTACTTAGTTGATTTCAAGCCCTGAAACCCGAGCAAATCTATCTAGGGTGTGCAGTAGGTTCGGGATGGTAGTATGGGGAGATGTGATGAACATGAGAGCATCATCAGCAAAGAGACAAAGCTTATGCGAGGTAGAAGCAATCTCCAAGCCTCGGATATCAGGGTTACTTCTTATCAGGGCAGCTAAAGGTTCGATCACGAGTGCAAACAATATGGGGGATAAAGGACAACCCTGCCTAGTTCTTCGTAGAATGGGAAAGGGGTCTGAACGAAAGCCTGAGTAATGCACATATGCTTGTGGATGTTGGTACAGTGCGCTGACCCACCCCAGAAAGTGTGGGCCGAAGCCCCAACATTGGAGAATATAAAATAAGTAGGGCCAGAAGACAGTGTCGAAAGCTTTCCGAATATCTAAAGAGAGGAGATGCATCGGGATATTACGGGAGCGGGCTAAGTGTTGGAGGAGAATTACACGGCGAATGTTGTCATTCGCCTGCCGTTTAGGTATAAAACCTACTTGGTCTTTATGAATTAGTCCCCCTATTATGGGATTGAGACGTAGGGCTAGGATTTTGGCTAGAATTTTGATGTCAACATTTAAGAGTGAAATTGGTCTGTAGTTAGACCATGAGGTGGCGTCCGTGTTTGGTTTCGGGATCATCGATATAAGTGCCGTCAATGTGTCTCTGCCGAAGGAGTGCTGTTTAAGTATAGCGTTAAAGGAGTTGGTAAGAAGAGGGGCTAATTCAGTTGCAAATTTTTTATAATATAGGCTCGGAAGGCCGTCTGGGCCTGGGCGTTTATGGGGTGTGAGTGACTTGATGGCTGATAAGACTTCCTCCGTAGTGATCGTGCTCTCCATTAGTTCACGACTAGCATTAGATAATGTAGGAATAGGAAGATTGCTAAAAAGCTTTTCCGCCTGATTTAGCGAAAATGCTGATTTAGGCTTGTACAAGTTTGCTAATTGTTTACGGAATTCAGAGAGAATTTTAACCGGATTGCTAGTTACATTATCTTTAGACAGTCTAAGTCTGATAGGGACACGAACACGGTCTGGTCTACGAAGGCGTAAGGCCAGGTATGTGTCTGGTTTGTTTGCTTTGGTGTAGATCGTGTGACTAGACCTGCGGATAGTCTTATCAGCCGCTTCAGCCAAGAGTAGGTCTAGTTCAAGTTTAGTCTTTTCTAAAGTTATTTTATGGGCTTCAATTGGGTTAGTTTGAAATTGTAGAAAGTGGTTATGGTATTCTGATTCGAGTTGGTGTAATTGGAGAATTTTATCTCTGTTGAGATGTGACGCAACTGATATGCATGTGCCTCGTATGACTGGCTTATGGGCTTCCCAAAGTAGTATAGGGGAGATATCGGGAGTGGTATTATGGGTTAGGTAATCTTTGAGGGCTATCTGGATATCTAAGCAGTAAGACTGGTTAGTTAGGAGAGAATCATTCATGGACCTCTCCCATAGACTTTTAAAGGGTGTTCTGCGACATTCGAATTTGCCGCAAACACCCCAAATTGTTCGCTGTTTGGCGAAGTGGCGAACAGCCGATGTTCGAGTTGAACATGAGTTCGACTCGAACTCGAAGCTCATCCCTAATCAGCAGTCAGCATCCATTACAGACTCTTATTAACTCATAGTCCCCTTCAATCAGTGCACCCTCCTTCCGTAGAGACCTCCATTAGATGAGAGATCCCCCTTAGCAGGGCCGCTGTTAAAAACCATGCGGCCCCATACAGCCTACCTGATGAGGCCCCTTCGACCTCACCCCTGGCCCTGCTCTCAAACACACAAAGTGCAGAATTCAGGGGTGTGCTATGTATACAGTACTACAGTACAGAGTTGAGGAGTGTGTTATACACAGACTGCAGAGTTTGAGCAGTGCGCTGCGAACAGAGCACAGTGTTGATGAGTGCATTACGTAAAAAGTGAAGAATTCAGCTCTGCGCTACGTACAGAGTGCAGGGTTGAGGAGTGCGTTACATTCAGAGTGATGGGTTCAGGAGTGCCTTACATTCAGAGTGCAGGGTTGAGGATTGCATTACATTCAGCGTGCGGGGTTCAGGAGTGCGTTATATTCAGACTGCAAGGTTCAGAATTGCGTTACATTGAGAGTGTGAGGTTCCGAAGTGCGTTACATTCAGAGTGCAGGGTTCAGGAGTGCATTACATTCAGAGTGCGGGGTTCAGGAGTGCGTTACATTCAGAGTGCAGGGTTCAGGAGTGCATTACATTCAGAGTGCGGGGTTCAGAATTGAGTTACATTCAGAGTGTGGGGTTCAGGAGTGCGTTACTTTCAGAATGTGGGGGTTCAGGAGTGCGTTACATTCAGAGTGTGGGGTTCAGGACTGCATTACATTCTGAGTGTGAGGTTCAGGAGTGCTTTACATTCAGAGTGCAGGGTTCAGGAGTACGTTACATTCAGGGTGCGGCATTTAGGAGTGCGTACATTTAGAGTGCGGGGTTCAGGAGTGTGTTACATTCTGAGTGTGGGGTTCAAAATTGTGTTACATTCAGAGTGCGGGGTTCAGGAGTGAGTTACATTCAGAGTGCGGGGTTCATGAGTGCGTTACATTTGGTGTGTGGGGTTTAGGCGTGTGTTACATTCAGAGTTCGGGGTTCAGGAGTGCGTTACGTTCGGAGTGCGGGGTTCAGGAGTGTGTTACATTCATTTCTGTCCCAAAAGTGCAGGGTGCATCTCTCTTTCTCTTCCAGATCTTTCCCCTCCTCTCTGCCTCTCTGTCCAGTGCACAGCGCTCCTATACCCCACAGAAGAGAAGTACTGTGCCTTGCACCATGTCATGCTGCCGGCGCTGGCTTCGGGAGATGCTGCGGGCACGATGCTGGAGTGTGCATACCCTGCCCCCTGCTTCTCTCTCCTCCTCTGTTATAGATGCAGGGCAGCAGGGAGAATTGTGTGTGCCACCGGGAGAGAAGCCGCAGCCGCTGCAAGCAAGAAGTTTACTGGGAGCCAGAGTTAGGGGGCGGAGCTGGAGCGGCCTTTTTAGGTGTCATCGGTTGTTAGGACACGGAATTCAAAGGCAATCATTGTGGCGGCTGGGGGTGGTGGTGGTGCTAGGCCAGGGAGAATGCAGAGAGTACAGACAAGCAGCCGACAGACAGAAGCCCTCTCTGGATCGGCACTGGCTCCATCCCCAGAACAGATTTCAGTGACTGTTGGGACTGGAGGTATGCTGTATGTCCAGTTTTTAGGTGGAGGCAAACCCAGGCATAAGTGTCAAAACCCGCACTGTCTGGGACAATCCCGTATAGGTGGCAACCCTACTACCAGTCTGCCGACTTTACTGAAGACCCCTGATGACTTCACCTATCCAGCATAGACACCTTCTCTTCTGCTAGCAAGACTTAAAGGTGCTCGTGCCACTTTGCACTCCCGCACCTTCTGTTTACACTACCAGGGGCCCGAGTCAGAGGTGTAAGAGAGGCCTTCCTCATCATATCAGGCTCTGCTACCATGTATGTGATAACTTTGTAGGGCATTTATCAAGCAAATTAGCAAAACATTTAGACACAAATCAGGCTGCCTATCAGTTAATAAAAATATCTGCAACAGTTTTTATGTGTATTTGTGAGTCTGTAATCCTGGGCAACCAACTGTAATACATTTCAACAGGTCCGAGAAATACGAACCACAGGTCTGAAACAGGTACAGTGCACATTAGTTGCGATCATGTATACTGCTTTATGCACATTACAAATCCCATTGATCCTATTCCCTAGTCCAGTGGTCATCAACCCTGTCCTTAGGGCCCACTAACAGGCCAGGTTTGCAAGATAACTGAAATACATTACAGGTTAGATCATTTGCTGCTCAGTGATTGCAGTATTCTAGTCTGCATCTCCTTAAGGTAATATATAATACCTGGCCTGTTAGTGGGCCCTGAGGACAGGATTGATGACCACTGCCCTAGTCCATCTCAGGAGCAAGCAAGAGGGCTTGTTTACATTCCTACACACAGTGGGACTATGCAGAACAAACAAAGCTACCATGCAACAGGAAGATGGATCAAAACAGCAAAAAAAAAGGAAATGAATTTGGAGATTTGGAGCAGGCTGAGCAATAGAATGTGTACTTTTCTGAGTTAAGAATACATACTTTAATAAAAGTTTTTAAAACCAGAGTTTAGTGTTACTTTAAATCTGTGTTAGATCTCCATTGCTACTCCTGTTTAATATTTCCTAGCTGTGGAACAAATTTTATAATGTCTGCCTGTGTGTTATCAAATATTTATATAATTACATTTTTAAAATTGTTTACATTTTTCCTAATTTTTAACTTATATTATCAGTTGTGGCAATGTGACCTATTTACAGAACAGAATCTAACAAGGCTCTTTTTCAGTATAAATGATTTATTCCATTTATTTAAAAAAAACATATGCAGTCAGCTGAAATATATAATTTATGGGCCACTCCTAGTTTGAAGCCAGTTAAATTGTAAAAGATCATTGACCCAGACCTTGCTCCCTCAGGACCCTTCTGCTTTTGTAGAAATTAAAGCTAAAGGATTATACAGTTTTTGTCAGTTTTATTATCTGTATGCTGTACTTCAAAGATATCTTCTGATAGCAGTCACAGAACAAGTCTGAAAATCAAATGCTCTGATTAATTACATTGGTGAGCAGACAATATGCAATAAAATGTATCTTTTATAGTATAAAGCATTCTTGCCAAGAATAGATACTATTAACATAAAACCACCTTGAACTAACCTCTTAAAGTGTATATATGTGCAAAATAATTTGAAAAAAATTACATTTAGCACATTTATTCAAAAAATTGCCAGTACAGAAAAATACCTGCTTTTCCTATTGGAAATCCAATAAGCTTCGAATGTCTTGTGTACTACTACCTCTGCTACACTGAATTTTCAAGCATTATTATCAGTCCTGTCATGGAAAATAAAGCCTTCTAAGGACGGACGGGAAGGTGGCGTTTGCCGCAAGCACACCAATGACCCCCCCGGGTGTTAGACAGACAAGAAAGCAGCAGCGGAGACTAACTTTAACATAGGAGGCAGAGGGAATGAAGAGTCGGGCCATTCTCCTCTCTATTCTCCTCTGGGCTGAACAGGAAGTGTGTCCTGAGACACGATTGGCCAGTATGTCCTGAGACACAACTGGGAGTTCCAAGACTCCCTGGCAAATCGGGTCTCAGGAGCTGCTTCCTGATTGGCCGGGAGGAGAATCAGGAAGACAATAGCGAATATTAATTTGCTATTGTCACACAAGTGGGTGGGCTCGGGCACAGTTTTTGAAGCCAATTAGAGCCTCAGGCTCTAATTATGTGCTTAAAAAAAACCCATTGGAATCCATGCGTCTGGCATCCTGCATGTGGATTAGGGACCGGCGCATTGATTAGGGGGGCCGCCACTGGTTAAATCAATCAATCAGTCTAGAATTAATTAAAATTTAATGTGGAAATTAATGTATGATTTTAAAGAGTATCTATGTAAAATCATATATTAAATTCCTTTTTGAATTGTATATATTTCTAGCCCACTCTTAGTAATCTGAACAATACTAAAGTTTATAAACTTAATTTGTTAATATAGCGCAGGGGTTGTGACCAAGTTATCATGCTAAATAATGTGATGTTCTTTAACCACTTGCCGCCCGCCATATAGCAAAATGACGGCAGCAAAGTGGTTTTAATATCCTGACCGGACGTCATATGACGTGATCAGGATATTAAGCCGCTGCGCGCCCCCGGGGGCACGCATCGCGGCGATTGTTGTTGCGGTGTGTCAGTCTGACACAACGCAACTCCGATCTAGGTAAACAGTCTGTGACGGAGACTCTTTACCACGTAATCAGCCGTGTCCAATCACGGCTGATCACGATGTAAATAGGAAGAACCGGTGATCGGCTTTTCTTCACTCGCGTCTGACAGACGTGAGTAGAGGAGAGCCGATCGGCTGCTCTCCAGACAAGGGGGGTCTGTGCTGATTGCTTATCAGCACAGCCCCCCCTCGGATCCCACCAGGGAAGCCGCCCAGGACTACCAGGATGGCCACCACACTGGACCACCAGGTATGTCCCCTAGACCCCCAGGGAAATACCAATCTGTGCCCAAGCAGATGCCAATCTGTGCCCAGGCAGCTGCCAATCAGTGCCCACTCCAATGCCTACCACTGCCAGTGCCACCAGGGATGCCTATCAGTGCCTCATATCAGTGCTGCGTATCAGTGCCCATCAGTGCCACATATCAGTGCCCATCAGTGCCCAGCAGTGCCACCTATCAGTGCCCATAAGTGCTGCCTATCAGTGCCCATCAGTGCTGCCTATCAGTGCCACCCTATCAGTGCCCAGCAGTGCCCATCAGTGTCACCTATCAGTGCCCATCAGTGCCAACCAGTGCCACCCAGTGCCACCCATGAGTGCCCATCAGTGCCGCCTATCAATGCCCATCAGTGCTGCATATCAGTGCCACCCATCAGTGCCGCCTACCAGTGCCCATCAGTGCCCATTGTCAGTGCCCATCAGTGCCCGCTCATTGGTGCCACCATATCAGTGCCTGTCAGTGCCGCCTTATCAGTGCCCATCAGTGAAAGAGATAACTTACTTATTTACAATTTTTTTTTTACTGAAACAAAAGCAAAACTTTTATTTTTTTCAAAAATTTCAGTCTTTTTTTATTTGTTTAGCAAAAAATAAAACCACAGAGGTGATCAAATACCACCAAAAGAAAGCTCTGTTTGTGGGAACAAAATGATAAAAATTTAGTTTGGGTACAGTGTAGCATGACTGAGCAATTGTCATTCAAACTGCAACAGCGCTGAAAGCTGAAAATTGGTCTGGGCAGGAAGGTGTATAAGTGCCCTGTATTGAAGTGGTTAAGTAAGAGTTTGTCTCCATCTAGTGTCCTTTTATTGCTATTAAGACTTTTGTTTAGTTTCTGTAAAGCAGCGTTACAAAGCATTGTGGGAGATGTAGTTTAGTGAAGAAGTGACTCTTGTGCTAAAATTAATCTGGAAACTACTGACCCACAATGCCCAGTTCACCTACCCAGAATGCCAAGTCCAGGGCTTTTTTCTCAGAGAATAGGTGCAGGAACTCCCCCTTTCTGAGCCACCCCTTTTCTCCACCCTACCCACCTCTCAGCACCATTCCTTGGTTCCATTCCCTACCCAGTACCCAGTAGTGCCCTTTTAGACAATACGGAACTAAGTATCAATTTGTGATGCTAAGTAATCCGTAAAGGATTTGGTAATTATAACAAGAAAAGCAGTAAAATAGAACCCCTGCAGCTAGTAACAACAGAGCCTCAGCCAGCAACAACAGAGCCCCCGCCAGCAACAATAGACCACCCCACCACAAAAAATCCCCCCCAGCAACAATAGACTCCCAGCAGCAGCAGTAGATCTCCCCACTGCCAGCATCAATAGATTCTCCAGCAGCCAGCAACAATAGACCCCTCCCTCAACAGTAGATCTCTCCCAGCAACAACTGGCCCCCCAGCAATATAAGACCCACCCCCAGCAACAGTAGGTCTTCCACCAGCAACAATAGACTTCCTCAGAAACAATAGACCCCCATGCAAAAATAGATACCCTCCAGCTAGAATAGATCCCCTAGCAGTGAGTATCAATAGACCCTGCAGCACACGCCAGCACTACTTGCTGTCAGTGGTGAAGGTGCCGGAACTGCGTTCCCCCCGCGTTCCCGCTGAAAAAAAGCCCTGGCCAAGTCACAGAACAGCCTTCTGGGTAAGCAGATAAAAGGACAGGCGTGGCATGTTTTTGGTCTCCCCAGAGGCCATTCAACACACAGCAGGAGGCCTGTGTGTGTGTGCCCAGGGCTGGAAGAGCCTGCGCCTGGAGAGCGGATCGCCTGCCCCAGAAGGATCCTTATGAACGACCCTGCTGATTGAGCAGGAGGATCGGTCTGCGCTTCAGAGCATTTGAAGCCATCTGCACCTCAGCTATCCGGAGGAGTGATACAGCGTGGCGGAGCCATCTTTCATCAGACTAAGACACCAGGAGGAGAGTCTGGATGGAGCCTCACAGCCTCTGGGTCTACTTGATGAGTAGGGATGAGCTTCGAGTTCGAGTCGAACTCATGTTCGACTCGAACATTGGCTGTTCGCAAGTTCGCCGAACAGCGAACAATTTGGGGTGTTTGCGGCAAATTTGAATGCTGCTGAACACCCTTTAAAAGTCTAGAAAGAAATCAAAAGTTCTAATTTTAAAGGCTTATATGCAAGTTAGTGTCATAAAAAGTGTTTGGGGACCTGGGTCCTGCCCCAGGGGACATGGATCAATGCAAAAAAAAGTTTTAAAAAAGGCCGTTTTTTCAGGAGCAGTGATTTTAATAATGCTTAAAGTCAAACAATAAAAGTGTAATATCCCCTTAAATTTCGTAGCTGGGGGGTGTCTATAGTATGCCTGTAAAGGGGCGCATGTTTCCCGTGTTTAGAACAGTCTGACAGCAAAATTACATTTCGAAGGAAAAAACCCATTTAAAACTACTTGCGGCTATTGCATTGCCGACAATACACATAGAAGTTCATTGATAAAAACGGCATGGGAATTCCCCACAGGGGAACCCCGAACCAAAATTTAAAAAAAAAATGACGTGGTGGTCCCCCTAAATTCCATACCAGGCCCTTCAGGTCTGGTATAGTTATTAAGGGGAACCCCGGCCAAAATTTAAAAAAAAATGACATGGGGGTCCCCCTAAATTCCATACCAGACCCTTCAGGTCTGGTATGGATTTTAAGGTAAACCCCGCGCCACAAAAAAAAAAAACGGCGCGGGGTCCCCCCAAAAATCCATACCAGACCCTTATCCGAGCACGCAACCTGGCAGGCCACAGGAAAAGAGGGAGGACAAGAGTGCGCCCCCCTCTCCTGAACCATACCAGGCCACATGCCCTCAACATTGGGAGGGTGCTTTGGGGTAGCCCCCAAAACACCTTGTCCCCATGTTGATGAGGACAAGGGCCTCATCCCCACAACCCTGGCCGGTGGTTGTGGGGGTCTGCGGGCGGGGGGCTTATCGGAATCTGGAAGCCCCCTTTAACAAAGGGACCCCCAGATCCCGGCCCCCCCCTGTGTGAAATGGTAAGGGGGTACTTACCCCTACCATTTCACTAAAAAACTGTCAAAAATGTTAAAAATGACAAGAGACAGTTTTTGACAATTCCTTTATTTAAATGCTTCTTCTTTCTTCTATCTTCCTTCATCTTCTTCTTCTGGTTCTTCCTCCGGCTTTCTCGTCCAGCATCTCCTCCGCGGCGTCTTCTATCTTCTTCTCCTCGGGCCGCTCCGCACCCATGGCATGGGGGGAGGCTCCCGCTCTTCTCTTCATCTTCTTCTCTTCTTCTTTTCTTCTCTTCTTCTCTTCTTCAGAAGAGCCAGAAGAACCAGAAGAAGAAGATGAAGGAAAATAGAAGAAAGAAGAAGCATTTAAATAAAGGAATTGTCAAAAACTGTCTCTTGTCATTTTTAACATTTTTGACAGTTTTTTAGTGAAATGGTAGGGGTAGGTACCCCCTTACCATTTCACACGGGGGGCCAAGATCTGGGGGTCCCCTTGTTAAAGGGGGCTTCCAGATTCCGATCAGCCGCCCGCCCGCAGACCCCCACAACCACCGGCCAGGGTTGTGGGGATGAAGCCCTTGTCCTCATCAACATGGGGACAAGGTGTTTTGGGGGGCTACCCCAAAGCACCCTCCCAATGTTGAGGGCATGTGGCCTGGTACAGTTCAGGAGGGGGGGCGCACTCTCGTCCCCCCTCTTTTCCTGTGGCCTGCCAGGTTGCGTGCTCGGATAAGGGTCTGGTATGGATTTTTTGGGGGACCCCACGCCGTTTTTTTTTTTTGGCGCGGGGTTCCTCTTAAAATCCATACCAGACCTGAAGGGCCTGGTATGGAATTTAGGGGGACCCCCACGTCATTTTTTACCAGCGCATTACTTATTCTTTAGTTTGCTTTCTACTTGTTTCCCTGTTTGGATTTACAAATACTGCAGTCTAATACATAAGCTAGCTGAAGATTCTGAAGACAAGGAAATTCATTAATCTTCTACAGAGCATCTCAGTTTACTTTGCATTTGGAACATTGCATTACAACCTAGGGGGAGCCCTTGAGTACAGGATATATGCATTGCATTGTACTGTTGCATGTTCATGACATTATACTGCAGTTCTGGTGTGTGTGCTTTGAGGTTTCAGTGGGAAGGTGCTTAATATAAGTTCTGGAGGATATTGGGCACTTGTCCCACTGTGCACCTGTCTGCATATGTTCTCTATGGTGATCATTGGATCTACGGTTTCACATATACATTGACTGCCATCTGTTGTCATTTTTTACCTTTACGTTATCAAACTGTTCCTTGTGTTTAATTTTCATTTCAGTAAACTTTCTAAATGGTTAATCGATATCCTGTGAGTCTCTATCTATTATCACAGTTGCTGAAGTGACGGATTCCAAGGTTATGGTAAATATACAGTATAGTGTATCATTACTGTGTTCTCTTTACTGCTGGGTCCCACGCTCATATCACGATACTGGTGTGCCAGAGGGGTCGAGACCCTTCTTGGGGGTTGAGAGGCAGGGTGCAGAATTGAACATTTATCAGCAGCTTCTTTGGGGGTAGTGCTACATTAAGATCCCCACACATTTACTTCCTGGAATTTTGTGACACCTATTCACTATGCCTGTCAAGCGTCTGTGGTAGTGAGCCCTTGTAATTTGCCAACTCGGGGTTCCCCAGAGCACAGAGTCTAAGACCCGGCCTGCTTCTTTGCAAGAGCCCCTAATGGTGGGGATGAACTTACAGAAAGCTGAAACCAGGTCACGGCCCCCAGGTACGCCCAGCTGAGGATGTGGAGACCACTTGCGTGTTCAAAGTACGAGCAGCAGGACACAACAGGAAATCCAGAAAACAAGCCGAGGTCAGGGCAGGTAGCAAACAAGCAATGACAGTACATAAAGCCGGGGTCAGTACATGGGTAGTCAGGCACAGAATACACAAGAGACAAGCGAACAGGAGCTCAGAAAACTGTGAAGTTGCTCAGGCAAGGTGGGTTACACTGTGCAGGTCTCATATAGGCAAGCAAACTAGGAGGCGGGCCAGGAAGTGATGGAAGGGAAGGAAATAAAAGCCCACAGGATTGCCTTTACTAAATCAATGCCAATGTGAGTGTACCTTCTTCTTCACCCTTGTGATTTGCGTACTGCTCTACGATAGGAACTTAAATTTGACATTGCATGTAAAAATACATTCTATGAATGTGAAATGAGCATCTAAAATCTTCACATAAAAAAACAGAGTATAAAAAACAAAACAAAAAAAAAAAAAAATCTACTCAATGTCGTATTCCTCTACGTATTAGCTGATGTCCCTCAAGGTTTAACTGTCTGGGTAGACAGTAGTGAGACAGTTTTTTCTTCATTGTAGATCTCAACTCAATAAAAGGGAAGGAGGTTTATACAGTAGAAAAACTGTGATGGAGAAAGATCAGGTCTTTAAACCATACAGTTCATACACTTCACTGTTTTGCTTCCATAGTAGATACACTCTGGCCCGACATACTCACAGCATGCATTGTGAAACCATCGGTATTTCGATGCTCCCATAGACGTGCACGAATTCTTGCACTGGTGGATGGACATGCAGTCATCAAAATATACCACTGTGCACATGTGCTCTTTATCATTGCTGTGAAACACATGGGCTCCATTTTGAGGCACTGATACATTCTGGTGTTGTGGCTGATTCACTGAATCCAGAAAGGAAAACTGCATGTCAAAATGAATAATTAAATAAGAGGTTGCTAAAGTTGTATGAGAATCTAAACTTTACTTTTAAAAGTAAATCTTGACTCCACCACTTTCCTCTTGAGTGTTATTATTGGTCATGTTAACTGCCAACAGATCTCACTGACCAATTTTACTGACCAGTTAGATAACTTTTGTGATGGGAGAGACAAATCTGGTTTCTACATAAAAATGTTCACTTGCATATAACTTCAGATTGTATCTCTGGATCTGCTGATGGTTTTGTCATGCATCTGCATGTTTCCATCATATACTCAGTTTGCCTAGATTTCTGAAAAGTTTATTTTAAACTGAGAACTACAAATGATCTTGAAACAGGCTATAAGATAATCACACATGCTCAATTTATGACTTAGCTTCAGCTTTGATAATAATATCTGGATGCACACCTTTGCTGTTTAGAATGGCTACGTTAGTGTAACATGGTAGTGGAAACAAATTACCTTCATGTATTTACTGTCAATGCACGTAATGAATGCTATTAATGTTAGCCAGGTTTCTAATAATAAGCTATCTTTCAAAGAATATTAATGTGGACTATAGAATGTCATTGATCTTTCATACATTAGTGAGATAGGACAGATGAATTCTTAATAGGGCTTGCAGATGATATACAGAAGGTTTAATCTACATGAGAGAGATCAGCAGATGCTCATTTCTGGACGTATTACTAATCTGTTTTATTGTAACCCTCAAAATATGCCATTATAATGACAACAAAGCCTTAGAGACATACAGTTAATTAGAAGGACATCTCTTTGATCCATATCCTTTACTGGAACTGTTCTAAATCAGTCCTTAATTATTTAAGTTAATAGCAATGTGTTATACAGGGCCTAACAGGCTGAATTAGCACATGAAAAATATCACTTGGCTTATGTTTCTGATGTATTTGAGTCTATTTGTACAATGTGTTTACATGTAGACCCAGATGGTTGACACAATTTTTCCATGCATAATACATAGATTTTTATTGAAATGCACCAGTCCCCTTGGAAAGTGCAATTAAAGAAAAGGTTTGTAAAGGGCATAAAATGAACAATCATTTTCTTTCAGACACTAATGAATGTAGTAATATATGCAATAAACAAATGGGCAACTGACTCAACAAAGAATGGCTTTTGTACAATTATTATAATAATAAACGACCTATCTCAGAAATGTTTTCTTCCTCCACTCATTCATTTCTATAATACAGAAGATGGTTTACAGAAACCGAAGCATACATCTGTGATATCAAGAATTTTCCAGTGAACCATTCAAACTGGCATATCAGCAGCTGTATTGGAGAGATCATTAAACAAACATTCAGGCAGATTTAGAGTTTTTGATTTTTTGTTCATTAAGGGCAGTTAGTTAGTCGGTTTCTTTGAACTTTGTGTTTCCCACTCTGTTTTCAATTATTTTCCTGTTTCTGCTGTCTTCAGCAATGTTTAACTTATTTCTGCTGGGGTTTAATAAATCTACTCATTAAACTAAAGAGAGCTTAAATTCCCTGCTAATATGATTGAAATTCGGTGATAATTTTATTCATGTTCTTCCCATTTATATACAGTTTGCAGTTCAATGAATTTGTCTGTTGACATGTTTTTCTTTATTTTTTCCCAGAATTTTTTGTGAAAAAAAATGGACAAACAAGAAATGTTAAAAATAAACAGCAGCTGTTTTACAGGTTTTATTTACAATATATACACTAAGCTTGCTTGGTAACAAATATTGCTAACCAGCCAAAAACATGACAGCAACTCAATCCATCAAGACGTGGTGAAGACGACTTGCTGAAGTTCAAACCAAGCATTAGAATGGGGAAGAAAGGGGATTTAAGTGACTTTAGTATGCTGGTGTGAATGATGCCTAAATGGTCCGTAAAAGGGCATGGCCACTGAAATGTTTTATTTTTGTAGTGCCCTGCCCTAGGCTGGATACATTTAGTTTTTGACTTTGCTGTACCTAGCTCAGCAGCAATTTATTTTTCATGTCTGGTCAGGTCTAACCCTAAAGCAAAATGTTTTCTTTTTCATTTTTTTGTTTTGTAATTTTTGTTCAATAAGGTCTATGGATGTACTACAGTGTACACCTGTGTGAACGAGGCCTTATTGTACAAAAATGCTTAAAAATACCAAGCTATAACAGCCCCCATAAAAACCATCCACCAAATGTCCCACTATAACGAGAGCTCTCCCATGTATTAGTTTTAATAGTACTGACAATCCAATCTCCCAGGCAGTAAAATAACTGTCCTAAAAAAGGAGGCTCAAAAGAATATTTAACGCTAAACTGGAAAATGTACAGTCAAAATGATGCTTATATCCTAATGTTGATAAATAGTTGCTAATCTTATATAAATCAAGATGGTTTAAATGCCTCACTGAGGCAACAGACTTTATTGTAAAGGCATAAATTGATGAGGGTGTTTGTAGGCCAATAATCTGGTTGTGTGAGTGTGTCCTTCCATATCATCAAAAAGTTTGTCCAAGACTATTGGGAAAGTAAAACTTGATTTTGGTTGGTTTCAAACAATGAGAGGAGTTGGTTTCAAACAAGTTTATTGAACATAACTCAGAAATATAACATTCAAATTGCATACCTAAACCGACAACAAAATTGTAATATATTGCAGCTTACCAGTCCTTCAAGGAGGTGTCTGCGTTATATATATATGTATATTTTTTTGCTTTTCTTTATTTTCACCCTGCCAGTAACACACTTCATTAGTCACTACAGTGACTAGTGCTATGGAGGAGCAGCATTGTTACCTTAGGGTAGGACTAAAGCACACCTTTCCCTCTCCTCCGTTAAAATAACATAGGTTTTGCAGTCCTTATAAATAGATGGAAACAATGATAACTGAGTTGGCATAGACCAGGGGTGCCCAACCGCTGGCTCATGGGCCACATGTGGCCCACAAAGCCCTCTGATGTAGCCCGCGACCTCCTGCTCTGGGATAGTAAGCCCAGATCGTGGGCTCCTGACCCACCATCCCAGGGCATCAGTGTTCTAAATGGAACCGGTGCTAGAGGAAGCATGGCTGTGGAGGCAGCAGAGCCACATAAGCAGATGCTTCCTGTATAGCGCCGCCTCCTGTCACAGGTGGAGTGATACAAATTGCACTGCGCCTGTGACAGCAACAGCTAGCAATACTTGTAGCAAGGGAGATTCCTAAATGGAAGATTATTATTCAAGGTCAGTTTATATTATAAAATCACAATGTATATATGGGCATATCTCTTCTGCAGTGGTTACTAGGCTGCTTTCAAACTGATCCCACAGTGCACCTGCGTGTTACCTGCACTAAGCCATAGACTTCTGTTACTACCTGCAGGTTTGGTGCGCTTTCTGAAAGCGCACCAAAACACCTGAATGCAGTAGTTTTGGTGTGCTTTCAGAAAGTGTACCACACCTGCAGGACATAATAGAAGTCTATGGCAAAGTGCAGCTAACCTGCAGTAAAGCCACAGGTGCAGTGTCAATGGTGCAGTGAGGGTAAACCGGTAGTGCATCAGTGTGAAACCTTCAGGCCTCTTTCACACAATCTGTCCGAACAGCTCCGCCTGACCATTTTCCAGGCGGACCCTCTTTTCACCTCTATGGAGCCGCAGATATAAATGGACCTGTGTCCATTTACACCTGCCTACCTCCAATCCGGTAACAACAAAAAAAAACAGAAGGTGATCCATCCCGTTCTATCTGAGTGGATTGGATTGGAGGGCCAATAGTGTAGAGCGGGCTGAGTCCATGTCTGCTCTGCATTTACAGAGTGGATACTGATCTGTCATCTGTCCGCTCCGCTCATTGTGGCCCAGGACTGGTTACCAAGGCGCTTAAGTGGCCCTAGCTCTTCAAAAGGTTGGGCACCCCTGGCATAGACCAATGCTCAATTCCTGTCTCCCAGTTTTGCTCCTGCATTAGCACCCTGTCACATAGGCTTCCGATGGAGACTACAAGAGATCAACACAACTAAAGAGGGAAAGTGCACAACAAACAGCCACGTCTGTAAATATTGAAGAAACAAAATAAGGTAGTACTAAGTATTACCAAGAGGGCGGACTTTATAGGCTAAGAAACAATGGAGAAGAGACAAATTATAAACAATAACATTTATTAAGGTTTATTAAGGTGAAAAATCTGATTTAGATGAAAAATGTAGCATATATGCATCTTTTTTTGTGTGCAGTGAGCCCTTGTACGTCTACGCGTTTCGCCGCTAGGCCTCTTCAGGACACGGCCATGGTTCAAAGACGGGACAGATAAGAGAATATGTTTCTCTATCTTAGTTTGGAACACAATGTCATATATATAGCCACGATAAGATAAATGATGCATTTAGAAGTAGATCCAATACAATTATGTGTGCAGTGGATTGCTGTCTCCCAGGGGCATATTCTTTTACCAAAATCTTGGACACACAGCGATATGCTGTCAGGCTTTATACAGCAACCAGCACTGCTGAAACCAATTAAGGACCTATTTTTGGATGCCTTGTGGCCCCCCTTTTTCTGCCTCTTTTAGACCAGGAATATTAAAATTTCATCTGCCCCTGCCTATAGACTCAGCTGTATTGGATCTACTTCTAAATGCATCGTTCATCTTATCGTGGCTATATATGACATTGTATTCCAAACTAAGATAGAGAAACATATTCTCTTATCTGTCCTGTCTTTGAACCTTGGCTGTGTCCTGAAGAAGCCTATCGGCGAAATGCATAGACGTACAAGGGCTCACTGCACAAAAAAATATAGATGCATTTATGCTACATTTTTTATCTAAATCTGATTTTTCTATGTAATTGTTAACCTTAATAAGTTTGATTGTTTATAATTTGTCTCTTCTCCATTGTTTCTTAGCCTATAAAGTCTGCCCTCTTGGTAATACTTAGTACTACCTTATTTTGTTTCATCTTTTCAACGCACATTACTTAGACATGGTCCATCAGAAAACCCACCCTGAGAAATGCCATACAGCCATCATTGCAAAGGATAAAAAAAAGGTGAAAAGGAGTATTTAATAGAAAAATGTGTCAAATGTTTATCATGCAGAGTGCTTTAATCAACAAAATGTCATTCAGTAAGGATATATATCTACTGTATACATCTATTCTATACATCTAAATATGAGAGATTTTAACTCTATATGTGGTATGTAGCCTAGCTGTGTAGTTTAACTTTTTTATCTCAAGACATAGTAGAATAACGGATCAAACAAAGTACTATTACTCTTAACCCCAGGTCCTGGTGGGTCCAGTGGTCCCAGGTGGCCGTTTGTGAGGGGCGGCACATTTACGCCCACATTGTTTTGTGCAGCTCAATGGCCGACTGTGCGGGTTGGGGACAGCAGAAGGAAAGGAAATTTCCGAACGCGAGAAGCTCCGTGTCTCCCCCCTCCTAGCGGGCAGGTGGTGCATCCTTCAGCAGAGCCTCAGGGCTGCATGTGGTGCACAAAGCAGCAGCTGGGCTGTTCCGGGAGCCAGCGGCTGCTTATTCAGTTTGCGGAATGGCAGGGGGGCGGAGACTAGGTCAACTGACTCTCGACTGAAGTGGGAGGGGCTGGAGGAGACCCCATCTCCGCACCTCGGCAGAGGTGTCACTGCCGCCAGACACCACGCAGCTAAAGACACAGTGAGTACAACTGCCTGTAATCATATCCTCTCAGCACTGCCACTGACTCCCCCCAGCTCTGCCACCCCAGCACTGCCACTGACCCCCCTCCCAGCACTGCCACTGCCCCCCTTCCAGCACTTCCACTGACCCCCCTTCCCAGCTCTGCCACTCCAGCACTGCCACTGACCCCCCCAGCACTGCCACTGACCCCCCTTCCCACCTCTGCCACCCCAGCACTGCCACTGACCCCCTCCCAGCATTGCCACCCCAGCACTGCCACTGCCCCCCTTCCAGCACTTCCACTGACCCCCCTCCCAGCGCTGCCACCCCAGCACTGCCACTGACCCCCCCAGCACTGCCACTGACCCCCCTTCCCAGCTCTGCCACCCCAGCACTGCCATTGACCCCCACCCCAGCACTGCCACTGACTCCCCCTGCACTGCCACTGACCCCCCAGCACTGGCACTCCTGCACTGCCACTGATCCCCCCTCCTAGCACTGGATGTGGGGGCCTTTTGGTGGTGTTTTTTGGGGGGAGGGGCAGCATTTCATCCTTGGAACTCAGGCAACGCAATGTCTTGGCCCAGCTCTGCTTAACCCTAACAAATAGGTACAATTTTAATTCTAGGCATTAGAAATGCATGCTGTCTTAACATGATCTACCTATCAGGCATCTTTGAAATAGGTGATTACCTAAACTGATTTAGTTTTGACCCCTTTTGACCACCTAGTGACCACCTAGTTACTGTCTAGCTATTTTTGTATATTTAGATACACAATATTTATTAGCTCACTACTTGTGAAACATTGTGCCCAAAGTGTCAGATTAAGCTTTGTATGGTGTAATATGTCACTCAGGGATAGGCAAAAAAACTGTACTGTATTAATATTTTATCCATCAACGTTTCTGTTCAAGCATTTCCATCAAAATAAGCACTTGCCATAGAAAAAGTGATGTGGCAGCAAAACAAAGTTGAAATGACTTTTAAATTGTCAAGCTAGTCCTCGGGTCACAGATCAGAATGTTTCCATAAGCACTGATACTCCTCTTATGTGAAAAAGATGTCAAGAATCTTATTGGATTTTGTAAGCAATGCAGAATCAGGATCTCTATGCTCATTACATTTTATTTTACCATTGATGCAAAATGTAGTCCTTTCTGGACTATTCACAAGTTTAGCAAAATATCTAATCTTTAGGAATTGTGTAGTCATAGAAAAAGAAGATTTGGTTGTTTGCCGCAGCCCCCCCCTCCCAAAAAAAACCCCCTACAAGCCGCCACTGTCCTGGATTCATGCTGATATATTACACTGAGTGCATTTGACCCCATAATAGAGTCCTACACTGGGTGGTGAATCACATGGTGGATTTTACTCACTTATACTTTCTGAACGTTATGAACTATTTTCTGGATGTTTTTTCGTTGGATTTTTGTTTGACACAAATTTCTTGTTATATTGATTCACCAATTCATGGACTTTATTTGTTGTTTTTACAAGCGCTGCATATTCCTAGCATTATTCTGATAACTCTGGGGGTTATTTACTAAAGGCAAATCCACTTTGCACTACAAGTGCACTGAAAGTGCTCTTGGAAGTGCAGTCACTGTATATCCAAGGGGGACATGCAAGTGTAGCGCCCACCACCTTTAGGTGGGTGCTAAATAGTTTAGTTAAGGTAAGTGTTAGGTAAAGTTAACCAGGGCCTTGCACTTTAAGGCCCGGTTGTCTGTCTGTTTGGGAGAGGAGGAGTGATAGAATAGGGGAGGGTGTGGCCACCTGCATTCTACCCTGAAAGTTCTCCCTTACCTTCTATTGAAATGTTCTGGAAGGAAGGCTGGCTGGGGACTGGGGTGCAGGCAGTTTGTATGGAGAGCCCTGGACCAATCCTTAACTTGTATTGGCAGGGGCAGGACTCGCATATAAACTGAGGTCACATGCTCCTGAGGGGAGATGGGAGGAGTTGGATCCAGAGAAGCAGCAGAAATGTAACCAGCAAGGAGCAGGCTTGAAGGCCTGGAGGTGCAAAACCTGAAGGCCTGAGAGTTCAGAGACCTCAGTGCTGGATGGTTCAAGACTAAGCCCTCGGGTAACTCCGGGAGAAGTGGACCGGGCATCTCAAGCTGGGATGCACCTGACCATGCGGAGCGTGAAGTAGCTGCCAAAAGGACAGAGTAGACTGGGATTGGCTTTCTGTGGCAATCATGGACTGTCGATGGGAGAGAGAGCAAGGGAGTGCAACCCACCAGTACTCATTCATCCAGAAGTTTCCTTAACTGTGCGGGAGGACTTCAGGAGTCAAGATAGGCAGGTAAGGCCTGCGGCTTCCAGCATCCTCATACCACAATGTCTTTCAGAGGGGCATTGGTCAGTTCAGTATAGGAAAGGACACTGAATACACTAAGGAACCACAAACTAAGAGGCAGCTCATATTCCCTAAGCAATCCTGTAACATACTGCAAGCAAGCAAATAAAGTTCTGTTGTGAAAAAGTTATTGAACTGCTGATGTGATTCATGCAGGGGTAAAAGAACGGATGCAGTTAACAGAAAGGTATGAACACACCCAGCAGCTCCCAAGGGAGTAGTGCGCTACACAAGGAAAAAAAAAACAGCATTTTAGCTTGCACATGATTGGATGATAAAATCAGCAGAGCTTCCCCTAATTTCAGATGTACCCCTCAGATTTACAGCGACTGCACTTTCAAGTGCACTTGCAGTGTACTTGTAGTGCAAAGTGGATTTGCCTTTCGTAAATAAGCCCCTTAGGCTTCATTCATATAAGTGTGTATAAATCTGGAGCACAAAAGCAGGATCTTGCCATTAAAGATGATACATGAAAAAAAATGCTTAAGTCACTTGCATATACAGTAGATACGTTCAGATGTGTTCGCGACCATACTGTATTTAGATCAGTACAATTCTTCTTATTTTTTCTTCTTCTTCTTATAGCTCTGTTTCTCTTGCTGCTCCTTGATCTAGAGAAAGGTGTGATAGTTGGTTATCTACTGATTATCTAGCGATGTCAGATATAAAGAACCCCAGTCTTCATCTGATCAATCACATTACTTTCTCGTACTGTTGAGGTGTAGGAGAAGGTTGAAGTTGTCGGAGGAAAAAAGATACAGGCAGCCCTAGCGGGCTGACTCTTTACTGTCACAGTGACTCATACCCAGATTCTTCTACAAAATGTATGTAGACCTTCACAGCTATCCATAAATAATCTTATAATTTCACTTGAATTTCAATCTCCACCTTTCCCATGTTTAGAACAGTCCGAGAGCAAAATTACATTTCTAAAGGAAAAAAAGTAATTTAAAAGTACTCGTGGCTATAATTATTTGTCGGTCCTGGCACAGTCAATCACCTTCGGGTCTGGTATGAATATTAAGGGGAACCCTGCACCAAAATTTTTTTTTTAAATTGTGTGGGTGTCCCTCTAAATTCCATACCAGGCCCTTCAGGTCTGGTATGGATATTAAGGAGAACCCCACGCCAAATTTTTTTAAAAAAATGGCGTGGGGGTCCCCCTCAAAATCCATACCAGACCTTTCAGGTCTGATATGGATTTTAAGGGGAACCCCGTGATAATTTTTTTTAAAAATGGCGTGTGGGTCCCCCAAAAAGCCATACTGGGGACATCTCTATGGCTTTCCTGTAGCATCAGAGGGGGCGGGGCCACCCGGTGACATAACCAGGTGGCACCACCCCCCTCTGACGCTACGGGAAAGCCATAGGGATGTACCCATGCATCAGAGGGGGCGGGGTCACCCGGCGACGTCACCGTGTGGTCACCTGAGAGGACAGTCATTACGGTGGGTCCCCTTGTTAAAGGGGGCTTCCAGATTCCAATAAGCCCCCCGTCCACAGACCCCCACAACCACTGGACAAGGGTTGTGGGGATGAGGCCCTTGTCCCCATCAACATGAGGACAAGGTGTTTTGGGGGTACCCCAAAGCACCCTCCCCATGTTGAGGGCATGTAGTCTGGTACGGTTCAGGAGGGGGGTGGGGCACTCTCTTGTCCCCCCCTCTTTTTCTGCGGCCTGCCAGGTTGCGTGCTCGGACAAGGGTCGGGTATGGATTTTAAGGGGGACCTCCACAGCCTTATTTTGGTGCAGGGTTCCCCTTAATATCCATACCAGGCCTGAAGGGCCTGGTATGGAATTTGGGGGGACCCCCTCGCAATTTTTAAAAAAAATTTGGTTCGGGGTTCTCCTTAATATGCATACCAGACCCAAAGGGCCTGGTAATGGCCTGTTGGGGAATCCCATGCAGTTTTTTCAATGACTTTTATGTGTATTGCCAGGACCGACAATTCATTTTAGCCGCGAGTACTTTTAAATTACTTTTTTTCCTTTAGAAATGTCATTTTGCTCTCGGACTGTTCTAAACACTGGAAACATGCGCCACTTTACAGGCATACTATAGACACCCCCCAGGTACGAAATTTAAAGGAATAATTCACTTTTATTGCTTCACTTTAAGCATTATTAAAATCACTGCTCCCGAAAAAAACGGCCGTTTTTAAAACTTTTTTTTGCATTGATCCATGTCCCCTGGGGCAGGACCCAGGTCACCAAACACTTTTTATGACAATACCATGCATATAGGCCTTTAAAATTAGCACTTTTGATTTCTCCCATAGACTTTTAAAGGGTGTTCCGCGGCTTTCGAATTTGCCGCGAACACCCCAAATTGTTCGCTATTCGGCGAACAGGCTAACACCCGATGTTCGAGTCAAACTTACGTTCGACTCAAACTTCGGGCTCATCCCTACTGCCAACGTCTCTGATGAAATTCTGGCCTTGCAGGTACCAGTGTCCTCCGCTGCAGAGCAGTAAGGAAGGAGAACACTTGATTTAGATTCTAGGATTAAGGTAGATGCATACATTTCCATGAGTGATGAATAAGATACTGTAGCTGAGTAACTTGATAGTGGTTTGGACAAGGAGCATGCTGATAGGAGAAGAAAGCACGCTATAAGTGGTAGTCACTTAACGGCTTGGGATGAGCCCATGATGGCCTGGACTGGAGAAAGAGGATTTAACATCATATACTTCAGAGACTAAGGACTAAGGACATCTTGTGCTGAAAAGAAATCCAGGACAACTTCAAACTGAAGGTGAATATTGCAGTAAGAACTTTTTTTAAATTTTTTTAGTTAGTAGTAGTAGCTATTTGTTTTTTTTGTTTTTTTTTACTTGAGTTCAGTGTGCAAAATTTATGATAATATAGCATGAAAAGCTGTGTTCTTCATGTTTATTCAGAGCTGTCAGTTTAGCATTTTGATCCTACTTGACATTTATTTATAATTGAAAGTTACTGTTGTATAAATGTAAAAAAACAACAACATTTTAGCCCCTTGTTAACCCTTCTTTATCTGTAAATAGGTTTCATGGACTTTTTCTTCCTTTAGAAATTGTTTTCTTTTACTTTACTTTCTTTTTTGTCGTTCATAAGAAAACTTTTAAAATGTGTGTTCATTCATCTTTGTAGCTCCAAATTAAACAATGCTTTGTACCACAACCATGATGCTTATGCCTTTGTAAAAGGCCAAGTAACAGAATTAAATTTGTAGTTAATCCTAATTAATTGTTATTAATCCTGATTAGTGTTTATTAACTGCATCATCACTTTACAGAATTCTGTATGTATTTCATTTTTTTTAATTTGTTTTCTCTTTTGTAACACCAGATTAAAGCAGAACTTCATTTAAAAGTGAAAGCTCCACTCATCCACCTCCTCCCCTGCCCCTACCATTTTTTTTTCTGGGAGAGGGCACCTTTAGGTACCAGCTCCACTTTTGCATTTTTTTGCCTAGTGTAGAAAAGCCTGTCTCTGCCAGAATTCTGTAGAGAAGGATCCTAGCTCTCTTTGAACAAGCATGGGTCTATCTGCAGTGCTCTGACATGCCCCATGCTGAATCCGAGCTATGGATCTTAATTCAGCAGGGAACATGACTTTTGTTGATTGTAGAGACACAGATGTGACTCAGAAGAGACTGGAGTGTGCTGGAATATCTAAATCAAGCTCACCTTTTTTACTGCTTTACCTTATAATAAAATAAATGGAAAAGCTATAAATTCCCTGTAAAAAAAAAAAAAACACAGTTTGGAAATTGATTACACATCATAAACCAAAGTGCAATTTAAAAAAATGTTGTGAGTGAAAAAATGTATGCAGGGTATATACTATATGTTGTTTTTGCTGGGCTGAATGAAAAAAAAACTGACAGATCCCTGTTCTACTAACACAAGTGATGTTGCACAGCTTCCTCCCGCCCTGTGCTATTGTGTTCTGACAGTAGGACTGTTCCCCTGCCGGGACACACTGCCATTGGCTGCCAGCGGTGATGGGATGCAGGTTGACGGCTGGTTTTCCAGCATGCCTGTTGGACAAAAGCTGAACGTCAGGTCTGATTCTGTCGGACAGACTGCTGTACACACTGGCAGGATGTCGGACAGTTTCTGTTGAACTGTGTATCAGCCTTTAGGTACATGCTAATGTTGTCTGCCTGTTAAAGCGATATTCAACCCAAAGATATTGATGTAATATACAGTATTGCAACTTACTGATCCATAGATGTAGCTGCTGCATTCGTTTTATTTTTTTTAGGCTTTTTTTCTCCTCTGCTTTCATCTGGCCAGTAAGACGCCTCCTGTATGATACTGCCCCCACTCTGGATAAAATAGCACAGCAGCAGCATTGTCAGTCTGGGTGGAGTTGTTCCCAAAATACTCTGTGCTCTGCCCCTCCAGTGAGGGCTGGAGGGGCATAGCCCAGAGCAGTGACTAATGCCCCGTACACACGAGCAGAATTTCTTTTGGAAAAATCTTGGATGTTTTTTCCGCTCAAGCTTGGCTTGCATACACACAGTCACACAAAAGTTCTCTGAACTTTCGACCATCAAGAACGCGGTGACGTACAACACTATGACGAGCCGAGAAAATTAAGTTCCAAGCATGCGTCGAATTGTTTCCGAGCATGCATGGTTTTTTGCGTGTCGGAATTGCATACAGACAAACAGAATTTCTGTCAAGAACTTTTTCCGTCGGAAAAATAGAGAACCAGCTCTCAAACTTTTGCTAAATTTACAAGTTATGCGCTGGGGCTTGGGTGACCCCAAAAAACAAAATTAATATTAACCAACTCTGTGCTTACTGGTCAGATAATATTAAATACAAATAATATGAATGTTGAATAAATAAACAAGGTGTGAAAAAACAAGTGCTTGTTACACCATAAATTAGTGCTTATTAGTGCTTGTTACATCATACATAGTGTCTTAATAAACATAAAAAGTGATTAGTGCTCAATATAAAGTATCCTGCTTGTCTGAATGAATAAATTAATAAATAATAAATGAAAAATGTTCTCTTTAGCACTCTAAATAGTGCGCGAAAATAATGTCCAGCAGTGATAATAAAACAATGCGTGCAGGTGGTGTTCAGCTGTGACAACAATCCAACATCATGCCGACGATATCCTGAGTGGTGCAAAACATGCTCCGGTGCACCTTTGTGACCCCCTTAAGCTAATGTGCTCACCTCAGAGCGTGTGACTCAGCTGCTACCCTGAGTCCAAATATGCTTTGGAGCCACCCCTGGGCTCAGTCTCAGTGTCTGCTGCACTCCTCTAGCTGGAAACAATGTGGCTCCATACATATAAATGAAAAGGAAACTTTATAGTCTAATATAGTCAAAATACTTTTATTTAAAAAAAAACGCTCCCCACACCCGGGTACTCACATGGCACTGGTACGCCAGTGCACCATACTATAACCATTTTCTATGCAAAATCACTGGATGTTTGGTGCGGTATGCTGTGCTGGGACAGCGCTGGTGTAAAGTCCGTGTCAGTCTTTCCGTCCTGGCCCCTCCCCTACGCGTCTTCGACACAGGGATCACATGTCATCATCAGGGGGATATCTACATAGGTGAGTATAAATGTTTATTTCTTTCAAATAAACTTCTCTTTTAATGAAATTGGCTGCTTGAGAGCAGCATAATGCTTTTTAAAAAACATACAAATTGATTAAATGTCATTAATGAAGCCTAGTGTTTGTAAAGCACACAACATGGTAAAGCTATACCAGGTGTTTACAGCATTAATAATGGAGTCTTCCACCCATTCTCTTTTAATTTTGTTGAAAGCTGAACTGCAACTGCAATACAATATAAAGGTACCCTTACCTACTTATATATAATATATATATTTACACACACAGTTCCTTGAAAAAGTTTTCCTTCCACGTCACAATTATGTGCTATTTTGTGTTGGTCTATCACATAAAATCCCAGTAAAATATATTTACGTTTTTGGTTATAACATGACAAAATATGGAAAATGTTAAGGGGTATGAATACTTTTTCAAGGCACTGTATATCTATATAATTGCTAGGAGTTCAGCTTTAATGCAAAAGTGAACAGAGATATATGAATGAAATGCAACTGCATAGAGTTTCACAGTCAGATTCTTACTTCACGGTTGTCCAGAATATACATAGTACAGTTATATTCTATGGAGTAGTTTCCTATATAGCGTTTATATGATTCTGACACTAGAACCACTGTAACTCACATAGCGAGTCAGAAATCTTGTTTGAATAGTATTAGTACTCTGAGCAAATAAAAGCTGATTTCTAAATGATTGTCAGTGACTATTCACTAGTTTTTGCACTATCTTTGCATTTTTTTAAACTTTGACTTAACTCGGAAAGTCATATGCACATGCTGTAATTGATAATAATAACCACTTGCCAACCATGCACTGCTACAGTGCCGGCCAGCTGCACAGAATCACGTATAAAGAAATGATTTAGCATTTTCCGGGTAGGTGGAGCGCGCCCGCCCACTTGGCTGTGCTGTCACTGGCTCTAGCACATGTCGATCAGCGGCTCCCAGCCAATGATTTATAGGACAAGAGTATATAAACAACACAAAGCTCTCTTCTGAAAGTGGTGAATACCACAAAAAGAAATCTTTATTTGTACAAAAAAAATTATATACATTTTGTTTGCATACAGTATTGCATGACCACGCAATTGCCAGCTAAAGTAGCGCAGTGGCAAATAGCAAAAAATGGCCTGGTCATGAAGGGGGTAAAATTTTCCAGAGCTGCAGTGTATAATATCCTGTGTTCAATGGAGAAATCATATTTCCTGATGCTGTACACTAAGCTGTGTTCACCCTTTATTGGGTTACTTGTGAGTAAAGCTATAAAGAAAAGTGGGTGCAGCACTAAATACTTGCATAAATCATACTAAAATAAAAATTTAAAGCGGGATTCCGGCCATAAAAAAAAAAAATTAAAAGTCAGCAGCTACAAACACTGTAGCTGCTGACTTTAAATAAGTACTTACCTGTCCTGGGTGCCCGCAATGTCGGCCACCCGAGGCCGACCCGTCCCTCGGCTCTCGGGTCCTGGCACCGCCATCCTAGGTAAGGGAAACAGGCAGTGGAGCCTTGCGGCTTCACTGCCAGTTTCCTACTGCACACGCGTGAGCGGCGCGGCGCTCTGTGAATGGCCCCATGGTGTTCTGGGAACACACACAGTTCCCAGAAGACAACGGGGCCGCTCACCGAGGAGCAGAACACGCCACGGAAAAAGAAGAGGCAGATTAGGAAGACTGCCTAACAACAAGGGTTTAGGTAAGTTTAAAAAAAACTTTTTTTTTTCATTTTTTTTTGGGTTTTTGGTGAATTTTTTTTTTCAGGGTGGCCCTCCACTTTAAATACGCCTCCTAGCGATCATAAACAGCAGAAACACTCACACAACAATATCAGAATTTTCTCATGGGCTGAGAAGGTTTCTTAGGATATACAGTAACTACGCAGGGTTTGATGAACTTTTTACAGCACTGGGGACACTTTATACTGTATATATATTGTATTGGCCACTAGACATGATATTGAGATCTTAATTATTTTGAGGTCACTTTAATAGCACTAAAGATTTTATCACATATTGCACATTTGTTCAAAAACATGTGAGTATTTATATGTTTCTGCTGTTTATGATCAATAGGAAGAATATTTACATTTTGATTTTAGTATGATAGTGCAGTGCACAATATTTAGCACTAGGGATGAGCTTCGAGTATGAGTCGAACTCATGTTCGACTCGAACATCAGCTGTTCGCCGAACAGCGAACAATTTGGGGTGTTCGCGGCAAATTTGAAAGCCGCGGAACACCCTTTAAAAGTCTATGGGAGAAATCAAAAGTGCTAATTTTAAAGGTTTATATGCATGGTATTGTCATAAAAAGTGTTCGTGGACCCGGGTCCTGCCCCAGGGGACATGGATCAATGCTCCCGTTTTTTCGGGAGCAGTGATTTTAATAATGCTTAAAGTGAAACAATAAAAGTATAATATTCCTCTAAACTTCATACCTGGGGGGTGTCTATAGTATGCCTGTAAAGGGGTGCATGTTTCCCATGTTTAGAACAGTCTGACAGCAAAATGACATTTCAAAGGAAAAAAAAGCCATTTAAAACTACTCGCGGCTATTAATGAATTGTCGGTCGGACAATACACATAAAAGTTCATTGATAAAAACAGCATGGGAATTCCCCACAGGGGAACCCCAAACCCCGAAAAAAAATTACGTGGGGGGTCCCCCTAAATTCCATACCAGGCCCTTCAGGTCTTGTATGGATATTAAGGGGAACCCCGTGCCAAATTTTTTTTAAAAATGGCGTGGGGTCCCCCCAAAAATCTATACCATATAAAGAGGAAAGTACCATCCAAATAGGTCATAAGAGTTGCCACCATCCCTAATATCAAGAGAAGAAAAACTAACCCCTCACAGGATAGGTGGGACTTTAAAGGCAACGAGGTAGTAAAAAAAAACGATTTTATTCATACAAATATACAAAATTACAAGTAGAAAAAGTCTAATACAGTTCATTCAAAAAGCAATAAAATAATGTAAAGAGTGCATATACTGATGTAAAATTCGAATGTATATTCGTGTAGTCTTCCACCTGGGCCTACGCGTTTCGGGACTGCCTATAGAGTCCCTTCATCAGGGGCAACTTGTAGGAGGAATTACACTACATAATGAGATATAAATTTAAAATAATTAGAGATCATATGTATTAAACACATTGTCTGCATCATAGACCAATCTGTAACATCAAAAAATATATACAAGAGAGATAACACACATACCCAGGTATATTCAGTACAGGAAGCTCACTGTCAAGGCCTCAGAGGAGAGTACGGACAGAGCGCCACGAAAATCCATACCAGACCCTTATCCGAGCACGCAACCTGGCAGGCCGCAGGAAAAGAGGGGGGGACGAGAGAGCGCCCCCCCTCCTGAACCGTACCAGGCCACATGCCCTCAACATTGGGAGGATGCTTTGGGGTAGCCCCCCAAAACACCTTGTCCCCATGTTGATGCGGACAATGGCCTCATCCCCACAACCCTTGCCTGGTAGTTGTGGGGGTCTGCGGGCAGGGGGCTTATCGGAATCTGGAAGCCCCCTTTAACAAGGGGACCCCAGATCCTGGCCCTCCCCCCTGTGTGAAATGATAAGGGGGTACTACCATTTCACAAAAAAAGTGTCAAAAATGTTAAAAATGACAAGAGACAGTTTTTGACAATTCCTTTATTTAAATGCTTCTTCTTTCTTCTATCTTCTTTTTCGATCTTCTATCTTCCTTCGGTTTCTTCCTTCATCTTCTTCTTCTGGTTCTTCCTCCGGTGTTCTTGTCCGGCATCTTCCTCCGTGGCGTCTTCTTCCCTCCTTCTTCTCGGGCTGCTCCGCATCCACCATGATGAGAGGCTCCCGCTGTGTGATGCTTCTCCTCTTCTGACGGTTCTTAAATAACGGAGGGCGGGGCCACCCGGTGACCCCGCCCCCTCTGACACACAGGGACTTTACAGGGACTTCCCTGTGGCATTTCCCGTGATGTCAGAGGAAGCGGACAGGGATGTCACCGTGCGTCAGAGCGGGAGCCTCTCATCATGGTGGATGCGGAGCGGCCCGAGAAGAAGAAGGGAAGAAGACGCCGCGGAGGAAGATGCCGGACAAGAACACTGGAGGAAGAACCAGAAGAACCAGAACTAGAAGAAGAAGAAGATGGAGGAAGAAACCGAAGGAAGATAAAAGATAGAAGATAGAAGAAAGAAGAAGCATTTAAATAAAGGAATTGTCAAAAACTGTCTCTTGTCATTTTTACATTTTTGACACTTTTTTTGTGAAATGGTAGGGGTACTTTTGTACCCCCTTACCATTTTACACAGGGGGGAGGGCCGGGATCTGGGGGTCCCCTTGTTAAAGCCCCCCGCCTGCAGACCCCCACAACCACCGGGCAAGGGTTGTGGGGATAACATGGGGACAAGGTGTTTTGGGGGCTACCCCAAAGCCCCCTCCCAATGTTGAGGGCATGTGGCCTGGTACGGTTCAGGAGGGGGGGCGCTCTCTCATCCCCCCTCTTTTCCTGCGGCCTGCCAGGTTGCGTGCTTGGATAAGGGTCTGGTATGGATTTTTGGGGGGACCCCACGCCATTTTTTAAAAACATTATGGCACGGGGTTCCCCTTAAAATCTGAAGGGTCTGGTATAGATTTTGAGGGTCTGGTATAGATTTTGAGGGGGACCCCATGCCATTTTTTTAAAAATTTTGGTCGGCGTTCCCCTTAATATCCATACCAGGCCCTTCAGGTCCTTCAATTTAGGGGGACCCCCATGTCATTTTATTTTATTTAAATTTGGTTCGGGGTTCCCCTGTGGGGAATTCCCATGCCGTTTTTGTCAATGAACTTTTATGTGTATTGTCAGACCGGCAATTCATTAATAGCCGCGAGTAGTTTTAAATGACTTTTTTCCTTTGAAATGTCATTTTGCTGTCAGACTGTTCTAAACACGGGAAACATGCACCCCTTTACGGGCATACTATAGACACCCCCCAGGTACGAAATTTAAAGGCATATTAAACTTTTATTGTTTCACTTTAAGCATTATTAAAATCACTGCTCCCGAAAAAATGGCTGTTTTTGAAACTTTTTTTGCATTGATCCATGTCCCCTGGGGCAGGACCCAGGTCCCCAAACACTTTTTATGACAATAACTTGCATATAAGTCTTTAAAATTAGCACTTTGGATTATTCATGTTTGTGTCCCATAGACTTAACATTAGACATATTTTTTTTGCCTGTTCGCATGTTCTAGTGCGAACCGAACAGAGGGGTGTTAGGCTCATCCCTGTTTAGCACTGCATCCTTTTTTTTCATAACACGCTATAATTAACTTTTTTACAGAGAAAACAGGTGAGGATTTTTGTGATTATGTTGATAGAGGAATTCCAGTCAAGCCACAGAGATTACTTTTTACCCACCAGGTCCACAGAATATCAACATGAACATCAGAGCAGGAGTAACAATGTGGACATGGGATCTTTGTAGTGTGATTTCTTTGGCTAATTACAATTCAATAGAGGGATAATAAGGAAGCACAAAGAAAATGATGAAGTGCGAAGTGCATAAAAATCAATCGGATTTCATGTGTCCTTATTTTATAGCAGTTAGAAGAATGAAAAATGTTTGCTGATTAAATATATTCCTACATACCTCATTGCCTTGTAAATAACTAGTAGAGCAGTCCATTACTACAAGAAAATCTTTAAAATATTTTCAGTACTTGTCAAGTGTGTGTGCGTCTGTTTGTCTGTCTGCGAGAATGGTGCTTTCAGAAAAGCTTACACTCCCTGCTGATTGCACAGTTATTGGTCTGACTCAGCACAGAGAGGTTACCTGCAGGTTAGTAGCTGTATTAGCCACTGCTCTGTGTGTCCATTCACACATGGAGCATTGCTCGGCCCCGTCTCCTGTCTCCTCATTGGCTAACTGGATGGGATTGACAGTAGCGGGAACCATTGGCTAGCGCTGCTGTCTCTGGATCGAGATGAGGTTCAGGTAGCTTTTAGGGGGGACTGGGGGTGCTGCTGAACACAGAAGGTTTTTAACCTTTATGCATTGAATGCATGAAGCTAAAAAACCTTGAGCCTTTACAATCACTTTAGGCCCCTTTGACTGCCAAAGATTGTTGCTGCACCCCCTGTTACTCTGCTCTGCCCACTGCTACTTGGTAACATAATCTCTATGGTAATATAAGCTTGCTATGGGGACACCCGAGCAGGCTCGCTCCCGAGCCACTGCTCTGTGTGTCCATTCACACATGAAGCGTTGCTCTGTCCCACCCCCACTGTCTCCTCATAGAATGCATGAAGCTATAAAACCTTGAGCCTTTACAACCACTTTAAGCCCCTTTGACTACCAAAGATTGTTGCTGTAGCCTTTGTTACTCTGCTCTGCCCTCTGCTACTTGGTAACATAATATCTATTATTAAGATACTCTTCGAAACACTACTGCACAGGAGAGCAATAAAAGTGCTTTCACAACTGCGTGGGATGATTAATATAATACAATTCAGTTGTGACTAAAGTTGTCGCTGTTTGTTCATGACATCGTAGACCTCTTGACTGATCACCTGGCCTACCTGGATGGACCTTGTAGACGGGGAAGATGTGTACCTGTGTCAGTGCAGTGATGTCAGTATAGTGTGTTGGTTGTTGCAATTTAAAACAGACCAATAATATGAGTTTAACCCCCTCTATGCCAGTGCCTGTAGCAGTCTGATCACTAGAGTAGAGGATACTGAGGAAATGTCTCCTGCCTGAAGCAGACCGATGACATAAACTCAGCCTAGTCGAAATCACATGGCTGGAGTTCAGGGATTCATTTTAAAATGATAAAAGGTACTATTCATTTTTGAAAAATATATTGTTGTTGCATATTGTAACATCTCAGGAATTTACTCATACAGACTTGGAAAGATACTGAAATGTTCACTAAATAATTTTAGATCTAAAATTGCAATTACAAGGGACACTGAATAGTAATAAAACATTTTACTCCCACATTGTAAAGACTACGCAGTTGATTAGATCCATTATGTTGTCAAAAGATGTGTCATAAAATAACTTTAGAAGTTAAAATAACCTTGCTTCAACTTTCTTAAAAACAAAACATACGTATTTTTGTTTTTATCCAGTAAGCTTCTATAGAATACTTGCGCAAATCACCCACTTATAAGTTTCAAATCAAAGAAAAGTTTTTCCTACAATGTAGCTTCTAAAGAAAAGAAAAAAACAAGAAGACCTTATGTAGTTATGGACCACTCATAAATATATTTTAGAGAAAAAAATCAACACAGAAAGAACAGTTCAAATGCAGTCTTACTAAATTGACTATTTTTGACCGAAGTTGGAAGACTCTATGACACTGTTAGTATCATTATTTAGATAGGACTTACAAAACCTTCTGAGCACAGGTATTGCTCAAAAAATATCTAAACGAAAGACAAAAGTGTAGTATGTTAAAGCTAACTTTAGATGTGATGGCTACATTTGTTTATTTTTTTAGGCCTTTTCTCTTTTATTTTTACCTAGTAAAATGGAGACTAGTAAACTTCCTGTCCTAGAGTAGCTATGCTCCCTCCTCCATTGTATCTTTGAGGACATCCATTGTTGCTACCCAGGCTGGACCTCAAGCATGTTTCTTGTTCACCAATTCATCACACAGAAAGTGACAAGGGCATTGAATTCTTCGCACTATCACTATCACTATCACAGCCTCAAAAAATAAAAATAAAGCAGCTACCACATATAAAAAGCAGTAAGCTGCAATAATATATACAATTTGTGTTCTTGCTTTTAGTTACCTTTAATGAACTACTTGAGAAGTACTACATGTGAAGAGGAAAATAAGTTGGCTCCTGACAGCTGATTGATGATCAACAAATTTGGGATTGGGCACAAAGGGCACATCAGAGGAAGTGGGTGTAATTTACTCTGGGTAAAGTGGTTAAAGTGGTTCTAAAAGCTCAAGGTTTTTTTAACCTTAATGCATTCTGTGCATTAAGGTAAAAACCCTTCTCGGTGCAGCTCTCCCCCCAGCCCCCCCTTATACTTGGCTGAACCCCATCTCGATCCAGCAATGTGCATGTGAGCAGTGGCTCCCCTGGGTCTCTCTCATTGGCTCACAAAGCACTGGTAGCGATTGACTCCTGCTGGTGTCAATCAAAGCCAGTGAGCTAAGAAGGAGAGAGCAGGGGATGGGGCATGTGTGCGAATGGATACACAGAGCGTGACTCTGGAATGAGCCTGCTTGAGTGCCCCCATAGCAAGAGGCTTGCTATTGGGGGCACTCGGCAGAAGGGATGAGCCAGGATTGCTAGCAGGGCACCCAAAAAGAAGAGGGTGGGGGCTGTTCTGTGCAAAACCATTACACAGAGCAGGTAAGTATAACATGTTTTCTTTTTTTTTTAATCTTTACTTTAGAATCACTTTAAGTAAGCATGGCTTACGAGTAGTGGCTTTTTTGGTTTGACAGCAGCTCTTGATACTATATTCCCTCATCTGAATAAAAAAAAGCCTGGATCTACCGCTAAACTGACAATCAGTATGTATAACCTTTTAAATAATCGCTCAACCAATGACCATATGACAACCAGATATGGCGCAGTCCACGTGACCAAAAAACTATATGAAAGGATTTTCATGGACCATAGATGGAATGTGTATATTCACACTGGCGTGGTTGCAGGTACTACAGAGCAGCTTGCACATTCAGGGACAGCTCAAGAAAATTGACTTAATTATAAGGATAAATAAAAGTCCATACAAATAATTCCTGCAGTTCTGGTACTCAATTCTCTGTGGCTTTAGGCTGTGACTACAGCTAATGCTTGGTCAGTCAAGCTGGTAATAACCAGTGTCAAACATAATGAGATCACCCTGGAGTACAAGAGTTATTTAGTGGAGGGGGAGGTGGGCAGAAAAGGGTGGGCAAAAAAAACCCACATGTATTAAGCGGAATGTTTTGTTACAGGTAGTGTCTGAAATACTTTGATATCTCACAATTTATGTTACCCCCCCCGGTAACATTTCATGTGTGTCTGCTATTAATAGAATCTGTCCTGTTAGGCTACTTTCACACTGAGGTGTTTTACAGGCATTTTTGTACTAGAAATAGTGCCTGTAAACTGCAGCCCCAGTGTGAAAGCCTGAGTCATCACCACACTGGGGCAGTGCGCTTGCGCTAGTGCCTGTAAACTGCCACTTCTGCTGCCCCAGTATGAAAGCCAGAGTGCTTTCACACCGGGGTGGTGCGCTTGCAGGACAGGAAAAAAGTCCTTCATCTTTGGGATGGTGCGGGAGCGGTGAATACACCACTCCTAAACCGCCCCTGCCATTGAAAACACTGGGCAGCGCTGCGGGGGTGAAAAGCGCCCCATTAGCAGCCACAAAGCGCCACTAAAACGACAGTAAAGCACCGCTAAAACTAGCAGTGATTAACCGTCAACGTGGCCAGCGCCTCAGTGTGAAGGTGGCTTTATTGCTTTCTGTCTATGGCCTTCATGCTCACATCTAATCTACCTTCACTATATTTCCTGCTATGTTTATAATCTATGTGAACCTGGTTCAGTATTGTGATCACTACAGTGTGCTGCACAGATATTCCAGCAAGGATACAGAATCCCTAATATCAAGTCTGGATAACATCATTGTGATTGCCTAATGCCTAGTGGAGGGACTGTGGTTCTTATAGATTGCTTCATTTTACCAATTTTCCATGTTGGATAGCAGCTTTTGCTACTATTAATTTCTGCTAATTTATCACTTTTTTCTGCTGCCGGGGCTCTAAAAAACAATAATAAAAAAGACTGACACAGTTCACTGCCCTACTGACATGGGAAGGAGGATGAAGACATGGGATGGAGGAGGAGGAGACAACATGGGATGGAGGAGGAGTAGACGACATGGGATGGAGGAGGAGGAGACGACATAGGATGGAGGAGGAGGAGACGACATGGGATGGAGGAGGAGGATGACAATGGATGGAGGAGAAGGAGACATGGAATGGAGGAGGAGGAGACAACATGGGATGGAGGAGGAGGAAACGACATGGGATGGTGGAGGAGGAGACGACATGGGATGGAGGAGGAGGAGGACATGGGATGAGGGAGATGAGATTGTAAGAGGAGGACATGATATGGGAAGATGGGGCTGAAGAAGGAGGAGAAAGAAGGAGGACATGGGAAGGAGGAGAAGGGGGACTTGGTATGGGATGTCAGTGAGCAGATTCGGTGGTATGCCAGTGGGTAGGTCCTAGGGAATGTTGGTGGTCAGGCCCAGCTAACACATAATCACATATAGAGGAAAATTAAGCCTATATGGTCCAAAGTGGAGGCTGGAGTGTGACCACTGTCAGTCCTAACTGACACAGGAGCTGCAGAGGACCAGTAACAGAACTGCAGAAAGCCAGCTGAAGCAAAGCACAAGGTAAAACTGGGTACACATTTCAGAATTCATCTGGTTCAGCAGGGGCTGATTTTTCATAGGTGTGCAACCCTCTCTGTTAGGCAGAAACTGATTGTTATATCATCTGCAGGAAATCCTTGTTGAATTAGCTGTTTACAGCCAGTGCTGATCAGTGTATTCTGATAGGGGACAATCCCTGCTGTCAGAATAAAATGTCCCTGTAAGGGGGGAATCCAACATCGGCCATTTGCTTAAGCCCCATCTCGATCCAGCAATGTGCACAAGAGCACTTGCTTTCTAGTGGACTGTTTATTTATAGTGCACTTTATAGTGCTTTGCACTGTGTGTTTGTTTGATTTGCAGCACTGGGAGTTTGGTAGTAACTCCAAAACCAAATTGTGTGCAAGTGAACCATAAGAATTTGACGAGTTAGTTTGGGAGTTATTCCCATTATATGTTATAGTATTTTACATGTTTTATTTATAGCACTAGGAGTGTAGTCTTAACTCCCTCACAAAATGTTTTTGCAGCACAGGGATTTTGGCCCCACATACATGTGATATGTAATTGAATATTTATGAGTCGTTCGCATTATATGTTTTGGTATTCTACTTACAGCACCAGGAGTCTGGGATTTTGGTATTTTGGTTCCATATGTAGCGCTGGTAGATTTTCAATCTACCGCTGATAGGTAAATCTTGTGGGTTACTTATTCGGTGACGTTAGATTTGCCTCTGTTCCAGCTTGGCTGAGTTGTGTGTAGTTCCACACTGTGCTGGTGGGTGTCGTTGTCACCATGGGCTGGTGTTGGAAAGGCAACGTGTTGAAGCGTATGAGTGTTCCTCTGTCCCCCGGAGACAACTCGGTGGAGGTGGTCCTCCGAGTTGCATTCTGGGAGAGGGTATTTATGGGACAGACGCCATGTTTAGGGGTTCGTTTTCAGCCACCTGCTGGCCCTCCTGGCCGATAGGTATGCGTTAAGAGAACCACCTCGTGGTCCTCCGTTCCGCAGGCCCACGTCGCTTCGGCATGTGGGTGGGCCCAGAAGCCTGTCTGGGGCCTGCCACAGCAGCAGAGGAATGGTCCTGAGCTGTCTATCCTGAGTGAAGAAGCTGGACAACCGAGGAGATCCCAGGGGAGGATCCGTCATGGAAGGATCATGCAGAGTGCTGGTCTGGAGAGGGGCCTGGTGACTCAGTTGGAGGATGTATCCTGAAGTAATCTTACTGCATAGTACTGCCGTGTTGGCTTAAAGGTTCAAGTACTGTGTCTGACATTCATCGCAAACCAATACATCCTGTGGCAGAGGATCGTACGGGTTTTATTCCAAACAAGTCTGTGGCAGAGACTTTTGTTCGTGCTACGTATTGGCTGCTAGGCAAGTGAAAGAGGCCTATCCAGGCGGGCAAAGATTGAATTCCACAAGGGGAGTGCATTCAACTACAAGTGTTCAATTCTAAAAAATGTTCTAAAGAATACTAAGGAAAAGTATTTGAGCTTACCTGCAACTTTCCTTCTGCCTCTTTCCTGCTACTTCCTTTATTACTTGTTCATTAAAGCATTGGAAAATATAGCCAAGTGTTCAGTGCTTATATCGTCCAGAGGTAAACTCAACGGGACCCTAGACCCGATGCCGGTGAAACAGAGGTATCGAGAGTGAAGGTAACAGCCCTCTTATTCATATATAATTCATGTGATATATAATTTACTTGGTCATATTTAATAATAAAATATAGGTGTCTTGCGAGCCACAGATGGACTAATGCCTCTAAGGAGTAAACTATTTAAGCTGCAAGCACTGAACCACGTTTCATTGCGTGTAGATAGATAAAAAATAGTAAATGTGCCCGCGCTAGTATAGTGTCACATATAAAATATATAATATATAAAAAATATTTTCACATATAAAACACATGTAATGTGAAAAATAAAACCATACAGGTAAAATATAATGCAAATAACTATAAATGATAAACCACCAAGTGCATATAAAGGTGCAATCGTGGTAGTAACTAATAAAAGTGCAACGTGCTAAAATATAAATATCAAAACACTTTCCAGTGACAAATGAGTGTATATCCCAATTAATAAATACAAATCACAAAAAACGTGAATAAATAGTGTCCATTAAATGAATAAACATCATGCTTCTTCTGATGGGTGTATAAATCACAACACGTGAAAACTGTGCTCTCGCGTGACACCCCACATGTGCTTGCGCTCACCTTCAGTCCTGTGACACAGTAATTAAACGGTGTCAAAATAAGCATTGGGGCCACTCCTAGGCTCACTCAGGAAACAATGATGCAAAGACACTCCTCCCAGGTGAAACTGCTAGGCTCACTCAGGTTACAATGGTGCAAAAACACTCCTCTCAGGTAAAACCAAGATCCAAAATCATAGAAAAAACAAACAGAGGGACTCCATAGTGCAATATAGCCAGGACATTTATTAAAGAATAAGCCCTCCAAGAGGGTACTCACATTGGATGGGTGCTAGAGTGCACCAGACTGTACAGGTAAAATAATAAGCAGCTGATCGTATGGCGTGCGGTATGGCATGTGCAATCCTCCTCCTCTGCTGACAGCTCCGTCCTACCCCTCCCCGACGCGTATTCGGCACAGGGGTTTCGTGCCTTCCTCTGGGGGATAACATTGGACGGATGCACAGTGTGAGATATATATGCTGTCGGCGGCCATTTTGCCGAGGACCGCCGACCACCGTATTAAGAGACGAATCACTAAAGCGGACATTTTGCCTGTGCCCACCAGTCTATAATGTGACTTCAATACTGTGTAATGATTGGAAAGTGAAACCTAATCACATATCATCCAATCGGATTGTGTCGGCGGCCATTTTGCCTAGGCCCGAGGACAGCTCTAGTGATGGGCTACACCTATAATGTGACCTAATCACATATCATCCAATCGGATTGTGTCGGCGGCCATTTTGCCTAGGCCCGAGGACAGCTCTAGTGATGGGCTACACCTATAATGTGACTCCAATACTGTGTAATGATTGGAAAGTGAAACCTAATCACATATCGCCTATCATCCAATCGGATTGTGTCGGCGGCCATTTTGCCTAGGCCCGAGGACAGCTCTAGTGATGGGCTACACCTTTAGGTAAACAACAATAGTTATCATCAAGTGACAGCAATTACCAGCTACCTGAAAATTTATAAAATTAATAATAATAAATAGAGTGGTCTTCATTAATTGTAGTGTAGTGACATAATGTGTATAGATAAATTAGGATAGAGCTGTACATATAGGAGCCATGCCACACCGCACCTCATCTAACCTTAAACATTATAGGTAAAAACAACCCCAATATGTTATCTTTATTAAAACGAATAATAAATTACATCAAATTCTCCCCCTCAGAACCTCCTGAAAATCAATAGATCATAAAAGACATCCACGTATCAGATCCCCATATTGGAGTGTAATTAATTAGAATAGGTTAAAATATAAATATAAATATATAATTAATCCCCAATCTTCCTGTCAAATCAGTTGTATATTATATTATATAAAAAATATATTTTTATGTGTGATTAGGTTTCACTTTCCAATCATTACACAGTATTGAAGTCACATTATAGACTGGTGGGCACAGGCAAAATGTCCGCTTTAGTGATTCGTCTATTAATACGGTGGTCGGCGGTCCTCGGCAAAATGGCCGCCGACAGCATATATATCTCACACTGTGCATCCGTCCAATGTTATCCCCCAGAGGAAGGCACGAAACCCCTGTGCCGAATACGCGTCGGGGAGGGGTAGGACGGAGCTGTCAGCAGAGGAGGAGGATTGCACATGCCATACCGCACGCCATACGATCAGCTGCTTATTATTTTACCTGTACAGTCTGGTGCACTCTAGCACCCATCCAATGTGAGTACCCTCTTGGAGGGCTTATTCTTTAATAAATGTCCTGGCTATATTGCACTATGGAGTCCCTCTGTTTGTTTTTTCTATGATTTTGGATCTTGGTTTTACCTGAGAGGAGTGTTTTTGCACCATTGTAACCTGAGTGAGCCTAGCAGTTTCACCTGGGAGGAGTGTCTTTGCATCATTGTTTCCTGAGTGAGCCTAGGAGTGGCCCCAATGCTTATTTTGACACCGTTTAATTACTGTGTCACAGGACTGAAGGTGAGTGCAAGCACATGTGGGGTGTCACGGGAGAGCACAGTTTTCACGTGTTATGATTTATACACCCATCAGAAGAAGCATGATGTTTATTCATTTAATGGACACTATTTATTCACGTTTTTTGTGATTTGTATTTATTAATTGGGATATACACTCATTTGTCACTGGAAAGTGTTTTGATATTTATATTTTAGCACGTTGCACTTTTATTAGTTACTACCACGATTGCACCTTTATATGCACTTGGTGGTTTATCATTTATAGTTATTTGCATTATATTTTACCTGTATGGTTTTATTTTTCACATTACATGTGTTTTATATGTGAAAATATTTTTTATATATTATATATTTTATATGTGACACTATACTAGCGCGGGCACATTTACTATTTTTCATATTTAATAATGACACATACACTAAATTTGATATAATTTATAGGGGTACTGCTATGAACTAGGGTGTATATACCCCTGGTCTCTGTACTCTACAGTTTACCGCTCTTAACTCCTGAACATTGTGTATTACTGTACATACACCTTACCTCTGCACTCTGTATGTTTTCCTCTTCTGACTCCTGCACACTGTACGCACTGCTACTGATGCTTGTACTTTTAATTTATCCAATCCTGACCTCAGCACTCTATAGATAGTTATAATAATCAGCTGTGTGTAAGATAATTGTTCATGGGAGGGGGGGCACAGCTCGGCATGTTCAACCTGGTTGCTGGTTGACCTTGTCCCGCCACTGATTATACACACTATATACATTCACTGTACACGTACTTACTGTGCATATAATTGCATAGGGCTATTTTACACTTGCATCACCCTCTGAAGACCCATCGACTGTGAATTGCTTTTCAGAGGACAATTGAGGGACAGCTGGAAGGCATTATGTCACCTCCTCGACAGTTTTAATCCTGTAAAGCAGGGCAGTTCCCTATTGCCCTAAACTGGTTGCATTTGATGGCGGTACAGATTGAGGAATGTGACAGTATAATTTTGCAGTGGCCACAAGTAACACATTGGGGTCACGACATGTGTACATCCCCATGCAACTGTCCTTGGATGGGGAAAAGTTGGGGAGGTGGTAAAACCTATTTTTACCACCACCCCGACTGCAAGTGTAAACTAGATTAATACTTTACCTCCTTTCTTAGCAGGGAACTTATGTCTTCTCATACTGTACAGTATATATTGTATATCATTGGGTGGTTCCACTTATCTTTGGTGGTGCAAACTGCTTAGGGTCTCCACCATTGACCACTTATGGTCACGTCTTTTACATACTTCCACCTTCCTTACCCTTCCCTGCACTCCTTTAGCCTTCTTTTCCCTCCTTAACACATACCAACCATTTTTCCCCTTGTTTCTCCTTCCCACACTTTTCTCTCTATGTGTATATTCTGGATTTATGCCCCTTTACTTCTATTGTTAAATAAAGGTTTGGGACTTTGAATGAGGCACGGGGTAGTGCCTCCATCCCGGATTCAGAGAAACAAAAGGGGGGGAATGGGACTTTAAATGAAACAGTTGAAAAATGAAAAAAATGTAAATGTAAAAAATGAATTTGAAAATAGATACATGAGTAATTCATAAAAATAGAATCCTAGAGAGCGCACAGGGGCTGCATCCATCGTGCCCGACGCGTTTCTGTGAAATACACTTCTTCAGGGGCGGATGCTCTAGGATTTCTGGAATAACAAGGTAAGTAACATCAGGAAGTGGGCTGGTTGATAACCAGAAGGGGCAACAAATCAGTTTCTGGGAATTTACATACGTGGCCAAGCTATGGTGAAGTGCATGTATTGGGTCAGCAAGCATTGCCCCTCTCCGGAGCTGAGGCAACAGAGACACCAAACTTCTATTGGGCCAGCTAAGCCCCTTACTTTGAGAGAGCTTCATAGAGGGGAGATTTGCAAGGTAGATGCTTTGCTTACTATTTACACAGCGTTCTCTTAGCTTGTGTCTCTGTTGTGTTGTTACAGAACATTAATCTTTGAGGACCTTGTTGAGTCTCACAGTGCAATATGACCAACCTGAATACTGGAGATAGACCTCCACATCAAGAGACTTTTGCAACAGTTCTGTATGAGAGGTAGATGGGACTTAATGACGTTACGTACACTGATAATATGTTGCTTTGTTTGTGTAAAAATGCCCCTATGTGGAACCTATATTACTTTTTACAATGCAGTTTGTCTTGTTGTCTCATTTAAAAGGAATTGAAAAAAAATAATACTTGTATTATTTTATCTGAATTGACTCATACAATTTGGGGACATTCTACTGCTTCCACCAACGTGGAAACATTGCAATATTGTAAGATCTTTATAGGGAAACTTGAATCCAGTAGTATTGCTGTGGTTTTCACTGATAGAACTAAATAGATCTAATTTCATTTTCTTGGAACCCCGAGTTGAAGCATACTCTCTAACTGTGTGGGTCTCATTACCAGTGATTGTGCCTCTTTATTCTAGGTCAGCTGGACCAAATTAAAGTTTTTTTTGTTTAATTGTGTCTTTATTGAAGTTATTTTAGAATAGGGGGAACAGAAGATTGACACAATAAGGAGTAACACAATGTACTCAAGTATAATAGACTATAATGAGGCATATTATAACAGCAGTTCTAAATTCTAAAAGAGCAAAATCTGTAATCCTGGAAGCAGAAATGGTAAAATATCATAATCACCATAATCATCATCTTTGGAAGGAAAAAAATTGGCCCATTGTTAATAAAATTTCTTACATAAATAATCTATTTCAAAAATAAAAAAGTATACTGGCTTAAGTAAATAAGAATAGTCTATAAGGGTAGTTGAGAAGGTAGTAGGAAGAGTTATCAACATAGGAAAAATAAACAAAGGAAGGCAGGCCTCCCACAGGATTAGAAGGTCGTTAGAGGCAATACTACAGCATACAAACCTACGGTTTGTGCCCTCCTATCGGTATGAGACCCCAAGCATAGATACAATCTAAATTATTTAAATGGTGGACTAATATTTAAAGTATACCTAAAGAAAAAGCTTTTTTTTTAGTTTGGATAAAGTGGGGAAGCATTAGAACTCCTGTTAGGTTTCTATTGGTTAGAATAGAATACATTTGAAAAGGTTTGTATTGCTTAGAAATCAAATACACTCGAAAAAAGGCTAATATGGCCACCACTAATTGCTAAATATAATATCAAAAATAATGTACAAGTGAATATGAGAGATGGCATCACTACAAGAGAGGAATAAAGGGGCCCTGGTTGGGACTTTTCAGGCAATGGACGACATCACTAAGGGAGCTAGGGGGGAGGTGGAATCCTTATGGATAGAGCTCCAAAGGGATGAAGCTAAGGGGAAAATAATACTAGGAGTATGCTATAGGCCCCCTAACCTGAAGACGGAGGGGGAGACGGATCTCCTATCACAAGTTGGATTAGCAGCCAGGATGGGAAGTGTTATCATAATGGGGGATTTTAATTATCCAGACATAGACTGGGCGGAGGAAACCACACATTCGTCTAAGGCTCGCCAGTTCCTAAATGTCTTGCAGGACAATTTCATGTTTCAGATGGTAGACGCACCAACTAGAAATAAAGCATTACTGGATCTACTGATTACCAACAATACAGACTTGATCACGGAAGTGGAAATATGTGACAATTTAGGAAACAGCGATCACAGGTCAAAAAAGATCTGAACAAAATAATGGGGTGGGCAACTACATGGCAAATGAGCTTTAATTTAGAAAAACCTAAAATAATGCATTTGGGTGGCAAAAATATGAATGCAATCTATACACTGGGGGGAGAATCTCTTGGTGAATCTAAGATGGAAAACGACCTGGGGGTCCTACTAGATGATAGGCTCAGCAATGGCATGCAATGCCAATCTGCTGCTAACAAAGCAAACAGAATATTGGCATGCATGAAAAAAGGGATCAACTCCAGAGATAAAACGATAAATCTGCCACTCTACAAGAGTCTGGTCCGGCTGCACGTAGAGTAAACTGTCCAGTTCTGGGCTACCACTAATTACTAAAAATAAAGCTTATTTGTTATTGATCATTAAATATTATATTAAAGTCAGTTTGTTTTCAGTTTTTTTATTTAAACAAACATGTTATACTTACCTACTCTGAGCAGCCCTGATCCTTTCTTCTCGGGTCCTCTGCTGGCACTCCTGGCCCCTCCCTCTTGCCGAGTGCCGCCATAGCAAGCAGCTTGCTCTTGAGCCCCTGCTTTGTGTGTCCATTCACACACAGAGTGTGCCTCAGCCCTGCCTCTTCTCTCTCCTCATTGGCTCACTGGCTGTGATTGACAGTAGTGGGAGCCAATGGCTCTTGGTGCTGTATTAACCAATGAGGAGTGAGAGACCTGGGAAAGCTGAGGCTCTTGTGCACAGCGCTGGAGGAAGAACGGGTACATTATGGGGGTCTGCTGCACACAGAAGGTTATTTTTTTTTCTATGCATGAAGGTAACCACTTTAATATTACCTATAGGGTACATAACAAACATAAAAAAAATATACTTATGTACAGGCCTGCAGATAAAAAATTAAAAATGACCACTCATTCGGTTGTCTCAGTTAGTCTTTACCATTTAAACAGGGTCACACAGCACCATGTATGTTAAATTATTGTAATATGACACAGCAATGTTGCTTCAATTTAAAAGTTATTCACAAAATGTAAATCTCTATCTCTTTCCCATTGGTTGTAGTCAGGGCCAGATTAACATAGGGGCTATTGGAGCTGCAGCTCCAGGCCCCTTAAGTTAACCACTTCAGCCCCGGAAGATTTGGCTGCTCAATGACCAGAGCACTTTTTACAATTTGGCACTGCGCTGCTTTAATTGGTAATTGCGCGGTCATGCAATGCTGTACCCAAACGAAATTTGCGTCCTTTTTTTCTTTTGATGGTATTTGATTGCCTTATTTTTTGCGATATAAATGGAAAAAGACCGAAAATTTTTAAAAGAAATGTATTTTCTACTTTTTGTTATAAAACATACTCACCATGCCTCTAAGCAAAAACCTTGGGGTTTCTACTTGCTAGCTGGACATTTCAGAGCCTCCGTAACTGTGATTAGGTAGTGAGGAGTAAAATCACAATTTTACTCCTTTAGAAAGCCTGAAGGCGATGCTTGGATTTTGGGGTCCTGTACGTGGCTAGGCTTCCAAAAAGTCTCACACATGTGGTTTCCTCATATTCATGAGAAGCAGCAGAATGTATTTTGGGGTGTAATTCCACATATAACCGTGCCATGTTTGAACAATATATCATTTAGTGACAACTTTGTGCAAAATAAAAAAAAAAAATTTTCCCAAAACTTGTGGCAAAATATAAAAAATATTTCATGGACACAACATGCCTCTCAGCAAATAGCTTAAAGTGTCTACTTTCCAAAATGGGGTAATTTGGGGGAGGTCTGTGCTATGTTGACATTTCATTGCCTCCGAAACTGTGATAGGTAGTGAGGAAGTCAAATCCCCATTTTACGCCCTTAGAAAGGCGGTGATTGGTTTTTGGGGTCCTGTAAATGGCTAGACTCCCAAAAAGTCTCACACATGTGGTATCACCACACTCAGGAGAAGGAGCATAATGTATTTTGGTGTGAAATTTCACATATGCTCATGGCATGTTTGAGCAATTTATCATTTAGTGACAACTTTGTGCAAAAGAAAAAAAAAAAGTTTGTAATTTTCCCGAAACTTTTGGCAAAATAAAAAAAATATTCCATTGACTCAACATGCCTATCAGCAAATAGCTTGGGGTGTCTACTTTCCAAAATGGGGTCATTTGGGGGGGGGGATTTTGAACTATCCTGGCATTTTATGCACAACATTAGAAGCTTATGTCACACATCACCCACTCTTCTAACCACTTGAAGACAAATCCCTTTCTGCCACTTTTTGTTTACATGAAAAAATATATTTTTTTTGCTAGAAAATTACTTTGAACCCCCAGACATTATATATTTTTTTAAAGCAAAGGCCCTACAGAATAAAATGGTGGGTGTTGCAATTTTTTTTCTCACACAGTATTTGCGCAGCGATTTTTCAAATGCAATTTTTTGGGAAAAAAAACACTTTTTTAATTTTAATACACTAAAACACACTATATTGCCCAAATGTTTGATGAAATAAAAAAGATGATCTTATGCAGAGTACATGAATACCAAACACAACATGCTTTAAAATTGCACACAAACGTGCAGTGGCGACAAACTACATACATTTTTAAAATCCTTTAAAATCCTTTACAGGTTACTACTTTAGATTTACAGAGGAGATCTACTGCTAAAATTACTGCCCTCAATCTGACATTTGCGGTGATACTTCACACACATGGTGCAATTGCTGTTTACATATGACACCAGACTGACGCTTGCGTTTGCCTTTGCGTGTGAGCACGGGGGACAGGGGTTTTATTTTTTTTTTAAAGCATTTATTTAGCTTTTTTGTTTTATTTTTAAACTGTTCCTTTCATTTTTTTTATCATTTCTTTTTTTTAAATTGGGGTCTATTGGACCCTAGATCTCTCCTCTGCCCTCAAAGCATCTGACCACACCAAGATCAGTGTGATAAAATGCTTTCCAAATTTCCCAATTGCTCTGTTTATATCCGGCGAAACCTAAGTCATTAAATGCTCTTAGCTTCTGGTTTCTTAGGCCATAGAGATGATTGGAGCCATTCTGGTATCCGATCAGCTCTATGGTCACCTGGTGGAACCACCGGCTGCATTCCTGGGTTCCCTGTTGGGACAGGAGAGCCCGAGAAAACCATGGAAGATGGTGGGAGGGGGGTGGACATTCCCTCCCACTGCTTGTAAAAGCAGTCTAGAGGCTAATTAGCCACTAGGATTGCTTTTACATTAAAGCTGACCGCTGGCTAAAAAGAATGATACCAAAATCTGCAGGCATCATTCTGGTATAACCACTCAAAATCCAGCAACATACCAGTATCATTGCTGGTCCTTATTGGGCATATATTGTAATGTTCTTTTTTCGTGCAGCCTGTGGGCTGAACGAAAAAAAGAGATTGACTGGTGGGTATGCCCACCATTAGAATATCGCCCTTCATCCACCCACTTCTAATGATGGGCATACATGCACCATTTTTTTTCTTAACTGTAGTGGTGAAATCACCTCCTTCAGTCGCTGATTTACACATCGTGAGAGCAAATGCTGTTGCTGTCAAGATAAATATATCAGTGCTGCAGCTGAATGGCGTACCTGAAAAGCAAACAATGGTAACGATAAAACATTAACTTAATAAAACAACCTGATTTTTTAAGGCAATCTGTGCCTAAAAAATATATGCCGAAGCATGGGGGCAATCCACCCCTAATATTAGGAGCAAATCACCACTCCACCCCTGCCCCCATGCTTCGGCATATATGCTCTTTTTTAACTGTGGTGGTGAAATCAGTGGCTTTACATATCGTGGGAGCAAATGCTGTCAGAATAAATAAACCCATGCTGCAGCTGAATGGCGTACCTGCTAAGCAAATGATGGTTAATAATAAAGCAAAGTAACATTACAGTATAACAGTAAGACATACCATACCTGCAAATAAAATACAATAAAACATAGTAAAAATAAAATGAGTAAAAAGGAAGGGGAGGGATGTTTACGGTGCGAATTTAATCAAAATAGAAAGAAAAAAGGCTATGTGTTTTGTCTCCTTTGTTTAAAAAGAACAATTTATTTATTTACATTAAAAACAGACACATATACCAGTAAATTATAACAATACAATTAAAACAGCATGGTCAGGAAATGGGGAATAACATGTAGGATACACGCTGCAAATTCATAGATAGTAGTTATTGCATACTAGCCCGACATGTTTCGCATAAATAGCTTTATCAAGGGGTATGCAATTAGGTAGCGAGTCATCCAATACTTTTAATGATTCTACAAGAAAGAAAAAAGGGGGTTTACATATAAGACAATATTTTACAATGATAATGCAATATAGCATAAATTGAGAATGTGTTGTCACTCTGAAGCATCCGTAGAGGCTTACCCCTAAAACCAAAGGATTGACCCCAGATGGACTTGCCAGAACCAGCATGGGCAGACACAGCCGGGCGGGACAGCAAGGAGGGCTTGGAATGCAACCACAGGGAGCAGTAAGGAGAAGCTGTTATACAGATAAAAGATATTGAATATTGGGAAATAAATATCATTGTGCAAAGAATAAATTAGATTTGTAGAGGGCATAAAGTTTAAATGGATGTCACTTACATCAGAAAGTTATTAGTTGCATCTGCAACCCAAGAGGTATAGTTAAACACCAGAGATAGTAAAAATAAAACATTACCGTTCTAAAATACAGTAACAATAGAGAGAGAATGATAGATATAGAACAAAAGAGAGCGCTCAAGAAAGATGACAATAGAGAGCGAACATAAGAGAGAGAACAATAGAGAGAGAAGAAAAATAAAACCACAACTATTTTGAGCTTTTTTTTGCACTTTTATATAAACTGTAAACTGTAAATGTTCCAGATTAGGGCCACTCAAAATGAGATGGCCATCTCATCTTTTGGGACCCTGTGTAAGTGTGCCCTAGGACTGTGCAATGCTGTACCCTACGCTAATACTCCACTAGTGTGTGGTAGCGTTTGAAACCGTCCCTGATGAAGAGACCAGGTCACACCTAAATCCGCGTTTTCTGCAGACACAACATCTTCTTTGGGGATTTCTTTGGGTAGGGGTACCAGGGAGGACATACGGAAAATGCCTCTCATGTAGCCGGCTCACTGCATTTGCGTTGGGAAGGTGGGCCACAGCACATCTGGAAACAGAAGGACTGTGATGATCTCTTCCTGGAATTTAAGGAAGGATCCAGTGCTGGCACTAATCTGACGCTGCCTGGGGCAACGCAGACTCTAACTAATGTTAAAATCTAACTGATATCACCTGCCGGGTGATCAGGGGGTTAAACCTTTTATTAGGTAATATACGGCAGGTGCCCTGACGCTATAAAAAAATGTATTTTGGGGGGTAATTTCACATATGTCCGTGACATGTTTGAGAAATATATAATTTAGTGACAACTTTGTTTTTGTCATTTTACGCCCTTAGAAAGCCTGAAGACAGTGATTGGTTTTTGGGGTCCTGTACGCGGCTAGGCTCCTAAAAAGTCTCATACATGTGGTATCCCTGTACTCAGGAGAAGCAGCAGAATGTATTTTGGGGTGTAATTTCACATATGTCCATGGCATGTTTTAGCAATATATCATTTTGTGACAACTTTGTGAAAAAAAAATAAATACATTTTGTCATTTTGTGGCAAAATATAAAATATTTAATGGACTCAATCTCAGCAAATAGCTTGGGGTGTCTACGTTCCAAAATGGGGCCATTCTGGGGGAATTTTGTGCTATCTTTACATTTCAGGGCCTCCGAAACTGTGATAGGTATTGAGGAATGAAATTACCATTTTACACTGTTAGAAAGCCTGAAGGCGCTGATTGGATTTTGAGGTCCTATACGTGGATAGGTTCCCAAAAAGTCCCACACATGTGGTATCCCTGTACTCAGGAAAAGCAGCAGAATGTATTTTGGGGTGTAATTTCACATATGCCCATGGCATGTTTGAGCAATATATAATTTTAGTGACAACTTTGTGTACATTTTTTTTTTTTTTGTCATTTTTCAATCGCTTGTGACAAAAAAACAAAATATTAAATGTGCTCAACATGCCTCTCAGAAAATTCCTTGGGGTGTCTAATTTCCAAAATTAAGTCATTGGGGGGGGGGGGGGGTTGTACTGCCCTGCCATTATAGCACCTCAAGAAATGAGATAGGCAGTCATAAACTAAAAGTTGCGTAAAATTACAGAAAATGTACCCTAGTTTGTAGACGCTATAGCTTTTGTGCAAACCAATACATATTACTGGTATTATACTAATAATATTTTTTTACCCGAGACATGTGGCTGAATGCTTTTTGGCCTAAATGTATGCTAAAATTGAGTTTATCATATTTTTTTATAACAAAAACTAGAAAATATCATTTTTTTCACACTTTTTGGTTTTTTTTCGTTTATAGCGTAAAAAATAAAAAACACAGAGGTGATCAAACACCACCAAAAGAAAGCTCTATTTGTGGGAAAAAAAGGATGCAAATTTTGTTTTGGTGCAGCATTGCATGACCACGCAATTACCGGTTAAGTCAGCGCAGTGCCAAATTGTAAAAAGTGCTCTGGTCAGGAAGGAGGCAAATCCTTCTGGGGCTGAAGGGGCTAATATTATTATCCACTGTATGTTGACTTTTTTTTACATGGCCATGTGGAAACATTAGCAAAGTACAGTATGTATGCGGGAGATTCTCCACATACATTGGTAAATATGTCCTGGTATTTTTGGATGTCAAATCTTTGTATTCATCTGTCTCTCATACATTAGAGCTAAGGGCCGTCCCATTCCAATGGGGACATCTATTCAGGTGGCAACTAAGAGCATATTTACCTTACTTTGTGTTCTATCGATTTTTTTGTGTCTAAAGGATGGAAATTGAGGAGAAATCTCTAGAAACAGATGGCCAAAAAGAAAAAATACAACAACAACAAAATAGACAAATGTTTTTATGGAAGAGCCCTGGGGCCATCATAAAAAAAAAAACTGAATTCTGACTTTGAAACTCAGAATTCTGAGATTGAAATTCAGAATTGTAAGTTTAAAAAAAAAAAACAGAATTCTGAGATTCAAAGTCAGAATTCTGAGTTTCAAAGTCAGAATTCTGAGTTTCAAAGTCAGAATTCTGAGATTAAAAGTCAGAATTCTGAGATTTAAAGTCAGAATTCTGAGATTAAAAGTCAGAATTCTGAGATTTAAAGTCAGAATTCTGAGATTAAAAGTCAGAATTCTGAGATTAAAAGTCAGAATTCTGAGGTTTAAAGTCAGAATTCTGAGATTTAAAGTCAGAATTCTGAGATTAAAACTCAGAATTCTGAGTGCAATGTTTCCTACAAGTTGGGGTGCAGAGCTGTGCTGTGCTGGCCATTGTGTTCTATTGGGATCAGTTTGGATATATTAATAAAATACAATTTAAGCCCAAATACAATTTAAGCCCTCGCTATCTCATATTTAAAATATATTTATATGAAAACCATAGTCTCACCCAGATTAGAACCCACAACTTCACCAATGTAAGCCTGCTGCTCTAACCACTACACTAACACTCATTAGTTGTTTAAACATGCTTTTATGTTTAATATGAGGTTAATTGTGTGTGAAACACCTCTATTAGTCCAGACAAGTAATTGCTATGATTAATCCGTTATAACCATAGACACACATTGTCCTGCTGCCTTCTAGCGATTCACAATTCCCCAATGTAGGGGCAATAGTGCAATGTTTCCTACAAGTTGGGGTGCACAGGTGTGCTGGCCATTGTGTTCTGTTATCTATGGAAGCTGTGTCCCCCCCCACTCACACACAATACACGTTTTCAGCATGGCTCTTTATGTTAGAGCAGATCACAGAGAAGAAGGATAAGACAGCAAACAGAGGAACTATTAGTACAGTCGTAGAACCAGAGAACCCAGCACTGCCTGCTTCCCTGTACTGTGTGCTGTTAATAAGATAGATTTACATATCCATATACAGAGCAGAAGACATGTATGTCTGCAGAATGATGATCTGTGGGTGTTACTACATTATTGCTCATTGGTCCTAAAATCTTTCTAATAGAGACTACTATATTTATAAACTCAGAATTCTGACTTTTAATCTCAGAATTCTGACTTTTAATCTCAGAATTCTGACTTTTAATCTCAGAATTCTGACTTTGAATCTCAGAATTCTGACTTTGAAACTCAGAATTCTGACTTTGAAACTCAGAATTCTGACTTTAAATCTCAGAATTCGTTTGATTTTTTTTTTTTTTTAAACTCACGATTCTGACTTTGAATCTCAGAATTCTGAGTTTGAAAGTCAGAATTCTGACTTTGAATCTCAGAATTCTGACTTTCAAACTCAGAATTCTGACTTTGAATCTCAGAATTCTGTTTTTTTTTTAAACTTACAATTCTGAATTTCAATCTCAGAATTCTGAGTTTCAAAGTCAGAATTCAGTTTTTTTTTTATGATGGCCCCAGGGCTCTTCCATATGTTTTAACTATGTCCTAACCAATGCAAAATAGAAGAAAATAGTTTTGGCTTTAGATATACTAAAAATATAAAATTTAAACCCCATTTTTTTTTAAATTACAGCTTAAGAGTCTTTAGTTGTAATGGTTGCATTCGTTTCTTCTTTTGGGGTGTTTTCCCTTTTATTTTCATCTGTTTATTCTGCTAATAAGACACTTTTTATGGTGAAAACACTCAGTCACTGAACTGTATCTATGGAGGAGTAGCATTGTCTCCATAGGCTACTCTCCTGATTTGAAGTGATGTAGTTCCCACTACCCAGTAGCTAGCTGAGAAAGCTGATAATATTGTTTGAGGTTTCAGTTTAGGCCACAGCAATTTACAGGGACACAGGATTTCTAAAAAGATCAATATGTATTTTCTGTACTTGAAGAAAACTTATTTAGTCTTAAAAAAGAAAACAAATGCTGCCATCAGATCTAAAGACATCTAAATTGTAATATTGTAAATATACTTTTACATCTTTAATCTGACTGTTAAATTCATTTTCAGATTAATCCCTTAACCACTTGCTTACAGCGCACTTAAACCCCTCTCCTATCCAGACCAATTTTCAGCTTTCAGCTCTGACGCACTTTGAATGACAATTGCGCGGTCATACAACACTGTACCCAAATGAAATTTTTATCATTTTTTCACCACAAATAGAGCTTTCTTTTGGTGGTATTTGATCACCTCTGCGGTTTTTAGTTTTTATTAAAAAAATGTAAAAAACTGAATTTTTTAAAAAAAATATGTTTATTTTTTTATATTTTGTTATAAAAAATTTTAAACGGGTAATTTTTCTCCTTCATTGATGTACGCTGATGAGGCGGCAGTGATGGGCACTGATAGGCGGCAGTGATGGGCACTGATGGGTGGCAGTGATGGGCAGCACTGGCAGGTGGCACTGATTGGCACTACAGGTGGGCATTGATAGGTGGTACTTGTGGGCATTGATAGGTGGCACTTGTGGGCACTGTTAGGTGGCACTGTGGGCACTGTTAGGTGGCACTGTGGGCACTATTAGGTGGCACTTTTAGTGGGCACTGATGAGGCAGATGTGCCACTTCCATTTGGGGACCGATGTCCCTCACATCCGATCCGGTGATTGGCTTTTTTTTCTACTCGCGCTGTCAGCGTGAGTAAAACAAAAAAACGATTACCGATCTTTTGTGTACATCATGTGATCAGCTGTCATTGGCTGACAGCTGATCACATGGTAAGGGGCGTCTATGCGTTTTGCGGCTGGTGCATTTTTGGAAAGAGTCGGGGACTTTTTTCCCTCAATTTTCAGCTAATAAATTTAAATGAAACTGCACCAGAAACGCAAGTGGTGAATTTTTGATGTGATTTTTGATGTGTGTTGCATTTTGCGGTTCTTATTTTACCAATGTATAGAGCTGGTTGCTAAGCAGGGGGCCAGGAAGCCATCCTAACAACCGATTAATCATCAGCTCTGTCAGATCAGACTGAACCCAGGGCCATCACTTTCTTGTCTTCCTTGCAGCCTTCCCTCCACGCTTCCATGCAGCCTTCCCTGCAGCCTTCCTTGGAGGCTGTGGCTCTGGAGGTAGACTTGTGGCAGGAGGAGGAGGAGGATGGGCGAGTGCACATAGGTGTACGTCATCGATCATTTGGCCCCTCAACCCCTTGTGAATAGCCTCAACAAAAAGTTTTTCACAGTTGTGGCATTGGCCCCCCTCCATTTGCAGCAATTTGGAAGCTATATAGTAGCCATAGGCCTCTACAGCATCTGGGGTGGGGTTTTTTAGGGCCATATTAGCCTCCTTAATGAGGCCCAGTGCTGCCTCCTCCACGTTACTCCCCTTCCTGGCCCTTTTTGTTGGAAGGCGGAGGGGAGGCAGTTGGGATTGGGTGAGGCTCCTACTGGGCCTGGCCACCTTCTGGCTGACACTTACCCCCGCCTCCTCCTGGCTGACACTTAGCCCCACCTCCTCCTGTGTGGCACATTTCATAGCCGCGTCCTGGCTGAGGTCTTCCTGTGTATGAAAAAGGGACATAATATTAGTTTTTGGTTCATCAATTACACACAATGTTCAGCTCATGACTGTTGCAAATTGAATGTGAACAAATAGAAAAGACTATCATTCTGAGCCCAGCATTTTTCATTCTTGTCACAATCATTTTTGGCCCCTACTGTCTATTGATATGTAAAACACTTTTTGTTCAATCATTCATTTGTTATCAATAATAAACATCTAGTTAACAACAATAATTTTCAGACAATAAATAAGTAAAAAAATACTATACCTGGCTCCAGCTGGGCTCCTCCACTTCTTCCAGGATGGAAGGCCCAGGTTGGTCCTCGGAAGCCTCATCTGGGGTTGAGAAAAGGTTGGAGGGAAGGCTGGATGGCAGTGTGGAAAGTGATTCCCTCATTCCCTGATATCATCTGGTCTTCCAGAAACCGCATCCTGGTGTAGTACCACAGACTGGGTACATACACATCCTCTGCTGCTGCTCCTGATCTCATGGAAGCCTCAATCTTATTAAGCTCCTTTCCACAAAATCAATGTCTGCGTCGGGGACCTGCGTCTTCACAAATTGCAGCAGTTTCTCAGTTGATGCCTTCCTTGCTGGTTTGTTGCGATATAATGGGTTTTTAACCTCCCACAAATTACGCATATCCCTGTATTTGTCAATTAACTGTCCTATGAATTCAGGGTCTTTGAATTGTTTCATCTTTGCTGAAAGACCAAAAACAAGACAAAAACACGAAGTATCAGGCTAAACTCTCCTCAACTTATCCCAATATAGGCCTCAATCTATAATCAGTATAGGCCACTGATTTCCCAAGTTAAAATGTTACCTTCATTATAACGTTCGTAGCTTCCTGTCCTTCTTCCTCCGCACACAGAATGTACGTACGACACACACGTGTTAACCTTATATACACTGCGCATGCGTGAAACTCCGCCCGCATCGCCCATCCCTGACGTTCTTTCTAGAATATTCCCCACCCCTTCTTTTTCTGCGCAGTGGGAGATGAACATGGCGGAGACACAGCAGGTGCGTGATAAGAGCAGTAACGAGGAGGAGGAAAGCCCAGAGCCCGAAACATCCTGATCCCGGAGGAGAAGATTTAAGGCCTCAAATATGGCCTTTGTAGAGATGGTGGAGATGGTGGACATCTTGAGGAGGAACGACTATGATGGGAAGCATGGACCGTACCTAAACCCAAATGTGAGAAAGACCAAAATCATGACTAAAGTTGTGAAAAGTCTGCACAGGAATTTTAGGGTACGACGATCCAAGGTGCAATTGAGGAAATGCTGGTCAGACCTGAAATTGAGGGAGCAGGATCAGTATAGAAGGATCAAGAAAGTGCTTCTAAAAAGTAAGTACTTGTCGTGTGTTCTGATTATTATTATTATTACTTGCATGCTGCTCCATGTGCTTTTCTTTACTGTTGCGCAGTTTAAAAAGGCATCTCGTTCGTGGGCATAGTAATCGGTCGTAGGAAACATCGTTCGTTTGTCAACTAAATGCAATGTTTTTGGCAGATACAGAGTTAATTACATTTGGTCATGCTAATTTGAATAAAAAGAAGTTTAGGACATTGTTGTTGACTCGGTTAAATTGATGATAGGCAACGCCTATCCTCATATTGATTAGTGGTTCCAAATTAACAATAACTACTGCAGTAGGGAACAGACACAAAAGATACGCTCAGCATCTTTCCAAATAACTGTTCTGCTTTAATATGACGCAATTGAAGGTTTTTATACACATGATTACGTAGGTATCACATTAATATTACAATTGTACGTTTATGGTAATGTTGGAACTCAACATGAAAATCATATTTCTGGATTTTTGTACATATATTTCCTTACTCCCAAGAGAAGCCAGACTCCCATGGTTTTTGAAAGAATGAAAGTTTCACACTTCCGGGAGGACAGGATGCTGCCCCCCAGGTTGGAATGTAACCTGTTAAGCTTCTAGCTGCGCATGACAATGCTGGCTCTGATCTGTCTATGAGAATTCCCTGATTAGCTGCTATGCAAGCAGACTTCAAAGAGAACTAAACTGACAGGGATGATAAATGAGTTGAGATACAGGAAATCAAGGACCCAGGTATCTGTAGAATTTGACATTGGTCGGATGATGGCAGTTCATGGACAAACACTGCCCCCCAGATGCCAGTTATGACAAGAAGTTCAATGTTGTAGCCTGTTGAGGGAACGCCCCAGAGACACTGTGATTCATCCAAAGGCAAAGTTGGGCAGACAATGGGCGGGGGGGTCTGGATGAGTTGTGTTTGTGAAAAAGGAATGTTTGCAGGCAGAGCAGCCTCTTGAAGCACCTGGAGACCTGCCGATAGGATGTGTTAAGTATATGCTTGTATTGTGTTCTGATTGTAAGCTATGTAACATTGTAATTTCTTGTAGTGCCTTTATGTTAGTTTTTTCCTAATTCTGCTGTTGTAGTACATTTCTATTTTATTGGGAAATAAATGTAACTTGTTTACTAAGCAGAGGTGTTTGTTATATCATTGTACTTATCAGACTAGTTGCAGATTAGCAACCATAGGGATTAGACAATTAATACATGTATGCAATAGTTATATAGGATATAATAAATTGTATATTATTATATCGTTTACTTCATTTGGCACCCAGAGAGCGTGTGAATTTTTATTTTTACACAGAATCCATAAAAACCTAATGTATTTTTTGTGTTGAGTCCCTGTAAGCATAAATCCTCAAGTACACCCAGAACTGAAAATCATCTCTAGTGTGGGCAAGATTGGCGCTTGCTCGCGAATTCTGAAACCGCGCTTGGATGATGAAGATTCTGTGAAATATTTCATCAGGGAGACAGATGTGTAGAACCTGGTGAGATCTTTGGCTGATATATGTATATATGGTAAACGTTTGTATCGTTAATGTGTTTTAGGCCTGTAACCAGTAAACGGTACTGGTGAGTGAGGGAGTGATCATCCCTGGTTCTGATATAGCCTGCAGATTGACAGGATAAACCACACATCTTTGAGGAAAAAGTGGGAGAAATATAGATTTTTATTTTTATTTATTTTTTTAATTAACTTTTTTAATAATTTTTATCTTTTCATTTTTATTTTTTTCTTTATTATTTTATTGCTAGTTTATTTTCTATTTGGTCCCCACGTGAGTGTGAAATAGCACTCTGTTACAACAAAAGTTCAATGTGGCCTGCGATCTAAGGGGTTTAAAAATCAGTGGTAATATAGTAAGGCATTGATTAAGAGTGTGTCTGGTGTCTTGTAGGCTGTAGAGCTGCAAGGAACAAATTTGTTTTTAAACGGCTTTGTATTTGTTTTTTTTTTTTGTTTTTTTTTGCTCTTGGTTGTGGAACTACAATTGAAAGTTTGCTTTCAAACAGTTTTATCTGTGTGTGTTTTGTTATCTAGCTGTGTGCATTGAGTAAGCAACTTCAGTGTAGCTAGGTGCCAATTAGTATAGCAATGGAAGCCATTGAAGATTTTGTTAACAAGTATGGCTGTGTTAGATTTGAGTCTATACAAAAGAATGCGTTAACACACCAATACCATGATCTATTAAAACAATGCAGTACTTATAATGATGCCATAAAGTATAAAAAGTCTTCCAAAAAAGGCAAGAAACAGAGAATTGCCAATGCCATATGCGTGTTGTTGAAGATGAAAGTCATTGTGGAACAAAACGAATTAGAATGGTATAGTGAGAGGAAACAATTATTTGAACAGGTACAAAGTGTAACAGAGAATATATTGGCAATGCTTGCAAAAGCAGATGCAAGTGCTGCTGATCACATTCAACAATTAGTGACTGAGAATTATGTATTAGAACAGAGATTAGATGAATTAGAACAAACGTGTAAAGTAAGAGAAAGTTGCATTACCTCTTTGAATCAAAAAGAGGCTGAAAATTTGTATGTTATTACACTGCTTAGGGAGGAATTACTGGGTGCACAGGCAGCCATAATGGAGTTATCCTCCAAACATGCAAAAGCTGAATGTGCAATGGTGGAGGTACCCTCCGCACATGAGCAGTGGTCAGCAAAGATAGAAGTGAAACAACATGCAGAAAAACCAGACACTCTTATTGCTGCAAGTGATGTTTCTATGACAGAAATCAATGTTGGAGATGTAAATAAAAGTGTGATAACTGCGCTTGAAATTGATTCAGGAGTTGAAACTTCTGATGACTCCTCAGACGAAGAAAGTGTAAAGTCTGGTCATTCCAAGCATAGTAATCGTAGTAATAATATCCAGCAATGTGAGTTTCCAACGCCATATGCTCAAGGAAGGGCCTATACAGAGAGACCAGCCCTCAAATGTTTTTTGTGTAAAAGGGGGGGTTTTGTTGGGCGGCGAATAATAATGATATCAAAAGAAGGTCGCACTACCTGAAGACGACCCCAAGGCATTTTGAAGTGTATTCTGCCCGATGGGGTATCAACCCAAAGCATGGAGGCCATAGTAATCAAACCCATTTCCCTTTTAAGACCCAAATGTGGAGACTTCAAACGAAAAATCGTCAATATGTAGAACAGTTGCGTAAAGTCACAATGGAGGTAGCCGCATGGTTATTCAAATGTAGCATTGGGGGAAACAATGTTAGCAGCACTTAGTGAGCTGCATGGATGCTAAGAATTTTATGGTCAATGTTTCCTTGCCATATTTTATTTAAATATGATGCTCACATCTAAACCTTATTCATAGCAATTGTTCCCCTGGCATTGCAGTTAACCACTTGACGACCGCCTCACGCCGATGTACGTCGGCAAAGTGGCACGGACAGGCAAAATCACGTACATGGTACGTGATTTGCCTTCCGCGGGTGGGGGGTCCGATCGGACCCCCCCCCCGGTGCCCGAGGCGGTCGTCTTTTGTCCAGCGGCGATCGGTGGTGAGGGGGAGACCATCCGTTCGTGGCCCCCCCCTCGTGATCGCCGCCGGCCAATCGAATCATTCCTTTGCTGCTGTATGCTAAACAGCAGCAAAGGAAATGATGTCATCTCTCCTCGGCTCGGTAATTTCCGTTCCGGCCCGAGGAGAGAAGACATCAATGTGAGTGCACCAACACACACACACACAGTAGAACATGCCAGGCACACAAAACACCCCGATCCCCCCCCCCGATCGCCCCCCGATCCCCCCCCAATCACCCCCCCCCGTCACAAACTGACACCAGCAGTTTTTATTTATTTATTTTTTTTCTGATTACTGCATAGTGTCAGTTTGTGACAGTTACAGTGTTGGGACAGTTACTGTTACCCCCCTTTAGGTCTAGGGTACCCCCCTAACCCCCCTAATAAAGTTTTAACCCCTTGATCACCCCCTGTCACCAGTGTCACTAAGCGATCATTTTTCTGATCGCTGTATTAGTGTCGCTGGTGACGCTAGTTAGGGACATAAATATTTAGGTTCGCCGTCAGCGTTTTATAGCGTCAGGGACCCCCATATACTACCGAATAAATGTTTTAACCCCTTGATTGCCCCCTAGTTAACCCTTTCACCACTGATCACCGTATAACCGTTACGGTTGACGCTGGTTAGTTTGTTTATTTTTTATAGTGTCAGGGCACCCGCCGTTTATTACCGAATAAAGGTTTAGCCCCCTGATCGCCCGGCGGTGATATGCGTCGCCCCAGGCAGCGTCAGATTAGCGCCAGTACCGCTAACACCCACGCACGCAGCATACACCTCCCTTAGTGGTATAGTATCTGAACGCATCAATATCTGATCCGATCAGATCTATACTAGCGTCCCCAGCAGTTTAGGGTTTCCAAAAACGCAGTGTTAGCGGGATCAGCCCAGATACCTGCTAGCACCTGCGTTTTGCCCCTCCGCCCAGCCCACCCAAGTGCAGTATCGATCGATCACTGTCACTTACAAAAGACTAAACGCATAACTGCAGCGTTCGCAGAGTCAGGCCTGATCTCTGCGATCGCTAACAGTTTTTTTGGTAGTATTTTGGTGAACTGGCAAGCACCAGCCCCAGGCAGGGTCAGGTTAGCGCCAGTACCGCTAACACCCAGGCACGCAGCATACGCCTCCCTTAGTGGTATAGTATCTGAACGGATCAATATCTGATCCGATCAGATCTATACTAGTGTCCCCAGCAGTTTAGGGTTCCCAAAAACGCAGTGTTAGCGGAATCAGCCCAGATACCTGCTAGCACCTGCGTTTTGCCCCTCCGCCCGGCCCAGCCCACCCAAGTGCAGTATCGATCGATCACTGACACTTACAAAACACTAAATGCATAACTGCAGCGTTCGCAGAGTCAGGCCTGATCCCTGCGATCGCTAACAGTTTTTTTGGTAGTATTTTGGTGAACTGGCAAGCACCAGCCCCAGGCAGCGTCAGGTTAGCGCCAGTACCGCTAACACCCACGCACGCACTGTACACCACCCTTAGTGGTATAGTATCTGAACGGATCAATATCTGATCCGATCAGATCTATACTAGCATCCCCAGCAGTTTAGGGTTCTCACAAACGCAGTGTTAGCGGGATCAGCCCAGATACCTGCTAGCACCTGCGTTTTGCCCCTCCGCCCGGCCCAGCCCAGCCCACCCAAGTGCAGTATCGATCGATCACTGTCACTTACAAAAGACTAAAACGCATAACTGCAGCGTTCGCAGAGTCAGGCCTGATCCCTGCGATCGCCAACAGATTTTTTGGTAGCGTTTTGGTGAACTGGCAAGCGCCAGCGGCCTAGTACACCCCGGTCGTAGTCAAACCAGCACTGCAGTAACACTTGGTGACGTGGCGAGTCCCATAAGTGCAGTTCAAGCTGGTGAGGTGGCAAGCACAAGTAGTGTCCCGCTGCCACCAAAAAGACAAACACAGGCCTGTCGTGCCCATAGTGCCCTTCCTGCTGCATTCGCCAATCCTAATTGGGAACCCACCGCTTCTGCAGCGCCCGTACTTCCCCCATTCACATCCCCAACTAAATGCAGTCGGCTGCATGAGAGGCATTTTCTTTATGTCCTCCCGAGTACCCCTACCCAGCGAACGCCCCCAAAAAAGATATTGTGTCTGCAGCTAGCGCGGATATAGGCGTGACACCCGCTATTATTGTCCCTCCTGTCCTGACAATCCTGGTCTTTGCATTGGTGAATGTTTTGAACGCTACCATGCACTAGTTGAGTATTAGCGTAGGGTACAGCATTGCACAGACTAGGCACACTTTCACAGGGTCTCCCAAGATGCCATCGCATTTTGAGAGACCCGAACCTGGAACCGGTTACAGTTATAAAAGTTAGTTACAAAAAAAGTGTAAAAAAAAAAATATATATAAAATAAAAAAAAATAGTTGTCGTTTTATTGTTCTCTCTCTCTCTATTCTCTCTATTGTTCTGCTCTTTTTTACTGTATTCTATTCTGCAATGTTTTATTGTTATTATGTTTTATCATGTTTGCTTTTCAGGTATGCAATTTTTTATACTTTACCGTTTACTGTGCTTTATTGTTAACCATTTTTTTGTCTTCAGGTACTCCATTCACAACTTTGAGTGGTTATACCAGAATGATGCCTGCAGGTTTAGGTATCATCTTGGTATCATTCTTTTCAGCCAGCGGTCGGCTTTCATGTAAAAACAATCCTAGCGGCTAATTAGCCTCTAGACTGCTTTTACAAGCCGTGGGAGGGAATGCCCCCCCCCCACCGTCTTCCGTGTTTTTCTCTGGCTCTCCTGTCTCAACAGGGAACCTGAAAATGCAGCCGGTGATTCAGCCAGCTGACCATAGAGCTGATCAGAGACCAGAGTGGCTCCAAACATCTCTATGGCCTAAGAAACCGGAAGCTATGAGCATTTTATGACTTAGATTTCGCTGGATGTAAATAGCGCCATTGGGAAATTGGGGAAGCATTTTATCACACCGATCTTGGTGTGGTCAGATGCTTTGAGGGCAGAGGAGAGATCTAGGGTCTAATAGACCCCAATTTTTTCAAAAAAGAGTACCTGTCACTACCTATTGCTATCATAGGGGATGTTTACATTCCCCGAGATAACAATAAAAATGATTTAAAAAAAATAAAAATGAAAGGAACAGTTTAAAAATAAGATAAAAAAGCAAAAAAATAATAAAGAAAAAAAAAAAAAAAAAAAAAAAAAAAGCACCCCTGTCGCCCCCTGCTCTCGCACTAAGGCGAACGCTAGCGGCGGTCTGTCGTCAAACGTAAACAGCAATTGCACCATGCATGTGAGGTGTCACCGCGGAGGTTAGATCGAGGGCAGTAATTTTTGCAGTAGACCTCCTCTGTAAATCTAAAGTGGTAACCTGTAAAGGCTTTTAAAGGCTTTTAAAAATGTATTTAGTTTGTTGCCACTGCACGTTTGTGCGCAATTGTAAAGCATGTCATGTTTGGTATCCATGTACTCGGCCTAAGATCATCTTTTTTATTTCATCAAACATTTGGGCAATATAGTGTGTTTTAGTGCATTAAAATTTTAAAAAGTGTGTTTTTTCCCCAAAAAATGCGTTTGAAAAATCGCTGCGCAAATACTGTGTGAAAAAAAAATGAAACACCCACCATTTTAATCTGTAGGGCATTTGCTTTAAAAAAATATATAATGTTTGGGGGTTCAAAGTAATTTTCTTGCAAAAAAAAAAAACTTTTTCATGTAAACAATAAGTGTCAGAAAGGGCTTTGTCTTCAAGTGGTTAGAAGAGTGGGTGATGTGTGACATAAGCTTCTAAATGTTGTGCATAAAATGCCAGGACAGTTCAAAACCCCCCCAAATGACCCCATTTTGGAAAGTAGACACCCCAAGCTATTTGCTGAGAGGCATGTCGAGTCCATGGAATATTTTATATTGCGACACAAGTTGCGGGAAAGAGACAATTTTTTTTTTTTTGCACAAAATTGTCACTAAATGATATATTGCTCAAACATGCCATGGGAATATGTGAAATTACACCCCAAAATACATTCTGCTGCTTCTCCTGAGTACGGGGATACCACATGTGTGAGATTTTTTGGGAGCCTAGCCGCGTACGGAACCCCGAAAACCAAGCACCGCCTTCAGGCTTTCTAAGGGCGTGAATTTTTGATTTCTCTCTTGACTGCTTATCACAGTTTCGGAGACCATGGAATGCCCAGGTGGCACAAACCCCCCCCAAATGACCCCATTTTGGAAAGTAGACACCCCAAGCTATTTGATGAGAGGTATAGTGAGTATTTTGCAGACCTCACTTTTTGTCACAAAGTTTTGAAAATTGAAAAAAGAAAAAAAAAAAAGTTTTTTCTTGTCTTTCTTCATTTTCAAAAACAAATGAGAGCTGCAAAATACTCACCATGCCTCTCAGCAAATAGCTTGGGGTGTCTACTTTCCAAAATGGGGTCATTTGGGGGGGTTTTGTGCCACCTGGGCATTCCATGGCCTCCGAAACTGTGATAGGCAGTGAAGAGTGAAATCAAAAATTTTCACCCTTAGAAATCCTGAAGGCGGTGATTGGTTTTCGGGGTCCCGTACACGGCTAGGCTCCCAAAAAGTCCCACACATGTGGTATCCCCGTACTCAGGAGAAGTAACTAAATGTATTTTGGGGTGCAATTCCACATATGCCCATAGCCTGTGTGAGCAATATATCATTTAGTGACAACTTTGTGCAAAAAAAAAAAAAAAAAATGTGTCACTTTCCCGCAACTTGTGTCAAAATATAAAATATTCCATGGACTCAATATGCCTCTCTGGAAATAGCTTGGGGTGTCTACTTTCCAAAATGGGGTCATTTGGGGGGGTTTTGTGCCACCTGGGCATTCCATGGCCTCCGAAACTGTGATAGGCAGTAAAGAGTGAAATCATAAATTTACGCCCTTAGAAATCCTGAAGGCGGTGATTGGATTTCGGGGCCCCGTACGCGGCTAGGCTCCCAAAAAGTCCCACACATGTAGTATCCCCATATTCAGGAGAAGCAGCAGAATGTATTTTGGGGTGCAATTCCACATAGGCCCATGGCCTGTGTGAGCAATATATCATTTAGTGACAACTTTTTGTAAATATTTTTTTTTTTTGTCATTATTCAATCACTTGGGACAAAAAAAAAAAATATTCAATGGGTTCAATATGCCTCTCAGCAATTTCCTTGGGGTGTCTACTTTCCAAAATGGGGTCATTTGGGGGGGTTTTGTACTGCCCTGCCATTTTAGCACCTCAAGAAATGACATAGGCAGTCATAAACTAAAAGCTGTGTAAATTACAGAAAATGTACCCTAGTTTGTAGACGCTATAACTTTTGCGCAAACCAATAAATATACGCTTATTGACATTTTTTTTACCAAAAACATGTGGCCGAATACATTTTGGCCTAAATGTATGACTAAAATTGAGTTTATTGGATTTTTTTTATAACAAAAAGTAGAAAATATCATTTTTTTTCAAAATTTTCGGTCTTTTTCCATTTATAGCACAAAAAATAAAAACCGCAGAGGTGATCAAATACCATCAAAAGAAAGCTCTATTTGTGGGAAGAAAAGGACGCAAATTTCGTTTGGGTACAGCATTGCATGACCGCGCAATTAGCAGTTAAAGCGACGCAGTGCCAAATTGGAAAAAGACCTCTGGTCCTTAGGCAGCATAATGGTCCGGGGCTCAAGTGGTTAATGGGAAAAGGCTTGGGGGGACTCAAAAAGTCAATTGTCATGATAATTATGTGTAATCACTGTCTTTGTGTTACCTTTTTCAGAGACCTTGGAAGAAGTTAAGACTGGTTTGGATACTAATGTCTGTGTTTTGTTTGCAGGTCCTTCAAAGTGAGAACAGAGCAAGGGGTTAGGTTATTGTAAATGCATAATCGATCACATGGTACCATGAGCTCATTAATTAGTAATTGTTTGCAAACAATGAAAAAATTAAACACTAGTCAGGCATTAATGGATTAAAGAGTTTTATAAATGAAGTTACAAATGTTGTGATGAGGTACAGATGTTTTGTTTTTTGTTTTTCCCATTAACTAATTGTCTTTCAGATGAAAATGAGCACTTACTCTTCTCATGAGGAAAGTCCATGGATGTCTTTAGTTAAAAGTTGAGTGTTTGTCATTGTTTTATGGTGGTTGTCTTGTCATGTTAATTTTGTGTGATAATGGTCAGAATTTTAATTTTTTTTTTGTTATTGATTTTTTAAATTTTTTTATATTTTTTGGTATTTGTTTAGTAATCTATTTTATTTTTTATTTTGTTCAGGTGGAAAAATGATTGTTTAGTCCACCTGAAAGGGGGGTAATTGGCTATTCCGTCAATTAGCAGCTGAAAAGATGGGAATATGTCCTCCAGCTGAGTACATTTTGTTTATTTAAGACAAGAGCTGGTAGGAAGCCATTCTAGCCGCCGAAGTTCGTTTTTTTTTGTTATTTGTTTTTATGTTCATTCAATTGGAAAGCGTTCCAAAGGTTTAGCCTTTGTCCACCTGATTAGTGCAGAGATCTTAAATATAGATAAATGCATTGTTTTTTTAGTGTTTAAGTTGAGAATTTTTGAGACTCAACATTGACGTTTGTTTTGTTTTTAAATTTTTGATCATACCATGGGGATCCATTTTAGAGTGGGTTCAGCCTAAAGAGGTCATGGTTGTTTTGATAGTTTGGTCACAGTTGCAGAAGCCAGGAATGCTAAGTTCCTGGGCTCCAAGGAAGTAACTGTAAATAAACGTAGTAAGCGAGCAGATATTATGGATAAGAATTTGATTCTGCTCTTGTTTTTCACTTCCAGAGTCCTGGTGGAGCGAGATTGGAGGGGTCTCTGGAACATGGATGACGGATGTTCATCTGGTTGGCAGTTTGTCTGTGCCATACCACACTGCAAATTTGTTCTGATAGACATCAGGAGAGAAGGGACAGGCAAAAAGATTCAGTTTAACACTTGTTTTTGCTTACGGACAATTTAGGGCTAATGCTGGATCTGAAGGACTGTGCCTATCAACAAGACGTGTGAAACATTTTTGCTGGAGTCTCTCCTGATGAATGCAAATGTGCTATTAATACATGTGCAATGGGTTGGAGGTTGGGGAAGGAATATACACATCCAATCTGTCAGAACATGAAATGTGAAATATATGTTTTTTTTGGTGGAGGGAGGAATTGAAAGAAGAAAAGGTTTTTAATGTATGACATGTATTGACTTAACGGAAGTAATATGGTGCAGATACCCAGGAGACTGGCGCTTATACATAATAAGGTGTTGGTTGGCCAGTCTAGAGGTTGGCCAGGTGACACATCAATGGGGTGAAAATTTCCTTGTATGGGGGAAAAACGCCTGGTTGATGTTTCACCTGAGAGGTTGAAACCCGGCACAGGGAAGACCAGTGAATACACACAGGAGCATGCTCCGTTAGATAAAGGTAACAAACGCTGGCTACCAGGGTACAATATGCCTTAACCACATGGTGCTGCAACATCTCACAGTGGTTGATAAAAACCTATTAACCTATATGTGCTGAGTATACACTAAATCAAGTGCGATCATTATACCAGTGACTTACTCCCAGAGATGTGCGGACACAGAATGTGGTTCACGCAGGGCGCATGTGTCCTGAGGAGTAACCGGAAGAGGAGGGAAGTATTCAGCACTATATTGGGAGAATAGGAGCTGGGATGGGTGTTGTTAATGGAGTGGACATCGGCCTCCTGAGGAACAAACTCGCAGCCATAGCTTCAGACAGGGCTTTGTTACTCAGAGAGATTGGTGGCATCCTTGATAACATTCAACAAAGTCACATAAATATCCAGGTTAAAGTGGCTCAAGATTTTGTCAACCATGTTGAGAGGTTGTTAGAGAATGTGATGGTATAGGACAAAAATCTGTCATTGGCTCTGGCATGCATGCAGTGGCAGGTGGAAGTGTCAACCAGCATTTAGCTGATTGTACAGTCTCTGTATGAGGGGCAGTGGCCTCATGAGTTAGCATCACCGCTCAGTAAGGCCAAAACACGTCACTTACACTAACCCAAAGTGGTGGCCGAATGCCTGGATGGGCTGTACTAGTTTGGATTGTGAAAGGTGTTATGCTGTACAGAAGTGCAGACTCAGGCTGTATATTTGGTGGCATCAATGGGCTTACTGACTGGGGATTCTATCTTGTTGCATTTGAGGCTATTACCCACATATGATGAGAGAGGCTGGAACCTGGAGGCAGGTTGATACTTCCCTCGGTTGGAAGCATGACAATGATGTCCTTTGTATGCCAGGTCAATACATGGTGGTGAACGAAGAATGTTGGGAAGATATTTCATTCTGTATTCGGGATGGAGGGATCATTGCTGGGAAGGAAGCACCTTGGTATTATTCGGGACATAGGCGAGTTTGTTTCTTTGTCCTAAAGAATACCGGTGTAATGGTAGTTATGGAACTAGAGGGTTCCTTATGTAGAGGTGCATGGTATACCCTGGGCATGTAAACAAAAAATTGCGCTGCTCTTAAGTGTATATCATATAAACTATTCAACGTGATGATACCAAAAACCATATAGGATAAAAATATATATATGTTTGCACACAATTCCTCCTAAGTGCAATGTGCATATAAATAAATATTTCAACACATAATCATAAAATACTGTGCATATAATGTATGTATAAGTTAGTAAAAAGTTGATAAAAAACGTGCAATAACTCACATAAAGTACAACATGCAAATAGTCTAAAATTAATTTACATATGAGTGCCAAGTGAGCCTTAAATAAATTAATACAATCTCTAACGGTGAAATATCACCCAAAAAGATGCATATAGCAGTGTTCAAAATATCCAAAAAAGATTATGTGTATATTTGTGTCCAAAGAAAACACTAAATGTCCAAATTATCCAGCGTGCTGAGTCCAAGTGTCACAAAACATGCCGTGGTGTGTCTCGGTGACCCCCCAAAGTGATTGGGCTCACCTTAGAGCGTGTGACACAGTAATTAGCTGTGTCAAATCATGCTGTGGAGCCACCCCCGGGCTCTGTATAGCAAGCTAGATGCGATCTCCAATCTGGATCAATATGGCTCCATAGACATCATACCATAAAGGAAAGAGAGACTATATAGTGTTATTCCATCAAACAATGTTTTATTAAATAAAAAACACTCCCCACAAAGGGGTACTCACATTTTCCTGGTGCTACTGTGCACCATACAATATAAGCCCTTTAAAAACCGCCGATCGGCGTGCTGTGGGGTATAAGCTTCTCCCAGCTCAGCTCTGTGCTGTTCACTCCGTCCTGGCCCCTCCCCTACGCGTGTTCGACACAGGGAGTCACGTGTCTTCATCAGGGGGATCCCCCAGAGGCCAGTTATGGCAAGACGGTCAATGTTGAAAAACACAATAAGTGTAGCGCTATTGAAAAGAAAAAACGTCCAATATGAAAAAACATTTAAATTAATAGTTCCAAATATAAATAGTAGAGAAGAGTCATCCGTATGTATATAAGTAAGGAGTCTTCAGGAACTGAACACTTCAAGCAGATATATATGGCATTTGAAATGAAGATAAACACACCACCACCAAAAATGAAGAGGCTTACCAGATGGGATGGACCCAAAAGGGAGTACGCCGAGTTGGGTCGGATAAGGCTTAGGTGGTGAGTGGCTTTGGATGGCTTGGAGAGGCGATGATTATGGATTGACCCACAGGATGCTGTATCCCTCTAAACGGTGCCAGAACCAAGGGGGGCGAAGTAGATGAAACAAACCAGGCGTTATCATATCCCTCAGGATGATGTTAGGAAGCCAAACGATGGTGTTAACAAATGGAAAAAGGAAGGAATGGCCACATAGTGTGAATCCCTATAAAAGATGTAATTTATTGAAATAAAAAGATATACACTCACATGTAAATCCAAATAAAAACAGCGCTGTGAAAAAAGTGGCGACAGTGGGGTCCTACCCAAAAAAAGACGGTCAATGTTGTAGGGGAACGCCCCAGAGACACTGTGATTCGTTCAAAGGCAAAGTTGGGCAGACAATGGGGGGGGGGGGTCTGGATGAGGTGTGTTTGTGAAAAAGGAATGTTTGCAGGCAGAGCAGCCTCTTGAAACACCTGGAGACCAGCCGAAAGGATGTGTTAAGTATATGCTTGTATTGTGTTCTGATTGCAAGCTATGTAACATTGTAATTTCTTGTAGTGCCTTTATGTTAGTTAGTTTTCCTAATTCTGCTGTTGTAGTACATTCCTATTTTATTGGGAAATAAATGTAACTTGTTTACTAAGCAGAGGTGTTTGTTATATCATTGTACTTATCAGACTAGTTGCAGATTAGCAACCATAGGGATTAGACAATTAATACATGTATGCAGTAGTTATATAGGATATATTAGATTGTATATTATTATATAGTTTACTTCAGGTAACAAGGGGCGTTACATAGGCAGGCTAATTCTAATCAGAACACAAAAGAATGTAAACGTACTGAAAACATTATTAGTGCTGTGTGCACAGTGAGGGCAGTGTGCAATACATACAAAATAGAATACAATTATTTACAGAACATACACATTTCCATTACATTGTCTAGATGTGTTTGTAACTAGAATGAATTACAAACTTGATTCACTGTAATGTAAGGAGAGGACACTCAGCAGCTGTTTACACATCTGGACTCAGGAGCACTAGTGTGGGACACAAGAACAAACTTTTTAGGGTGTCCCACACAGGTACTCCTGTGGATACTTGGGGTGTTTACATGTGTGAAAATTGTCCAAAAAAGGTAAGTATTCCAACTTTGTTAAGGGAATAATGAATGTCTTCCACTTGGAACTCTGCCCAAACAGACAATTGTACCCCACTTCGAAGCAATGTTTCATATTCCTATTTCTGGCCACAAATATCTCTGTGCTAAGTATACCTTTTGTTTCATTCTCATAGGGCAGAAAAGACTTGGGATCGTCTGACGACACCAGGGACCCCCCACCTCCTGAAGAAGGGGAACAGAGGACCAAACCAGAGGATGTGGAGGAAGGAGAGGTGGTGGAAAATGTCACCACTACAGGTGAGTGTCTGACACCACAGATTCAGGTAATAGATGTATGCCTGCATATTTATAATACATGGTGTGTATTTTTTCACCACTAGGTGATGTGCATGTTGTGGAAGAACAATCTACTCTTTTCACCACTGACAGTGCACAAAGACTAATCCAGGACATCATATATTGTACTCAGGATTTAGACATCATCACGCAAAAGACAAATGAGGTTGAACAAAAACTAAAGAACATGATTGATGTACTAGGAAGAATATAAAGAACTACCAAATGACACCAGTTTATATTTTTGGGGACCAAGTTTTTTCATTTTTTTACGCATTTTAAAAGCCAAATTTGAAAGATGCACACAGTGTGTCAACATGTGCTATCTGCCATCAGGGGATATCAATGTACGCGTTTTGTGGGTGCAACCCCTTCCTCGTAACTCAAGTAGGTGAGAGGAAGGGGTTGCACCCCCAAAACACGTCCATTGATCCCCCATGATGGGAGATAGCACATTAGGTATGGGATCAGAAAAGAAATCCTCAGTTTTAATCCCAATTTGTGTGCATCTTCTAAATTTGGCTTTTACAGGGGTGACATCACTTCATCCGATGAAGGCAAGATCAAGACATTTTTGACACTATAATGTTTGATATTGCCTTCAGTTTTTCAATGTTCAACTTTGTAAGTTCCAGAGTTGTGTATGTTATGTTTGCAAACATGCCTGTTTATGTACTTTTCTAAAATTTTCAAGGTAAAACTTTAAAAAACAAGATGTGTTTTTTCAAACACAAAATGTTTTATAATGCACATGTGAATGTGCACGGAATAAAAGGTTTTATGCTCAACAATGTGTGGCTTCTTCGTTCAATGCTCAATACCACTTTTTGTATTAAGTTGGTGTTTACAGTGACAATGGGGGTTAGTTAATAATGTAAAAACCACTTGGCACTACAAGTGCACTAGGAGAAGCTAGGAGACAGCTTAAAACAAACACAAACAGTAAATCAAGATTTTATCAGACCATTTTTAAATTTTATTTAGAAAATATTTAAAAATTTTCTTGCATAGCAATGCCCCCCCATTCAACATATTTTTCCCGCACTTCACGGGCGCTTTGGGGGGGCAAGCCAGGACGGCCAGCTTCCAGGGCCGTCATTGTTGTTATTTCTTGAAGTCGGGCCTCAGGCCCAACTGAAGCAACATAATTTGGACCATTTCTTTTTTAAAAAGTTGTGCAGTATGCAGCAGGATAATACTATGTGGTTCAGTTTGTACTCCTCCATATTTATAGCCGTTAGAAATAGGCTGAACCAGCTGGCCATTATCCCAAAGGTATTCTCCACGACTCTTCGGGCTCTGGCCAGCCGGTAATTAAAAACCCTCTTCTGCGGGGGTAGTGTGGGACACTCTAAAAGCGTTCCTTAGGGGACTATTACACCAACAGGTTGTCATAGTAAAGAAAACGTCAAGGGAATGGGAGGCGAGGGCTAGTAGGGAGGCTACGGAGTCAGAAGCACAATATGTGGCGGACCCAACCCCTGCAAAACAGGAGGTCTGGCTCAGTAAACAACAAGAGTACAGGGAATTAATTAATAGAAGCGCAGAAAACAAAAGACTTTTTCAGAAGCAAAATTATTATGGCGAAGGGGAGAAAGTAGGTCGAATGCTGGCACTTATAACGAAGTCTAATCTATCCCCATCGGCCATTCTCTCAATTAGGACACCGGCTGGAGAGATTACTTCCGACCCTGCCGAGGTCCTAGAGACCTTTACCACGTTCTATAGGGACCTGTACAGGTCGCGCTGGGGGTCAGACCGGCGCGATATGGACGGGTTTGTGGAAGGGGTGGATCTGCCCATGCTTTCGGAAGGGGACAGGAGCGAGATGGAGTCTCCCCTGACCCTGGAGGTGTTGCAAAAGGCTGTTGCAGAGCTGTCAGGCCAGAAATCCCCTGGCCCGGATGGTCTGCCATTGGAGATTTACAGAAAGTACGGGGAGGTCCTACTTCCGGAGCTTCTAAAAGTACTGGAACAGACGACTAAGGACGGGAGGCTACCCTCATCAATGTTGGAGGCTGACATAGTGGTGATACCAAAAGAGGGGAAAGACCAATTGGAAGTCACCTCATACAGACCGATATCATTACTGTGCTCGGACGCCAAGATCGTAGCAAAGGTGCTGGCGTCCAGATTAAACAAGTGTATTACAAAACTCGTGCATCCAGATCAATCGGGATTTATCCCCGGTCGGTCTACCAGCACCAACATCAGAAGGGCATACTTGAACCTCCAGGTCCCAACGGAGAATGCGGGGCCTAGAGCCATACTGTCTTTAGACACCGCCAAGGCCTTTGATAGCCTGGAGTGGGAATATATTTGGTGGGTGCTGGAGAGGTTTGGATTTGGCCACGTATTCATCAGCTGGTTAAAAATTCTTTATAATCATCCAAGGGCAAGACTCAAGATAAACAATGACTATTCGGAAAGCTTCCCCCTCGAAAGAGGGACAAGACAGGGCTGTCCCTTATCCCCGTTGTTGTTCGTTTTGGCCATGGAGCCATTGGCGGGAGCGGTGAGATCATCACCTGAACTACAGGGTTTCCATAGAAAAGGCGAGGAAGAGAGAATAGCGCTTTTTGCGGACGATGTCCTATTCTTCCTTGGGGACACGTCCTCCTCATTAGAGAAAGTAATGCACCTAGTGGAGGACTTTGGAAAATTCTCAGGACTGACTATCAACTGGGAGAAATCATCGCTCCTGCCGGTCGATCCATTGGCCAACCCTATCTCAATGAGCTTACCCCAACTGAGAGTCACGGGGAAAATGAAGTACCTTGGTATTGTGTTGTCCAAGGACCCTGGTGCGTTTATTGAGGACAACCTGGTCCCTCTCCTATTAAAACTTAAAAAAAATGCGATATCTGGTGTAGACTCCCTCTATCTGTGGCGGGCCGGGCCAACTTGATTAAGATGGTATGGCTACCCCAGTTGCTATACCTGCTCCACAACTCCCCAGTATGGATCGGGGAGAAGTGGTTTCAAAGAATCCAATCCCTTTTCAGGGAATTAATCTGGAAAAAAGGACAGGCCAGGATAGGCCTACAAATGTTGCAGTGTCCCGCCACAGAGGGGGGACTGGGGGTCCTCCCCCACCCGTTTACTTACTTCCTGGCAGCCCAGCTACAGCAACTCGGGGGATGCGCCATTGATGGGGGGGGAAGTAAGAGTGCCCAGATCGTCCTGCAGGGAAGCCCACATAGTTCACTGGTTGAGGCATTGGAGGCAGACTCATTACAGGGAGAGACTTCGACACTTAAAATGATTACCAGGGTCTGGCAGACAGCGAAAAATGGGGTACAAGGGAATCTCAGAATATTCACCAATTTGGAATAACAAGAACCTGCAGGAATTATTATCTGTTGACAGGAATAAGCTTTGGGAGAGGAACGGGATTTGTCGACTGATACAGTTATATGAGGGGGACACCCTGAAACCCTTTGAGGAACTGAGGCATGATTACGGGCTACCAAGCCGTGTATTCTACAGCTATTTGCAGACTAGACACGCCTTGAGAAAGCAGTTTGGAAGGCAACCCCCCACATGGTGTAAGATCCCACTATTGCAAACAATAATCAAATCAGAGACCTCTAAGGGGTTAATCACAGAGATATACACTCAATTAATAAAGAAAATAAACACGCATGTAGGCTCTTCCGGGGGTAGGGACAGGTGGGCGGCCGATGTGGGGGAGATAACGGACATACAGTGGAAAAGGATCCTGGAACTTGGACCGGAGGTGTCGGTCTCTCCCTCACAAAAGGCCTCCCATCTGATGCTATTGCACAGGTCTTACTACACACCAAAAAAGCTCTTTATGTTTGGTCGTCGAACCAATGATGAGTGCCCCAGATGCAGAAGAACAGGCGATTTGATCCATATGTTCTGGAGGTGCCCAAAACTAGCGAGGTACTGGTCCGAGATTTTAAAGAAAATAAACACCACGTTTAAAACCAACCTAGAGTTAGATCCTAGGACCTGTGTGCTGGGGCACATTACCAATGAACTGAGAGACAGGAACACGGCGGTAGTGGTAGCAAGATGCCTGTTCCAAGCTAGAAAACTAATTGCACAGTCTTGGCAATCAAGAACTCCTCCCACTCCGGAAGATTGGTTAGGAACTGTCAACTCCACAGTGTGGAGCGAGAGAACATTCTACACTAGGTCAGGCAACTATAATAAATTTGTAAGAATGTGGAACCTGTGGATTCAAACAATGCCGTGCCCGTCATCTGTGCTATTCTAGTGCCGAGATTACCCGCTCTCTATTAATGGGGCGGGTTGAGTTAAGAGCAGCTCAGAGTTTAGAGCCGAGAAAAGAATAATGCATGGAACCTATGTTGGCCTTTGGATGTGCCTCGAATATATAGGGGGTTAACAGGGGGGGGGTCACAGGAGGGCGGGCCGGTGGGCTCATCAGAAAGAAAAGTATTAATACATAGATATGCACAATAGTTACATGAGGATATGCGGTTAATCGGCCTTGAGATATAAGACGCATGCTATGCACTTTGTAACGTGGCACCATTGTAACTATTTATACATTGAAATGTAAACTGCAATATAATACTTATACAAAAAAAAAAAAAAATGGGGAAAGCTTTGAAAGGCCACAATGATGTGACTGGATTAGGAATACATGTGAATGGCATTCTGATGACAGTCTCTGGATAAAGTTGACTGAAGTGGCAAAAGAAAAAGAAAAAAAAAGAAAAAAAAAACCCCTCTTCTCCGGGGTGAGGGTCCTCTGGGGGAATAGCCTCATCAGGTGATCGCCCAGACCAAATGCTTCATCAGCAATAAAAACAAACGAGAGTCCTTCAACGTTCTCTTCCGCAGGTGGCAATCCCAAGCCACCACTCTGGAGACATCCGTAGAACTCCATCTGGGCAAAGATCCACCATCCAACATCCGGCCATTCTTCCCTGGGTCCACATAGAGGAACTCATATGTCGCTGACACCACCACCATCAACATGATACTATGAAGCCCCTCCACAGTTGGGAAAGTCCCAACGGTCGACAAAGTGGGAAACCACAGTCTGCCATTCCTGTGGCGTTGAAGGAAACTGTGGAGTCAAAACAGAAAAAATAAAATGAGTAATTTTGCACATAACATTGCAAGCAGATTAGACTTTTATTTTAAGGAGTATTTAAAGACAAAAGTATAAGGTCCACTTATCAAATTCTTCCCCCCCTCTGATGGCCCATTGTAAAAATTTTAGGGGGGGTGGGGGTTTTGGACAGGTAACCCTCTCCACTTCATTGAGAACTAAATGCATAAATAATGTGTGTTACTTTGGACAGCCCCTCCTTACTTACACTATTGGAAGCCCACTGGACAGGTAAGAAGTGTCATCATACTAAAATATAAATACACACTATACAAATTGAAGCACATTTTTACATTCTGCAATTACCTATCAAGATAATAGGAGAACAAAACTTTAAATAGTACCATTTGAAAGTATTCAGGCAAGCCCTTTCACTACATGCTTTGGTGAATTCATCCATAAATCTGACCACAAAAGAGGTAGATATAGTGTGTATGGGTTTGGCAAAGTCAGCAGATAGAGGATTGGTATCGGTTGACTTAGTGGGTTACAAATGATTTTGGGACCCCAAAAAAAAGCCTCTGGCTGAATTTAAGGACACAAATAACATTTCTACACATTTTAGGGGGTGTTTGGGGTAAAGTACTACAATGGGGCTGACAAAATACATTGTTAAGTGACTAGGCTAGGTGTATATGGGCCCAGTATAGCATGCTGGGAAGGTTAGTGAAGGCAAATATGCATGAAGGACAAAAAAGCATTAAAAAATCCAGCATGCATGAGGATAAAGAGGACATTCACAGCATATTAAAACCATGGCAATTATGGAATGATGAAAGAAATACAAAACATTAGCATACATTAAATACATATAATGTGATGTTAAAGGAGAAAACTTACCCTAATATAGTCCGTCTGACCTGAACGATAGCAGAACAGGTCTCTGGGATAATGATCCCCAGAGCCTGGGGGGGAGATGCCTGTCGAGAACTTGAGGTCCTGCAGACGTCTCCCTGTTGCCCAGTACCGCAAGGTGGCGACTAGCCTCTGCTCCGGAGTGATGGCTTGCCACATGCAGGTGTCCTGCTTTGTATAATAAGGAGTCAGCAAAGCCAACAGGGGGTGAAAAATGGGGTCCATCATCCGGAGATAATTCCTGAAATCATCAGGATTATTCTCCTGGATCTCACGCAGCAAAGGCATGTGCGAGCATTGGTCACGCTGGAGCAACCAATTCTTGGTCCATGAACTCCTCCTCACCCTGTTCATGGACTGAGCTTGGGTCAAAGTAAGAACCCCAACACCAAGCCACCGCACAGCACGAACTCTACAAGGAGTACGTAACCGCAACATGTCTTCAAAATGGTCGGCTGGTCAGAACAAACTTAACAGAACGCACTGAAGAACAGCAAGGCCTGTGAAGAGCAAGCTGAAAATCAGAAACGAGCGGACAAGAACGCACTGCGAAACAGATATGAACTGACTAAATGCACTGAAAACCAAATACAAACCCACATAAACTGAAGAGCAGTAACGTACTGAAACGCAAGAAAGCTGAAAAGCGCAAATCGTCTCTCACCAAACTTCTACTAACACAAGATAAACAGATTAGCAGAAGGAACCCAAAGGGTGGCGCACTAGCTATTGAACTTTCTTTTTCTAGTCCTGTCATACGTGTTGTACATTACCGTGTTCTTAACGGTCGGAATTTGGTGTGACCGTGTGTATGCAAGACAAGCTTGAGCGGAATCCCATTGGAAAAGCCATCATACTTTTTTCCGACCAAAATCTTGATCATGTGTACATGGCATAAAAGCAGAACTGTGTGTGTATAGCCCTGCCTTTCACATGAGCCCTCCTATTCCCTGCACACATCCTGGTCTCCTTCCTCTCTCTATTGGTGTCTTACTGGAAGTTAGCTAAATAACAGAAGTCAGGATCAGACTTCCCTAGGCTCCAATCTTCTGCGGAATCTTTCTTCTGTCTGCTACTCCAGGATTGCCCCCTCCATACGTGACGTCATCAACTCCAGTGTCCAATCCAGCGTTCGGCATTCACTGCCTGCACCCAGATTGATTTTTCAGAGTTTCAGTCTTGTCCTCTTCCATGTGAGTTCCAGGGTCCATTACCGGAGTTCCATGTTCTGGCAGTCTTAGCTTGATTGACCCACTGCCGCCAGCATGTGTGTCCACTACGTCGGGTAAGAGTATTTACTCCTCATCCCGGTTGGAGGATGCACCATCCCTGGTGTTTTGTGTGCGGTCACAGCTATTTTATCCCAATTCTGAATACTCTTTCTGCTTTAAGGGTGGACTGTTTTCATCTTTTTGGCCATCAATCCCATTTGAACTTATTTTATTACACAGTGACTCACATGCATCACTGGTTGTGGCCTTTGGAATTTGCATTTTTACATTCAGCACTTTATATGTTTTATCGTTATATTAAAAAAAAAAAAAAAAAAAAAAAATATATATATATATATATATATATATATATATATATATAGCCATACAATTTACAACATCATTCGTACATATGTTATCAATTAAAGTGGCACAGTGAGAGGTTATCCTAAAGGGTCTGGTGATTTCCGGATACACATTCATACTATATATAGTGTTGATAAAATCATCTGTCATTTTTTGTTTATTTGGATTAAGCAAATTTATGTTAAAATCTCCACAAATGAAAATTGTTTTTTGAGGGTTTTTTTTTAATAACATTCCCTCTATCTGGTCCTTAAACAGCTCAATACTAGAACCTGGTGTCCTGTAGATACAGCTAATTATTATGGGTTTATGTTTTCTCTGTATATTTTTAATTGATATACAATCAACCACATTAATAATAATAGTTGACATATTATCCAACAGCCTGAAGTCAAGATTTTTATCCGCATAAATTTCAACTCCTCCACCACCTTTATTTTGTCGATCTATGTGCATAAACTCATATTCCTCTAGCTCAAACCCCACCCCTTTTTCTGTGTTGACCCATGTTTCCGATATTGCTATAATATTGAATGATTGTGTAAACTGGCTCAGGTAATCCTTAATATTTGCATAGTTTGCATACAGACTCCTGCTGTTGATATGTATGTTTGAAAATTTGCCATCCTTATTGATTCGGTCATATTGTTCATTGTTCATTGGTGTAATAGCAACAGTTATTGTTGATGGAGTTAAAAAAGTAGTTATCCAGGTCTATGTCATGTTCCTCATCCAATGAATTATGATCAGTGTATTGAAGTGCTTACAGTTTGTCAGGTTGTCAAGCTCACTGATCCTCTGAGCTGCATTACTATTATCTCCAGATACAGATGAATGAGTTCTTTCAGTGTGTATCATGATTATGTGTATAGATGTTTGTTTCTTACCATCAGCACTTTAGTCTCATCTGGTGTCCCATTATTATTGATAAATATTTTACAGTTTGTAGCCCAGGTGTGTTGAATTTTTTTCAGTTTCTTTAACTAGCGTGCTTTTTGAGCAATATCTGCTTTGTGCTTTGTCAGGTGCTCATTGATGAAAACATTTGATCCTCCCCCGTTTTTATCAGTGCAATCTGTTCACAAATAGGGATGAGCCGAACAACCCCCGCTTCGGTTTGCAGCAGAACATGCGAACAGGCAAAAAATGTGTTTGAATACGTGAACACCGTTAATGTCTATGGGACACGAACATGACTTTTAAAGGGCGTTCCACGGCTTTCAAATTTGCCGCGAACACTCCAAATTGTTCGCTATTCGGCAAACGGGCAAATAGCCAATGTTCGAGTCGAACACATGTTCGACCCGAACATAAAGCTCATCCCTATTCACAAACCTTATGATGATAGCCGGCTTTTCACTGGCATTCCTCCTGGGTAGCAGATGGCAACCCTCAATGCTACTACAGTCAAGCTGTATCCCTCTGGACTATAGGTAAGTAGCCACCTGTGTCTCATAGAAAATCCAGATCCCCAGGCTCATCCCTGTTGTTAGTAGACACCGCTCTGGTGTATGATTGTGGTTTAATATGAAGCCCAGCGACGATGACATCATTCATTCTGATGTACTGCTCAAGGTTGGCAACCCTGCTCTCCATGTAGGCAATCCTCTTGTCTTTCTCTGCATTCTGGATTTAGAGAGCTTTAACTTCCTCAACAAGCTCCAGGATGCCTTTCTACTGCAACCTGACACCATAGATTTCCTCTGAGAGGAAATTATGCGACTTTTTAATGTCGTTGACCTCCTCAGCTGATGGCGTCTTTTTCTGAGCCATGTTTTTCCAGTTGCAAGTACTTGCAAAACTAAGTGGACTGTAGCAAGTTGAACAGTAAGCAGTAGCGGTAATGCTGGACCGCCAAAACAATATAAATAGTTCCCTGCTTAAGATATTTGCAAGCAGAACCAGCTACAGCAAACTAAACAGTAGAATCACCACAAACTATTAGGAAGTTTAATGGGTTGTAGCAGGCACAGAAGCAGAGAACGGCAGTGGCAAAATGCAGATTTTAGCAGACTAAGCAGGCTGTAGCAGACTGAACAATAGGCAGTAACAGAAATACTAGGCTTTATAGTCTACAACTTATAGTATTACCAAACTTGGTGAGTCGTGGCAAGTTTCTTCAACAGGCAAAATTTGTAGTGCTGGGCTTTATAGTTCACCACTTAGAAACTGGCAGGATAGGTGATCTGTGGCAAACTAATCAGTAGGCAATAGTAGACTTTATAATAAATTTACCACTCCAGATATAAACAGGCCAGGTAGGCTGTAGCAGACTGAACGATAGGCAGTAGTTCTAATGCTGGACTTTGAAGTCCACCACCTAAGTACTATATAAGCCAAGCAGGCTATGCAGTAGTCAGTAGTTGTAATGTTATGCTTTATAGTCCAACAAGTATTACCACGCTGTTTGGGCTATAGCAAGCTGAAGACAATAGCAGTAATGCTGGGCTGAGTGGGAGATAACAGTAGGCTGTACAGGAGACAATAGCTTGGCTGAGCAAAACAGAGCTAGGATACCAGTTAAACAGCCAACTAGCTAGCTGGACAGCTAAACAAAAAATAACACACTGACTGGTAGATGACTGTAGCAGGTTGAGCAAGTTGCAGTGGCATAAAGGCACATCTGTGAAAATTGTAGAAAAATTTACAGCACCGCAACAATGCTGAACTTTGTAGTTCACCACTTAAGTGTGCACTTAACAGTACCATACGGGAAACAAGAGCACCCAGCCAGAAGAACCTTGAGGTTTAGGCTATGCTGAACAAGACATGGAAAAAGCTACAGAGCGCACAACCTTTTGCTTTGCTCTTACGGATGTGTCAGTTCAGGTGACATAGGAGATGCTTGATGATTTGGGTTCTCTGTTTGACTCCAAGAACACCCTCAGCGCCTCTGACACACCTCTAGTTCTACAAATGCAAATAAATAAATAGATGTATAAATAGATGTATCGCCCTCCTAGGTAGGTACTAGAGTGAGTGTATAAAGTTTTTGGTTTTTCTGCTTAACAGGGAGACAGCTAGGGCAATGTATATGCGGTCTGCTTAACAGAGAGCTGTGATTGATTGGTTGATTGATTGATTGATTGATTGAGTCTGCTCAGTGTGTTCTGGTGCTGCTCATGCTGTCTTAAAAGTTTTACACTGGTCTGGTAAATATGGGATGTACTGAACAGTGGGAGGAAACCTTGCAGATGAGAGCATGGATGTCTATACAGCCCTGGCCAATTAGAAGGGGGTGTGCCCCAAGGCATGCTGGGTAACTGTATTTATATCTGATAAGCACATGGGTTCTGGGTCTTCCTCTAGAAAGAGAGGTCCAGGTGGGGAGGGGGGCTGTTGCCTCTCCCCAGTGCAGGCTGCCATGCAGCCCCAGGTGGGCACCCTGGGGGCCTGAAAAACTGAAGCTGCAACCCATGGTTCTTGTGAAAGATGACTGAAGGAGGCTGCCATTGGTTCTTCATGAGCCTTGTGAGTACAGACCCCCACAGTGGATCATTGGGACTTGTGCTGTTAGATCCCCCTCTGGTCCTAGGTGCAAGCTAAAGGGGACACTGGCTAGTGTCTTGAAGACGCAATGTTCACTGAGTTCCTTCTGCTACAAAAGGACTTGTTCATTCTGTACAGCTGATGTATGGTCCTACAGATGATCTGCTGTACAGTTATATTGAGAGTTGTCCTCACCTGTGAATAGTTAATTTGGAGCATCCTACTAAATCCCTTCTCCTATCCAAGTTCTCCAAATAAAATACAAAAACAAATCCCCTAGACTGGTCATTGAAAATAATGAGTGAAAGACTGTGTGTACCTGGCTATGAGAAAAGACCCTGTAACTGGCTGTGGATTAATCAGTGGGAGACCCGGGCACAAAAATTCAAGCGGCTCCTGCGGGGGTAGTGCTACATAAATAACTGTTCATTCAGCCAGAAATCTTGCAAAATGATAACTTCTTCTACTCTCTGTCTCTGGACTGTTATCAGTTTTCATCATTCCCTGCCAGGATACCTCCCTCTGTTACAAAGAAGAAAGCAAGATGTCATGTTGTCCTAACACAATGTTATGTATTATTACCATGCTTCTTTTCCTAGGATGACAACACTGCTTAATTTGGTTATCACCAGGCCTGGACTGGCCATAGGGCACACCGCATGTCACAGGGCTGGGAAAAGGGGTGTGCAGAGAGGACACATGCCCCAGGCGCCCCTGGTGTGATGTGGAGGGAGGCGTTACTACACCGGGCATCCAGCTGCTGCCCTGCTTCAATCGCCGGCACCCACATCATCTTTTACCGCCTGTAATGCTAGTGAAACAGAGCCGGGGGAGCTTCCCCTAGGCTCCTCCTTGACACTGATGTGCCCTATGAGATAAGATAAGGAGGAGCATGGAAGGATGAACATCTTCTACCCAGGCATTAAGTCACAATGTATACACATTCTGAGAGCTGTGTATGCAGGAAATGGCAGTGGACTTTGATCGATGACAGAAGAGTAAAGGAGAGAAGGCACGGAGGGATGTGGAGGATAATGATCATTGAGAGGTAGAGTAGGCATTGAGAAAAAAACAGACCAGAGATAGATTGATAGAAAACCTGACCAGAGAGGGAAATGGCGGTGGATAGAAGTGAAGGATGATTCAGAGAGGAGCGTGGCAAGGATTAAGATAAAAGAGAATGAACAGTGTGCAGAGCATGCAGTTATAGAGCAGAAGGATATATATATATATATATAAATAAAACACATAGAGAAACCGATAGTTGTCATTATGTGTAATTTGCTTTTTAACCACTTACCGACTGGCTGACCCCGATATACAGCGGCAAAGTGGCACTGCTGCGCAAATTGCCGTATCCGTACGGTGGCTCCTTTAAGAGCCATAGCAGGCACGCGCACATCGGGTCCCCCGCCTTGCAGCGGGCACGAGAGCCAGAAAGGGAATTGTGTTTGTAAACACACAAATCCGTGTTCTGACAAGGGAGGAGTGTCAGGGCTGGGCTTAGCCCTTCCTTCTCTGAGCTGGCCACTCAGCTGTCGGCAAATTGCCAGCTCCCATCTCTCTCCACAGTTACCCAGCTGTTGTTGATTCTGCTCGTCAGTCCTGCCTACTTAAAGCCGTCCAGCTCACTTGATCTCTGCCTTCGCCTTGGTCACATCACACGAAACCATCTCCTGCATTCCTGTTTAAAGACTGGCTTTGCTGACATCCCTTCTGGCTCCTTATTCTGCTTGCTGTTCCTCTAATTGGATCCCTGACTTCTGGCCTGGCTGATTACCCGATCTGGTTACTGAACTCTGGCTTGGCTGATTACCAGATCTGGTTACTGAACTCTGGCTTGGCTGACTACCCGATCTGGCTACTGGACTCTGGCTATGCTTTGACTACGCTTACTCTATTTACCTTTTTATTTTTATTAATAAACAAGTGTGATTTTACTGTACTTCTGTCTCGGTCTGGTTCATGGTTCTGACAGTAGGCGAAGGCCATGAATTCAGAAGATACAGTCAATGCACTTGTTGATAATATTTTTTCCTAGATTGGATGAGCAAGATCACCGCATGGATCAGTTTGCCATGGTGTTACAAACGCTCCTGAGTCACACGGCTCACCTGGAATCCCCCACTGTGGCTGCTCCGGTAAACCTGAGTTGCAGGCCGTCCCTGCTGCTGCGCCAGTCTCTGTGCAGGCACCCGCCTTGAGTATTACCTCTATAAGAGGTATGTCTGGTTCCGCCCTGCTTCCCCAGCAATTTGGGGGTGATCCAGTTCAATGCAGAGGGTTTCTCAACCAAGTTGAGATATACTTTGAGATGCTGCCCCAGGCGTTTCCCATGGACAGAAGCAAAGTAGGGTTTGCGATATCTTTGCTTTCTGAGAGAGCCTTGGCCTGGGCTAACCCTCAATGGGAGACGCAAAAACCTTTTGTCTTGAGTTAACCTGAGTTTGTGGCCTCCTTGAAAAGGGTATTTGACATTACCGCATGCTCCGCTTCTGCTGCCAAGTGCCCCATGTCCATCAAAAAGAGTACGAGAACTGTTGCTGACTACGCAATTGAGTTCCGTACTCTGGCAGCAGAGATTGCTTGGAACAATGAGGCCCTCGTGGCTGCTTTTTCTCATGGTCTCTCGGATTACATCAAGGATGAGATAGCAGCCCGAGATATATCCACTGAGCTGGAGAACTTGATCTCTTTTGCCATCCTCATTGACTCCAGACTCAGAGAAAGACTCTCTTTTAAGGAGCGCTTGTGGAAGCCTCCTGTTTGTTTGCCCCCAAGCTTTGCAGTCCCATCCATGCCTCCCTCACCTCCCATGCCTCCTGGTACCGAGTCGGTCAGTGAAGATGAACACATGCACTTGGGCTTCATGCGTCTCTCTGCGGATGAGAGAGCCTTTAGGAGGAGGGAGAGATTGTGCCTTTATTGTGGCCAGGCAGGTCACTTTTTGAAGTCTTGTCCTACCCGTCCTGGGAACACCCGAATCCCGAAGGATAAGCCCCTGGTTTTGGTCACCCTTTCTTGGGCTAAGTTGTCTATCGAGATACAGGCTCTAATCAACTCTTGGGCTGCAGGCCTGTTCATTGATGCTGCCTTTGTATCAAAGCACCCGATTCCACTTCAGCTGCGTGACACTCCGCTTGCCATTGAGGCTTTTGATGGGAGACCTCTACAGCCTGCCCATGTTACTCATGAGACGGTTCTGTTGTCCATAGCCGTAGGGGCTCTTCCCCATGAGATAATCCAATTCCAAGTGATTTCCTCTCCTAAGTTTCCACTGGTTATTGGTTATCCTTGGTTACAGAGGCACAACCCCTCTTTTGATTGGCTCCGTGCTGAGGTTCTCTCCTGGTCACCACAATGCAGTGAAACATGCTTCCAGAAGGTAGCCAAGGCCCTGTGTACCTCTCCACTCTCCTCTCTGCCAGAGGAGTACTGTGATTTTAGCGATGTCTTTGACAAAGGTCAAGCCGGTAGTTTGCCTCCACACCGGCTAATTGACCTTAAACCTGGTGCCACTCCCCCTCATGGCCAGGTTTACCCTTTGTCGGTCTTGGAGGATAAAGCCATGGAGGAGTATGTTGCAGACGCACTTTCTCGGGATTTCATCCGCAAATCCTTGTCTCCTGCTGGTGCTGGCTTCTTCTTTGTGAAGAAGAAGAGCGGTGAACTGAGACCTTGTATTGATTATAGGGGTCTCAATCGTTTCACGATTAAGAATGCCTACCCGATCCATTACAGAGTTATATGACCACCTCAAGGGAGCAACGGTTTTCACTAAGCTTGATCTGAGAAGGGCTTACAATCTCGTGAGGATTAAGGAGGGCGACGAGTGGAAAACTGCGTTTAATACCAGAACAGGCCATTATAAGTATCTTGTAATGCCTTTTGGCCTTTGTAACGCCCCGGCAGTTTTCCAAGAATTTATTAACAATGTCCTCAGAAATTTGTTGCGGTTATGTGTGTTGGTTTAGCATGATGATATCATCATATTTTCCAAGTCGCTGGAGAGCCACCACACAGATGTCCGTCGTGTGCTTCAGAAACGAGAGAACAATCTCTATTGTAAACTGGAGAAGAGTGAGTTTAATAACGGGAACAGGTTAAATTCCATGTCATTTCCACTGCTGTTTTTTTGATGAACCCAGTGAAACTTTTGGCAGTCCTACGGTGGCCTCGACCCACAGGGTTACGTCCTCTGCAGAATTTCCTGGGTTTTGCCAACTATTATCAGAAGTTTATTTGTAACTTTTCGTCTCTGGTTAAGCCCCTGACCGATATGATCAGAAAGAACAGTAACCCACAGAGTTGGTCTCCGGAATCCATTAAGGCCTTTGAAAGTCTCAAGGCTGCCTTTGTTTCTGCGCCTGTGTTGGCATATCCTGATCTTACGTTACCTTTTATCCTTGAGGTTGATGCTTCTGAGACTGGTGTTGGCGCCCTTCTGTCTCAACGTCCTACCTCTGAGAGTGCTATGCATCCTTGTGGCTACTTTTCCAAGAAATTGTCACCTGCTGAGTGCAATTACGAGATTGGTGACAGAGAGCTGTTGGCAATCATTTTAGCTCTGAAAGAATGGAGACATCTCCTCGAAGATACCACTGTGCCGGTTCTCATTCTTACAGACCATAAGAATCTCATTCTTGTCTGAGGCTAAACGCCTCTCTCCCAGAAGGACGAGATGTGCTCTTTTCTTGTCAAGTTTCAATTACATTGTCTCATTCTTACCCGGTACTAATGTAAGGGCTGACGCCTGGTCACGACAATTTTCCTCCACTTCCAAGTTGGAGTTGGTTCCGGTTCCTATGGTTCCTCCTGATCGTATTCTGGCTACGGTTCGCACCAGTCTTACTTCTCCTTTGGGTGACAAAATTCTTGCTGCTCAGGTCGATGCTCCTCCTTGTGACCGCTGCTTTGTCCTAGAATGTCTCTGTACTGCCGTGTTCCAGACTTACCATTCTCCCAAGGCAGCTGGCCACCCTGGTAAGAATCAACTCGTTTGGACCATTTACCAACTATTCTGGTGGCTTAGTCTACCTGCTGATGTAACTGCCTTCATAGCTGCCTGTTCCGTGTGTGCTCAGAGTAAGACTCCACAACACCTTCCAGTGGGCCTCCTACCACCCATACCCAATGGAGAGAGGCCCTGGACCCACCTGTCTATGGATTTCATTGTGGAGTTGCCCAACTCCCAAGGCAACACAGTTATCCTTATGGTGGTTGACCAGTTCTCAAAAATGTGTCATTGTATTCCACTTAAGAAGTTGCCCACTTCAAAGGAACCGGCTTCCATTTTAGGTCGGGAGATCTTGTGCTTACATGGGCTACCCAAAGTGATTGTCTCGGACACGGGTAGTCAGTTTGTATCAAAAGAGCCTTTTGTGCACAGCAGGGAATTCAGCTTGCTTTCTCCTCTGCATATCACCTGCAGTCTAATGGGGTCGCAGAATGAGCCAATCAGTCCTTGGAGCAATTCCTACGTTGCTATATTTCTGACCATCACAACAACTGGTCAGACCTATTACCATGGGCAGAGTTTGCTCACAACAGTGCCTTGAATTCTGCTTCCCGTTTGTCTCCGTTTATGGCGAATTATGGTTTCCAACCTTCCATGTTGCCTGACTCGTTTGTTCCACAGAGTATTTCTGCGCTAGAGGAGCATCTCCATGGACTTCGTTCCACTTGGGCACAAGTCCAGGAGGCTTTGCGTCATGCTAATGATAGGTACAGACTCCATGCTGACCGCCGACGCCTGCCTGCGGCTTCCTACCAGGTTGGGGACAGGGTCTAGCTGTCATCTCGCAACCTCTGACTTCATGTTCCCTCACTGAAGTTCGCACCTCGGTTTATTGGGCCTTTCCGTATCCTTCGCAGGATTAACCCAGTGGCTTACGCCTTGTACCTTCCTCCTAGTATGCGCATCTCAAATGTGTTTCATGTCTCCTTATTGAAACCTTTGGTCTGCAACCGCTTTACCACCTCGGTGCCACATCCTCACCCTATATAGGTTGAGAACCATGAGGAGTATGAAGTACAATCCATTGTTGACTCCCATAGGTTCCGTGGGCGCATACAGTACCTGGTGCATTGGAAGGGGAACACTCTTCGGTCTCATCCTCGGACGTACATGCCCCTGTCCTCCTCTGTGATTTCCATAGACGTTTTCCCCTCAAGCCCGGTGATCCTCCAAGGGGGAGGGGTCGTTGAGGAGGGGGTACTGTCAGGGCTGGGCTCAGCCCTTCCTTCTCTGAGCTGGCCGCTCAGCTGTCAGCTGTCGGCTAATTGCCAGCTCCCATCTCTCTCCACAGTTAGCCAGCTGTTGTTGATTCTGCTTGTCAGTCCTGCCTACTTAAAGCAATCCAGCTCACTTGATCTCGGCCTTCGCCTTGGTCACATCACAAGAAACCATCTCCTGTATTCCTGTTTAAAGACTGGCTTTGCTGACATCCCGTCTGGCTCCTTATTCTGCTTGCTGTTCCTCTACTTGGATCCCTGACTTCTGGCCTGGCTGATTACTCAATCTGGTTACTAAACACTTGCTTGGCTGATTACCTGATCTGGTTACTGAACTCTGGCTTGGCTGACTACCCAAACTGGTTACTGGACTCTGGCTATGCTTTGACTACGCTTACTCTATTTACCTTTTTATTTTTATTAATAAACAAGTGTGATTTTACTGTACTTCTGTCTCGGTCTGGTTCATGGTTTCTGACAAAGAGAGACAGATCATCTGTTCCTACTAAGTAGGAACATCGATCTGGCTCCTCCTCTAGTCAATCCCATCCCCATACAGTTAGAAACACAACTAGAGAACACACTTAACCCCTTTATCGCCCCCTAGTGTTAACCCCTTCCCTGACAGTGACATTTATACAGTAATCAGTGCATTTTTATAGCACTGATCGCTGTATAAATGTCAGTGGTCCAAAAAAGTGTTAAAGTGTCTGATCTGTCTGCCACAATGTCGCAGTCCTGCTACAAATTGCAGATCACTGCCATTAGTAAAAAAAAAAAAAAAATAATAAAAATGCCATAAATCTATTCCCTATTTTGTAGACGCTATAACTTTTGTGCAAACCAATCTATATACGCTTATTGCGATATTTTTTTTACCAAAAATATGTAGAAGAATACATATTGGCCTAAACTGATGAAGACATTTTGTTTTTTTACATTTTTTGGGGGATATTTATTATAGCAAAAAGTAAAAAAAAAAATTGTCACTCTTTTTTTGATTATAGCGCAAAAAAAAAAAAAGAAGAAAACCAGAGATGAGCAAAATACCACCAAAAGAAAGCTCTATTTGTGGGAAAAAAAGAAAATCAATTTTGTTTGTGTACAATGTCGCACGACCGCGCAATTGTCAGTTAAAGCAACGCAGTGACGTATCGCAAAAAATGGCCTAAAAAAAAAATGCTTTAAGAATTGACTTGTAAAGGAGTTGTAAAGGAATTCTAATCATTAAGATAAAATGCCTTCTGTGTGTAGCAGCCTCCCCAGTACCTTCTAATACTTACCTGAGCTCCATCTCTGTCCAGTGATGTCCACGAGTCCCTCGGCTGTCTGGGACTCTCCTTCTGTTTGGCTGAGACACAGCAGCAGTGCCATTGGCTCCCTTTGGCTGTCAATCAAAGTCAGTTAGCCAATTAGGAGAGAGATGGGGTGGGGCCGAATGGCAACTCTGTGTCTGCATGGACATACGGAGCTGCAGCTCGGCTCAGGAGCCCCCTAAGCAAGCTGCTTGCTGTGGGAGCACTTGACAGAAGGGAGAGGCCAGGAGAGCCGAAGAGGAACCCGAGAAGAGGAGGATCCAGGCTGCTCTGTGCAAAACCACTGCACATAGGAGGTAAGTATAACATGTTATTTTTATTTTTTTTTGACAATCACTTTAACGATAACACTTGATGGTGAACCAAAGGTCTTAAAGGAAACCTGAATGTAAGAAATAAATATGCTACCATTACTAGCCTGTATTTCTGAAGCTATCCATCTGTCTGTCATTCTTATCCATTGCCTTTAGTACCTTTTGAGTTTCTGACTCGAAACAAGTATTCAAATCAGGATTCTGACTTCATTTTTACATTTATTGCCCCATGCTTGCTCAGATCAGTGACAGCAAAGTAGGCCATAGATAGCAAGGCATATAGCATTTTCAGAAGGTGTTCAGCAATGACAGCCCCTGTATTTCTGTCAGTGCAGAAAGACTGCACAGAAGAAAGAGATGGTGCAGAAGAAACTCAGCTCTCGTGGACATCGCTGGATCGAGAGGGGGCTCAGGTGAGTATTAGAGGGCACTTGTAGTTCAACCTACAGATTGTACTAGCAAGCCTACAGAACTTCAAAGGTATAGTGAACTGCCACATTATTTGGTTTGATTCTGGATACCAGAGTACCGATGGATTTTCTTTCTCCCCTTGAAAGCCCTTTATTAAACAAAATACTATTTTTCTGATAGACTCCATGGCAGCCTACATTTGGGTTAACCCCGCCTCCTCTCCAATGCTATAGGACCCCACTCCCATAAATTTGAGCTTACCGCTAGAGACTGCGTTCCTTTTTTGTCCTCCTCTTTTGGACCTACAATCAGTGCACTAACGTTTATGGACGTCCAATCAATCGAGGTTGATGCCGGGCATACCCTTAACGGTGTCAAGATAGCCCAGAGGTCTTAAGATTCCTTTTTCCATGGCAGCTAGTTTGTGTTTGTACATTGTCCTGTTTGCCTTCCCTCTCTTCCGCTCTTTATCCTCTATGGTGCCTGGAATGCAGGTTCATTCCAGGACTCGGCTCCCTCTTCCGGGTCGCGGCTCCGGTGCTCTTTTGCGTATGCGCGATCCTCGGAAGAAACCAAGGCTTGGTTTCGCGCATGGACAGTACGGCTGGGGCCTCGGTGGTCGCGCAAGCTAGCGAGACATGGCGGTGATGTCATTACGGTGGGATATTTAAATCCCTGTGAGCCCCTGTCACACTGCAGATCACTGTGGGCACCTTGCGACAGCTCCTCCATGCACCAGGGTTCCCAGGTTAGGGTAAGCCTCCCTGGGGTTTATGGTGCAGGGTGAGGGGGGGTGGAGATGTCTCTTAAAAGGCAAGCTACATGCTATTTGCTCTCCTTCTCCAGGATGTTCATGTGTTCCTACAAGCTGCAGGATCGTCACCTATCGTCTGCCAGGGTGCCATGGACAAGTCACCGCCTCCATGCGGCCAGCCCTCATGCCCTAGGTACGTGAAGTGTGTGAGGGGAGGGGGCCAGGTTCACGTTGGATGGTTGTATCCCCTAACATGATGTGTTTTCTGCCCTTCTCCTTTTTAGCCCTTCCAGGTCGGATAACCAGTTTATTATCCAAGACAACAGGGACCTTCCCAGGCCGCAATGTCAACCTTCCCCATCTAGGTCCAGATGTGACTCTCCATCTAGGACCCATCAGCAGAGGAGATGTTCCCATTCCTCCTCCAGACACCACACCCACTGCCACAACAGCCGCTCTGATTGCAGAGCCTGCTGGGGATGTGGGACACCCGGAGGGCAAATCACTGTGTGATCCATGTTATGCCTGGGTGGTTGGGGAGAAAGAGATGGAAAACCAACAGATGGAGTCTCTTGTTAACCATGTGGTGCAGCAGTCCCTAAAGGAGTGGGGTACAACCTGCATGCAGAGCCAGTCCACCACTCTATCTGGCTCTTTGGCTGACGAGGCTCTGGAGGATCCGGGCCCATTCCAGCCTTACAATGCCTCCTCTGGCTCTTCAGACAGCGAATTGGAGGGAGATGAATTTGTCGGTGCCTTTGACTTCACCCTGGTTTCTCCACTAATTAAGGCAGTCAAAGAGGCCCTTAAGTGGGAAGATCCTTCCACCTCTCCGGCTAAGCAGAGGAAATTCTTTAAACACCTGGGATAGGAACGCTTCAATTTTCCGCTCCTATCTGAATTGAAGGACATCATTGATGAAGAGTGGAGCAAGGTAGATAAGAAGACTTCTATGTCAAGCAAAACTTTCAGATTGTACCCCTTCAAGCCAGAGGAAGTGAAACATCTGGAAAACGCTCCCCTTGTAGACGCAGCACTGATGTGACTAGCTAAACATGTCACTCTTCCCTTAGAGGATGCGGTATCCTTCAAGGATGGGCTTGAAAGGAGAATAGATCAAGATCTCAAGAGAATTTACAGGCTAGCTGGTACGGCTTGCAAACCCACCTTGGCCCTCGCAGCCATGTCCAAGGCTATGGAAGCCTGGACAGAGAAAATGGACTCTGTACTTAGAGGGGTCTCAGAAGAGCTTGCCAGGGGCTCGGCAGTTCAGGAATTGAAGATGGCAATGGCCTTCCTGGGGGAAGCTTCAATCGACTTTATCCGCCTGTTGGCTATGCTATCCTTGGTCATGGCTAAGTAGGCCTTATGATTGCGCCCTTGGTTTGCTGACCCAGCATCTAAGCAGGCCTGGTGTAGGATTCCCTTTGAAGGGCCCTCGTTGTTTAATAACAGGCTGGATATCGATATAGCCCGAGCCACAGGTGGGAAGTCGGGCTTCCTACCCCAGGATAGGCATCTGTTTGGTCAGAAGAAGCCCCAGTGCAGAAGACACAGTATTGAGCAAGGGAAGCACGCAGATTTATTTCTACCCTGCTACCACAGTCAGAAGAAAAGAAGCAGGTGTTACTGTCTTATGTGGATTCACTGCTAGTACAGGGAGCCGCGGTGCCTGTTCCAAAAAATGAACAGTTTCAGGGGGTATATTCCCCTCTCTTTCTTGTGCAGAAGAAAAACGGTTCATGGCGCCCGGTGATAGACCTAACTTACCTAAACAAGTTTATAATATCTGAAAGATTCAAAATGGAGACTTTGTCTACCAACCAACAAGCAGTGCAGCTAGGGATTGGCTAATCTCCATCAATTTGAAAGATGCCTATTTTCATGTGCATGTGACAAAAGAATTCCACAAATACCTTTGGTTCAGAGTCAAGCAAGGACATCTACATTTTGCCTGCCTTCCTTTCGGGCTGACAACCTCACCCCGAGTCTTTTCGAAAGTTCTTCTGGCTGTGGTGGCCCTCATCAGAACAAAGGGGATAAGCTTGTACCACTATCTCGACGACCTCCTGTTACTGTCCCAGGACAAGGAGCGGCTGTTGATACACAGGGAGCAAGTTATCTCCACTCTGTCCAATTTCGGGTGGCTCCTAAACTTGGAAAAAAGCCATCTGGAATCAGCCCCAATGTCTGCTATACTTAGGGGCCCAGTTTGACACGATGGAAAACACCATCTCTCTCCCACTGTACAAGATCTCAATCATCCGATGGAGAACTTCACTGGCTCTGAGCTCCTCATGCCTAAAGGCCTCACAGTGCCTAAGAATCATTGGCACGATGGTCTCTACGACCCCCATGGTCAAATGGTCTCTGTGGAGGTTACGCCCTTTCAAACAGGGTTCCTTCAACAATGGAATTCAGGGGACGTCAATCGGTCCATTCACATATCCTCAGTGATGAGGAACAGTCTCTTCTGGTGGCTTCAGCACAGAAATCTGCTCATCTGTCACTCCATTGCCCCTGTCTCATGGGTCACGGTCACTACCAACACCAGCAGTGCCAGCTGGGGAGCCCTTTGTGGGTCAGAGCTTGCTCAAGGCAAGTGGGATGCCCATTTTCGCAACCCGGGCTCAAAAGTCCTGGAACTACGGGCAGCCTGGTATGCCCTCCAATCTTTCACTCATCTCCTAAAAGGGGAGTCAGTTTTACTGAAGATGGACAACACCACAGCGGTCTCCTATGTAAGGAGGCAAGGGGGTACCCGGAGTGCCACCCTGCTCCAAGAAGTCGAGCCCATCATGTCCTGGGCGCAGAAAAACCTGGCCAACATTTCAGCAGTTTTCATCCCCGGAGTTCAGAACGTCCAAGCTGACTTCCTGTCTCGCACACAGTTGGACAACAACGAGTGGTCTCTTCATGTGCAGACGTTTGAATAGTTTCTGTCTTTGGGAATCAATCCCAAAGTGGACCTATTTGCATCTCCCTGCAACTTCAAAATCAAGAAGTATTACACTTGGGACCATTGCAGCCAAGCCTTCGGAGTGGATGCTCTGTCGGATCAGTGGAACTTCAACAGGGCATACGCCTTTCCCCCGCTCCTGATCATCTTCAAGTTTCTTCTGAGACTCCAAATGGAAGCGGTCGAAGTGGTGGTGATAGCACCTTACTGGCCAAACAGGCCATGGTTTCCCCTCCTGATGCAGCTCAGCTTCAGGGGAACCACTGTCTCTCCCTCTCAGGCCAAACCTTCTCACTCAGGGGGCACCCGATATTGAGACTGATGGTCTGGTTCTTGAGAGGGGGAGGCTGGTATCTCTTGGGTGAATTTCAAGAGCGATTTCCACCCTCTTGAACTCGAGGAAGGCGAGCACCAATAAGGTTTATGGGAGACTATGGGCTAATTTCATAGGATTGTCATCCTCTACGGGCAGATCACTCAGAGATCCAGGAGTTCAGGATATCCTGAGTAGGGATGAGCCGAACACCCCCCGGTTCGGTTCGCACCAGAACCCGCGAACGGACCGCAAGTTCGCACGAACGTTAGAACCCCATTGACGTCTATGGGACTCGAACGTTCGAAATCAAAAGTGCTCATTTTAAAGGCTAATTTGCATGGTATTGTCCTAAAAAGGGTTTGGGGACCCGGGTCCTACCCCAGGGGACATGTATCAATGCAAAAAAAACTTTTAAAAACGGCCGTTTTTTCGGGAGCAGTGATTTTAATGATGCTTAAAGTAAAAAAAAAAAAGTGAAATATTCCTTTAAATATCGTACCTGGGGGGTGTCTATAGTATGCCTGTAAAGTGACGCGTGTTTCCCATGTTTAGAACAGTCCCTGCACCAAATGTCATTTTTAAAGGAAAAAATCTCATTTAAAACTGCTTGCGGGTTTAATGTCATGTCGGGTCATGGCAATATGGATGAAAATCAGTGAGACAAACGGCATGGGTACCCCCCAGTCCATTACCAGGACCTTTGGGTCTTGTATGGATATTAAGGGGAACCCCGCACCCAAATTAAAATAAGGAAAGGTCCCTATATACTCTGAACAGCAGTATTCAGGCGGTGCAAACAAGACAGGGACTGTAGGTTTGTTGTTAAGTAGAATCTGTTTGTAATTTTGAACATTTTTAATGTGTTTAGCTCCAGCCAAAAAATCTTTTCTAAGCTTTTTGGAAAACATAGGGAAGGGTTATCACCCCTGTGACATTTGTTTTGCGTCTTTCCTCCTCTTCAGAAGATTTCACCTCACTTTTTTGTCCCAATGAAAAATGTTTTTTGAAAATTTGGGTTTTTTTGTGGAACAAGGATTGGAAAGCATCAGTGGAAAGGAGAAATTGTTTTCCCATATTAACTCTTACAGGAGAGAATTTCCCTTCCTTAGGGGTAGATTTCATCTCACTTCCTGTTGTCTCCTTCCGTTTGCAAGTAGGAGTCGTTTGTAAGTTAGATGTTTGAAAGTAGGGTCCTGCCCTATATACTCAGCAGAAATTTGGGCCTTAGGTGTTGCTGTGGCCAAAACACTGTAAGCCCTCACAGGGCCCTGCTGTGAAATATTAGATCAAGAATTGTAATTACATGCCCCTGTTGAACAGGAGCTGAAAAATTAGGCCTTAGGCACTGGTGCTGGTGCCACAACACTGCAACCCCTCACAGACACTCTAGTTGGAACGCAGGAACGAGCCCTGCTGCAAAGTATTGCATCAAAAATTGTAATTACACGCCCCTGTTAGACAGGGGCAGAAAAATTGGGCCTTAGGCACTGGTGCTGGTGCCACAACACTGCAACTCCTCACAGACACTCTAGTTGGAACGCAGGAACGAGCCCTGCTGCAAAGTATTGCATCAAAAATTGTAATTACACGCCCCTGTTAGACAGGGGCAGAAAAATTGGGTCTTAGGCACTGGTGCTGGTGCCACAACACTGCAACCCCTCACAGACACTCTAGTTGAAACGCAGGAACAAGCCCTGCTGCAAAGTATTGCATCAAAAATTGTAATTACACGCCCCTGTTAGACAGGGGCTGAAAAATTGGGTCTTAGGCACTGGTGCTGGTGCCACAACACTGCAACCCCTCACAGACACTCTAGTTGGAACGCAGGAACGAGCCCTGCTGCAAAGTATTGCATCAAAAATTGTAATTACACGCCCCTGTTAGACAGGGGCAGAAAAATTGGGTCTTAGGCACTGGTGCTGGTGCCACAACACTGCAACCCCTCACAGACACTCTAGTTGAAACGCAGGAACAAGCCCTGCTGCAAAGTATTGCATCAAAAATTGTAATTACACGCCCCTGTTAGACAGGGGCTGAAAAATTGGGTCTTAGGCACTGGTGCTGGTGCCACAACACTGCAACCCCTCACAGACACTCTAGTTGGAATGCAGGAACAAGCCCTGCTGCAAAGTATTGCATCAAAAATTGTAATTACACGCCCCTGTTAAACAGGGGCTGAAAAATTGTGCCTCAGGCACTGGTGGTGGCGCCCAGAACCAAAAATGTTCTTACAAGCTATCAGCGTGATGATTGAGGAGGAAGAGGATAATTACTCAGGGATAGTCACTCAGCATCAGCATAGGCAGTCTTTGAAGGGATCTGAGATTTCAAAAAAAATTATTCGGTTACATCTGCATCAGGTGCTTGGTAGCTGGTGGTGATCCAAGACTGATTCATTTTTATGAAGGTCAGCCGATCGACCGAGTCGGTGGACAGACGCACCCTGTGATCGGTTACCACGCCTCCAGCAGCACTGAATGTGCGTTCCGAAAGAACGCTGGATGCAGGACAGGCCAGTAGCTCAATTGCATACTGTGCAAGCTCTGGCCAGTGATCCATCCTCAAGACCCAGTAACCCAGAGGATTTTCGGTGGGAAAGGTGTCCAAGTCTGATCTTGCCCCTAGGTATTCCTGCACCATGTAAAACAGACGCTGGCGATGGTTGCTGGAACCGATCATACCTTGGGGCTGCGGACCAAAAAATTGTCTGAACGCATCGGTCAGACGGCCACCTTCTCCACCGCTCCTTCTTTGACTGACCGAAGCCTCAGCAACACGTTGTCCAGAAACAGGAGTTTGTAACCTCCCAGTCTCTGGGAACGCGTTGCACAGACCTTTCTGCAAGGCCTCCCGAAGATGTTTCATCCTCTGCTCCCTCTGCGATGGCAAGATAAGGTCCGCAACCTTACCCTTGTAACGTGGATCAAGGAGGGTTGCCAGCCAGTATTGGTCCTTCTCCTTGATACCACGAATACGAGGATCCTTACGCAGGCTTTGCAGGATCAGGGAGGCCATGCAGCGTAGGTTTGCTGAGGCATTCGGTCCGGAGTCCTCTGGGTCACTAAGGACAACAACGTCCGCAGCCACCTCCTCCCAGCCACGTACAAGTCCATGTGTTCCTTGGGACTGATCCCTTAAAGACTGCTGATGCTGAGTGCCAGGCTCCACCTCCATACTGACACAATCTTCCTCCTCCTCCTCCTCCTCCTCCTCGTCCTCTTCCTGTGTGATCGGCGGGCACGCAGGAACACTGTCTGGATAAAGGGGGCCTTGAGAGCTAAGGAAGTCCTCCTCTTCCTGCCTCTGTTCTGCCTCAAGTGCCCTGTCCATTATTCCACGCAGCGTGTGCTCCAACAGGTGGACAAGGGGGACAGTGTCACTGATGCATGCACTGTCAGTGCTCACCATCCTCGTGGCCTCCTCGAATGGTGACAGGACAGTGCATGCATCCCTGATCATGGCCCACTGGCGTGGGGAAAAAAAACCAAGGTCCCCTGACCCTGTCCTGGTGCCATAGTCGCACAGGTACTCATTGATGGCCCTCTGCTGCGTGTGCAGCCGCTGCAGCATGGCCAACGTCGAGTTCCACCTGGTGGGCATGTCACAGATTAGGCGGTTCTTGGGCAGGTTAAACTCCTTTTGGAGGTCCGTCAGCCGAGCACTGGCATTATATGACCGGCGGAAATGCACAGAGACTTTCCTGGCCTGCCTCAGGACATCCTGTAAGCCCGGGTACCTGCCCAAGAACCGCTGCACCACCAAGTTAAGGACGTGAGCCAAACAGGGCACATGGGTCAGTTGTCCCTGTCGGAGGGCAGAGAGGAGGTTGGTGCCATTGTCGCAAACCACCATTCCTGCCTTAAGTTGGCGTGGCGTCAACCACCTCTGAACCTGCCCCTGCAGAGCTGACAGAACCTCTGCCCCAGTGTGGCTCCTGTCCCCCAAGCACACCAGCTCAAGCACCGCATGGCATCTTTTGGCCTGCGTACTTGCGTAGCCCCTTGAACGCCTACGGAGCACCGCTGGTTCCGAGGAAGAGGCCATGGAGGAAGAAGAAGAGGAGGGGGTGGAGGAGAGAGGTGTGTCACAATCAGCATTTTGGAGGCGTGGTGGCGGAACAACCTCCAACACTACTGCACCTTGTCCTGCATCCTTCCCAGCTGCCAGCAGAGTCACCCAATGCGCCGTGAAACTTAAGTAACGTCCCTGTCCATGCCTGCTGGACCATGAGTCAGCGGTAATATGCACCTTACCGCTGACCGCCCTGTCCAGCGAGGCATGGACATTGCCTTCCACATGCCGGTAGAGAGCCGGAATCGCCTTCCGTGAGAAAAAGTGGCGTTTGGGTACCTGCCACTGAGGAACCGCACATTCCACAAACTCACGGAAGGGGGCAGAGTCTACCAACTGAAAAGGCAGCAGTTGAAGTGCTAGCAATTTTGCCAAGCTAGCATTCATCCGCTGGGCATGTGGATGGCTGGGAGCAAACTTCTTTCGGCGGTGCAGCAGCTGGGGCAGGGAAATTTGCCTGGTACAATCTGACGTCGGTGTACCAAAAGCAGATTGCCCACAAGTACTTGGCTGTGACACACCTAATTCTACACCTTCATTCCTCTCACTGCAGGTCTCAGAGAGGACTGAAGGTCTAGTGGGGTTGGAAATCTCAGCTGATGAGGAGCAAGGAGAGATCGTCTTTGTTCTTTGGTGTGGGTCTTTTAGATACGCTTGCCAACGAACTGCATGGCAGGTCAACATATGTCTGGTCAAGCATGTGGTACCCAAGCGGGAGATGTTTTGGCCACGCGAGATACGCTTGAGACATATGTTGCAAATAGCAGCGGTGCGATCTGATGCACTCGTCTCAAAAAAGGCCCACACCAAAGAACTTTTTGAATAACGCGCAGAGACTGCAGCGCCCTGCACATGTGGAGCTTTGGGGTGTGATGCAGTCAATGTGCTGCCCTTAGGCTGGCCCCTGGAGGGCATCCTGCCTAGTTGGTGATGTGCCACCTCCTCCTCCTCCTCCTCCTCCTCCTCTCTCCTATCAGGCACCCACGTTGAGTCAGTGACCTCATCATCCCCTCCCTCCTCATCACTGGAGCAAACCTGGCAGTATGCTGCAGCAGGGGGAGCATGACTGCCAGATTGCTGTCCTTCTTGGGCACCCCCTCTGTCCGTGCTCATGTTACTGCTTTCATTGAGCTCAGTATCATCATCAGAGCCTTCCAAACGCTGGGCATCCTCCTGGAGCATGTACCCAACACTGTGGTCAAACAGTTCGAGGGAATCCTCATGAGGACATGGTGGAGCTAGGGAAGGAGTCACTGATGACATTGAGCTGAGGGAAGAGGCCGCTGCTTTGCCAGACAAAGCACCCTGGGCATGGGTGAGAGAGGATGAGGAGGATGAGGACGGCTTGGTCATCCACTCGACCAAGTCTTCCGCATGTTGCGGCTCAACACGGCCAGCTGCCGAAAAAAAGGCCAAGCGTGTCCCATGGCCACGTGCTGATGAGGATGCACCGTCTCCACGACCAGCACTAGACACAGAGCCTGCTTGCCCTCTCTTATTGGCTTGTGACTGTCTGCCTCTCCTTCTTGGCCTTCCAGACATACTAATGGCCTGTAGCTGCACTAAGCTGGGATAGAACACCTGTAATTTTCTTAAGGTAGCTTTATATACTGTAACCAGACAAGCCTGCCTGTCAGTAGGAAGATAACAGGAACGGATCTAGCTGAACACTGTGAGCAGGACGCACTGTACTAAATGTAAATAGTCTAGCTGCCTGACCGTGGTACTAATAGGATCAAAAAGAACACCTGTAATTTTCTTAAGGTAGCTTTATATACTGTAACCAGACAAGCCTGCCTGTCAGTAGGAAGATAACAGGAACGGATCTAGCTGAACACTGTGAGCAGGACGTACTGCACTAAATGTATATAGCAGGAACGGATCTAGCTGAACACTGTGAGCAGGACGCACTGCACTGAATGTAAATAGCAGGAACGGATCTAGCTGAACACTGTGAGCAGGACGCACTGCACTAAATGTAAATACCAGGAACGGATCTAGCTGAACACTGTGAGCAGGACGCACTGCACTGAATGTAAATAGCAAGAACGGATCTAGCTGAACACTGTGAGCAGGACGCACTGTACTAAATGTAAATAGTCTAGCTGCCTGACCGTGGTACTAATAGGATCAAAAAGAACACCTGTAATTTTCTTAAGGTAGCTTTATATACTGTAACCAGACAAGCCTGCCTGTCAGTAGGAAGATAACAGGAACGGATCTAGCTGAACACTGTGAGCAGGACACACTGTACTAAATGTAAATAGTCTAGCTGCCTGACCGTGGTACTAATAGGATCAAAAAGAACACCTGTAATTTTCTTCAGGTAGCTTTATATACTGTAACCAGACAAGCCTGCCTGTCAGTAGGAAGATAACAGGAACGGATCTAGCTGAACACTGTGAGCAGGACGCACTGTACTAAATGTAAATAGTCTAGCTGCCTGACCGTGGTACTAATAGGATCAAAAAGAACACCTGTAATTTTCTTAAGGTAGCTTTATATACTGTAACCAGACAAGCCTGCCTGTCAGTAGGAAGATAACAGGAACGGATCTAGCTGAACACTGTGAGCAGGACACACTGTACTAAATGTAAATAGTCTAGCTGCCTGACCGTGGTACTAATAGGATCAAAAAGAACACCTGTAATTTTCTTCAGGTAGCTTTATATACTGTAACCAGACAAGCCTGCCTGTCAGTAGGAAGATAACAGGAACGGATCTAGCTGAACACTGTGAGCAGGACGCACTGTACTAAATGTAAATAGTCTAGCTGCCTGACCGTGGTACTAATAGGATCAAAAAGAACACCTGTAATTTTCTTAAGGTAGCTTTATATACTGTAACCAGACAAGCCTGCCTGTCAGTAGGAAGATAACAGGAACGGATCTAGCTGAACACTGTGAGCAGGACACACTGTACTAAATGTAAATAGTCTAGCTGCCTGACCGTGGTACTAATAGGATCAAAAAGAACACCTGTAATTTTCTTCAGGTAGCTTTATATACTGTAACCAGACAAGCCTGCCTGTCAGTAGGAAGATAACAGGAACGGATCTAGCTGAACACTGTGAGCAGGACGTACTGCACTAAATGTATATAGCAGGAACGGATCTAGCTGAACACTGTGAGCAGGACGCACTGCACTGAATGTAAATAGCAGGAACGGATCTAGCTGAACACTGTGAGCAGGACGCACTGCACTAAATGTAAATACCAGGAACGGATCTAGCTGAACACTGTGAGCAGGACGCACTGCACTGAATGTAAATAGCAGGAACGGATCTAGCTGAACACTGTGAGCAGGACGCACTGCACTGAATGTAAATAGCAGGAACGGATCTAGCTGAACACTGTGAGCAGGACGCACTGCACTGAATGTAAATAGCAGGAACGGATGTAGCTGAACACTGTGAGCAGGACGCACTGCACTAAATGTAAATACCAGGAACGGATCTAGCTGAACACTGTGAGCAGGACGCACTGCACTAAATGTAAATACCAGGAACGGATCTAGCTGAACACTGTGAGCAGGACGCACTGCACTGAATGTAAATAGCAGGAACGGATCTAGCTGAACACTGTGAGCAGGACGCACTGCACTGAATGTAAATAGCAGGAACGGATGTAGCTGAACACTGTGAGCACAACGCACTGCACTAAATGTAAATACCAGGAACGGATCTAGCTGAACACTGTGAGCAGGACGCACTGCACTGAATGTAAATAGCAGGAACGGATCTAGCTGAACACTGTGAGCAGGACGCACTGTACTAAATGTAAATACCAGGAACGGATCTAGCTGAACACTGTGAGCAGGACGCACTGCACTGAATGTAAATAGCAGGAACGGATCTAGCTGAACACTGTGAGCAGGACGCACTGCACTGAATGTAAATAGCAGGAACGGATCTAGCTGAACACTGTGAGCAGGACGCACTGCACTAAATGTAAATACCAGGAACGGATCTAGCTGAACACTGTGAGCAGGACGCACTGCACTGAATGTAAATAGCAGGAACGGATCTAGCTGAACACTGTGAGCAGGACGCACTGCACTAAATGTAAATACCAGGAACGGATCTAGCTGAACACTGTGAGCAGGACGCACTGCACTGAATGTAAATAGCAGGAACGGATCTAGCTGAACACTGTGAGCAGGACGCACTGCACTGAATGTAAATAGCAGGAACGGATCTAGCTGAACACTGTGAGCAGGACGCACTTCACTAAATGTAAATACCAGGAACGGATCTAGCTGAACACTGTGAGCAGGACGCACTGCACTGAATGTAAATAGCAGGAACGGATCTAGCTGAACACTGTGAGCAGGACGCACTGCACTAAATGTAAATACCAGGAACGGATCTAGCTGAACACTGTGAGCAGGACGCACTGCACTGAATGTAAATAGCAGGAACGGATCTAGCTGAACACTGTGAGCAGGACACACTGCACTAAATGTAAATAGTCTAGATAGAAGATAACAGGAACGGATCTAGCTAAACTGAATACAGTGTATATATATATATGCAACACCTGGGATGCATATATATACACAATACACTGTAAGTGCAGCTAACTGACTGACTGTTCTGCCTAATCTATCTAACTCAAATCAAATGACACTGTCTCTCTCTCTCTCTATCTCTCAGCACACCGGAACACACACTACACAGGGCCGCCGTGCAGGCGGCCTTATATAGTGTGGGGTGTGTACTAAATCCCCTGAGCCATAATTGGCCAAAGCCACCCTGGCTTTGGCCAATTACAGCTCTCTCTACTGACGGCGCTGTGATTGGCCAAGCATGCGGGTCATAGTGCATGCTTGGCCAATCATCAGCCAGCAATGCACTGCGATGCCGCAGTGAATTATGGGCCGTGACGCGCCACACGAATTTGGCGCGAACGGCCCATATCGTTCGCAATTCGGCGAACGACCGAACAGCCGATGTTCGAGCCGAACATGGGTTCGACTCGAACACGAAGCTCATCCCTAATCCTGAGTTTCCTCCAATCCAGCCTAGATCTGTCTCTATCCATTAGCTCCCTAAGGGTCCAAGTCTCAGCCTTGTCGGCCTTCTCTGGATCGTCATGGGCCATTCATCCTCTAATCCGGCAGTTCTTCCATGGGGCAGCAAGATTTAGGTCCTAAAGAAGATCCCCCAATGGGATCTTCCCCTTGTTCTTGACTCATTGTCTGACTCCAGTACCTTAGGATCCGCTCCGCTTTCTGTCAAGGACCTTATTGCAAAAGTTGCCTTCCTAGTTGCCATCACCTCGGCCAAAAGGGTTTCTGAGAATGGGTCCTTGGGTCATGAAGACGTCATCTGCAAAGCGGCCTCATGGGCCTCCATTAATACCTTTATGTCACATTACTGTATAGAGCCTGCGTCTCTACCTTCTGTGAACTTTGGTTTAAGAATCCTGTCAGTTGACAGGTTCAATAAAAACATTTTCTTTGATCAGCATACCCACCCGTGTGGACTGGCTAGTTATTTCCCACACGTAAGCTGCCATGGAATCTTTTAGGAAAACTGAAAATTTATTATCAAATACATACCGTAATTTTCCTTTCATGATGGACTCCATGGCAGATGGAGGTCCCACCTGTTGGTCAAGAGTTGAATATTTACGAGACGCAGTCTCTAGCGGTAAGCTCAAATTTATGGGAGTGGGGTCCTATAGCATTGGAGAGGAGGTGGGGTGAACCCACACGTAGGCTGCCACGGAGTCCATCAGGAAAGGAAAATTACAGTAAGTATTTGATAATAAATTCTCAGTTTGTCTCTTCAGCTAAGCATGTAAATTTTGAAGCTTTTGGTCTCATCCTTGTAGGTGATTACATTCATGCTATTTCAAATTTGAATTTCTCAGAGCAATGAGGCCTATCTCTTCTTTCCCTGGATAAAGTAGATACAGTCCTATCAACTCTTTTGTTGCATACATAAATCATTGCAAACATCTACTCCCTCTAATAATAATAGAATCTCATAACGCCATTGTGATATCACCCATTACTATCCAAGGGAAAACTCTGGTGATCAGTAGGCAATTTAAAACCCTGGATTTCAATAAATCTGTATTGTGATATCACATTTTACCTACCAGCCTTTCACCACATGTCATCAAAATGTACACTAGATGACATTTTACACTATATTCAATGCAGAAGATTACTTGTAGTCCACAGTAATTACCAGAAGCTTAATTATGCTCAATAGTAGTGATCAAATCCCATAGTGCATGGGCAGCACTATTGATTTGACAGAATTCTTAATCTTTTCATTTATATGGAGAGAGAGAAGACATAAGCCTGACAATGAGTTCAGTGCTGCTGAATCTGCTGACCTTTTATGGTGCTTCTTATAATCATATGTAGCGGTAACCCCGTAAGGGCTGCTGAGTATTGTGGTCTGTCTTTCACCCTGCCTAGTCAGGCACACAGTTCTCATTCACCCTCAGGCAGAAAACCAGTCCTTGCGCTTTTTTTAAATGTTTTTTTATTGAGGCATATTAAACTTGGATGGGGTAAGGGAGTATGGGATGCCCACTTGATTGAAGAAGGTATATGGGACACAATAATATACACTTCTTGTATATACTCCTCTACACTTCAGCTCCAGCACAGCACTTGTTGCAGACTATCTCTCCTCAACACCTCCAGCACATCACTTGCTTGTTCTACCATGACCAGCTAGCACTATTTTTTAGGCCTGACACTGGCTCAGCCAGGTATGCAAATGCCCTTTGCAGGCAGGGACTGTAGGCCCCTCTGGTGTAGCAAAAATATGTAGGTAGTCCTGGTGCTAGCTTTTCTCGTGGCTACTGATCCCAGCACCACCTCTTCAGGCCCTGCCAGCCATCCAAGCTGCAGCTGCCTCTTGCCACTGTCTGTGCCACCACAGTCCACTCCACTGGCTCTGCACCCATCCCAGACTGCAATCTCCCAGTCCTCTCAGGCGTGCCTCTTAGTCCTTCCCTGTGTGTCACTCACCAGCCCTCTTAGCTGCGACCTGTTGTTCCTCCCTGGAGACTTTGCCTGGCAGTGCTCTCCTGCTGTTCTCTCCTTGCTCCTGTGCCTCCTGTCCAGGACACCTCCACGTGTTCTTGGAAGTTCCTGTCCGCACCCGAGCCCAGGCCAAGGTCACCCCCCCAGACAGGGGAGCTCCCTCAAGGCCACAATAGCCTAGCAATCCATCTCAAGCTTCCTCCCCAAAAACTTTCCCCCCAGCTGGGCTGACCCTGGGTATTTAAGGAAGCCTGCCCCCTCCTAATATAAAGTTGGGGATTGGTCAGGGCTCCTCAGAATACCCCAGGCAGTGCCACCCTTCCTCTCCTCCTTCCTTTCCAGAGGATGCTAGAATATTCTGTAAAGAAGTGGGAGGTCTTGGTGATGCTGCCTGTGAGTCACCAGCTCTGTCTGAGTCACTGCTGCCAGCCAAGCCTGCAAATTTACCTATCCTGTACAAAAAAACCTACTCATTATCTAGCAACCTAGAGGGTGCTACACATGGAACCCTGCTGTGATGTCCACTATTAACATTTAGCTGGCAACAGAGTGACAGAGTAAGTATGCATACAGATTGTCAAAAACCATGAATCAGACCAAGACAGAAGTACAACTAAATCACACTTGTTTAATAATAAATGACAGACATCTGTGTGGTGGCTCTCCAGGGACTTGGAAAATATGAGAATATCGTTGAGATAAAGCACCACACATAACTGCAAAAAACTTAGGAGGACATTAGTCCTCCTGGAAAACTGCCAGAGCGTTACAAAGGCCAAAAGGCATTACGAAGTACTCATAATGGCCTGTTCTGGTATTAAACACAATTTTCCACTCATCGCCCTCCTTAATCCAAGATTGTATGCCCCTCTCAAATCAAGCTTCGTGAAAACCGTTGCTCCCTTGAGGCAGTCAAATAACTCCGTAATCAACCATTCTTCATGGTGAAACTATTGAGACCCAGATTGAAACCAGCACCAGCAGGAGACGGAAACCTCGAGAAAGTGTGTCTGCAACATACTCCTCCATGGCCTAATCCTATAAGACCGACAAAGGGTAAACCCAGCCATGAGGGGGTATGGCACCAGGTTGAAGGTCAATTGTGCAATCATATGACTGGTGTGGAGGCAAACTACCGGCTTGACCTTTATCAAAGACATCGCTAAAATCGCGGTACTCCTCTGGCAGGGAGGAGAGTGAAGAGGTGCACAGGACCATGGCTACCTTCTGGAATCATGTCTTACTACATTGTGGTGACCAGGAGAGAACCACGGAGCACGGAGCCAATCAAAAGAGGGGTTGCGCCTCTGTAACCAAGGATAACCCATAACCAGCGGAAACTTAGGTGAGGAAATAACTTGGAATTGGATTATATCATGGTGAAGAACCCCTTTGGCCATGGACAACGGAACAGTCTCATGAGTCACATGGGCAGGCTGTAGGGGTCTCCCATCAAGAGCCTCAATGGCAAGAGGAGTGTCATGCAGCTTTAGCGGAATCGAGTGCTTCGATACAAAGGCAGCATCAATGAACAGGCCTGCAGCCCCAGAGTCGAGGGGTAACCGAAACCAGGGGCTTATCCTTCTGGATAACTGGGAATGAAATAATGCCACCTAAGGTCTGTCCGTGACAGGACCTCAAGGTTCTGGCATTCCCTGGACGTGTAGGACAAGACTTCAAAAAGTGACCTGCCTGGCCACAATAGAGGTACAATCTCTCCCTCCTCCTAAGGGTTCTCTCATCCGCAGAGAGACGTGTGAAGCCCAACTGCATGGGTTCCACTTCACTGACCGACTTGGTACCAGGAGGCATGGGAGGTAAGGGAGACAAGAGTGGGACTGCAAAGCTTTTAGACAAATGTACAGGAGGCTTCCACAAGTTCTCCTTAAAAGAGAGTTTTTCTCTGAGTCTGGAGTCAATGAGGATGGCAAAGGTGATCAACTTCTCCAGCTCAGTGGGTATATCTTGGGCTGCAATCTCATCCTTGATGGTATCTGAGAGACCATGAGAAAAAGCAGCCACGAGGGCCTCATTGTTCCAAGCAACCTCTGCTGCCAGAGTACAGAATTCAATGGGGTAATCGGCAACAGTTCTCGTACTCTGTTTGATGGACATGAGGCACTTGGCAGCAGAAGCGGAGTGTGCGGGAACGTCAAATACCCTTTTAAAAGAAGCCACAAACTCAGGGTAACTCAAGACAACAAGTTTTTGCATCTCCCATAGAGGGTTTGCCCAGGCCAAGGCTCTCTCAGAAAGCAAAGATATCACAAATACCACTTTGCTTCTGTCCGTGGGAAACGCCTGGGGCAGCACCTCAAAGTATATCTCAACCTAGTTGAGAAACCCTCTGCATTGGACTGGATCACCCCCAAATCGCTGGGGAAGCAGAGTGGAACCAGACATACCTCTTATAAAGGTAATACTCGAGTGGGGTGCCTGCGCAGAGACTCGAGCAGCATCAGGGATGGCCTGCAACACAGGTTGTACTGGAGCAGCCACAGTGGGAGATTTCAGGTGAGCCATGTGACTCAGGAGCGTTTGTAACACCATGGTAAGCTGATCCATGCAGTGATCCTGCTCATTCAATCTGGAGAAAATATTACCAACAAATGGATTGACTGCATCTTCTGAATTCATGGCCTTCACCTACTGTTAGAAACCATGAATCAGACCAAGACAGAAGTACAGTTAAATCACACTTGTTTAATAATAAAAGTAAATAAAACAAACGTAGTCAAAACATAGCCAAAGTTCAGTAACCGGAACGTATAATGAGACAAGCCAGAAAGTCAGGAAGCCAGAGATCAGCGTAGTGGAACAGCAAGCAGGATCTGGAGTCAGAAGGAATGCCAGCCAAGCAAGTCTTTAACAGGAATGCAGGAGATAGTCTCTGAGATGTTGACCAAGGTTAAGGCAGAGATCATCTGGGCTGGACGGCTTAAGTAGGCAGGACTGGCGAGCAGGACATGATCAACAGATGAGTCACTGTGGAGAGATAGGAGCTGGCAATTAGCCATTATCTGAGTGGCCAGCTCAGAGAAGGAAGGGCTGAGCCCAGCCCTGACACAGATATACTGTATGTCTCTTAGCTTTGGATGTCATAGCACTCCATTGATTAACTGTTAAATCTCAAAACAAAGATCTTGGGAACAAAAAAAATATATAATATATCTGCTCTCCAGAATTTCAAATTCCTGAGAAATAGGTCACAGTACTACAGCTCATCTTTCAGTTCAAGGGCAAGATGTCACTATTCAAACAATCCTCCTGAGTTCTCAGGAGTAAATCTGAGTCCACTTTTACATGAGTCCTTTGGCTGACTAGCAGATCTCAGTCTTCTGCCTGACCAGGCTCCCAGTACAGGAAGGTCTCTATTCACAAGATCACAGCAGGGCTCCTCTTTCTAAATATAAGTGTACTTCAAACTCAAGGCTCGTCATCAGAGCATTCATTTTGGAAGTTTAGGGACCCTGCCCTAAGCAGGAGTGTCCCTATACCAAATTTAGTACTGTCGGGCTGTAGTCAGCCTATGTCTCATTGATATTTCTGCTTTATGTGAATTTTTCAGGAAGTTTAGGAGTTATAAATATTAATGCATCCATGTTCAACTACTAGGAGGATTATTGTCAGTGGTTCATGCTGGGAGAGAGTATAAATATTTGAGGCAACATTCTGAAAGCTCACTTGCCTTCCAGACCTTGTCTGGGGAAGACATACTGTATGTTCAACCTTTCTATATCCTACCAGGCCTTCACTTGGAGAAGAAACTAGGCCTGAGTTTATGAGTCTAGAAGCCTACACTATCTTGCCAAAGGGACTACCTGGAGGAAGTGAAGCTGGAATCTGGAGTGGAGCACCAGAAAGGAACTTTGTCTGCTGGAGAGTGTTCTAACGAGAAAAGTATATTTTAGAACATTGCAGTCAAAACAATTAAGTACTATCCATGATATTTTTGTATTTGAACTAACATCCAAATTTTCAAGACAAGCTTTCAGGGTGTACCCCTTATCCAAGTTAATTACCGTTGTATGTTGTATGTATGTATGTTTGTGGGTTTTTTTTCCCTCAGAGATTGTCTTACTTAAAATTCTGATAAAACGCTGTGTATTAGTACTGCTTTCACCTTGAAGAAGGGGGTATACCACAAAAGCTTAATACACATAGTAGCTGCTATCATATGTACAGTTTTACTAACACATTTCAATGTTGCAAAATTGGGTCTGGGCTTTAAGGTTTGTAATACCCTCAATCACAAAGGTGTTAAAATTGGTAGTTAGTTATTGACGAGAGCATAGTTTAATTCTTGCACTCTTGATAAGAAACCATGTACCAACATTCCCTACAAACATATGAAAGCTACATAAAACCTGATTAAAAAATCAGGAATTTTAAAGGTACCAACCATATACATATATCCACCACAGTTAAAATTACATTAATTTTATAAGTTTTTTTTTATTAGTTTATCAACTGTTTAAAAACATACATAATCAATAAAAGGACAATTAACAAGGTTCATTCTCTGTGTACCTTTGACGTCATAGACCTCTCCTATACGTCCGATATAGACAGCCTTATAATCAGGGCTGGTGCAAGGATTTTTGACACCCTAGGCAAAACCTTTGCCACCCCCCTTGGCTCCACACCTGACTCCACCTTCTTTGCCCTGCCCATGTATACCCCACCTTTTTAATGACTGCTACTTTTTAGCATGCAACACATTAAATGCAGCCTCACCAGCGTCCATCAAATGCAGCCTCACCAGCGCAAATCAAATGCAGCCTCACCAGTGCCCATCAAGTGCAGCCTCACCAGCGCCCATCAAATGCAGCCTCACCAGCGACCATCAAATTCAGCCTCACCAGCGCCCATCAAATGCAGCCTCACCAGTGTCAATCAATGCAGCCTCATCAGTGCCCATCAAATGCAGCCTCACCAGTGCCCATCAAATGCAGACTCACCAGTGCCCATAAACACAACTTCACCAATGCCAATCAATGCAGCCTCACCAGCGCCCATCAAAGGCAGCCTCACCAATGCAAATCAATGCAGCCCAACCGGGGGGGGGGGCCCTCAGTACACACACACATCAGTTTGATTGCCAATTGGCAGATCGGTCACTATAGCTGTATACATTTATTTACAAATTGCATGTGATAATACAATCTCAGTGACAGTTTTTACTCACCACCAGGTGACGGTCTTGGGCTCTGCAGACTGCTTTGTATCCGACGACATGACCCTGCCAGTGCTTGGTGTGCAGGGAACAATTTTAAACTCTGCTGTGCCTGCCTCGTGCCTCCTCCAGGCTCCACCTGTCACCAAGCCTGGAGTATGCCACGCTATAACAAAGAAAGAAGATTTACAGAGGAAAGATTCCAACTGAAAAGAGACACAGGCAGACCATACTGCTTAATAAAGGATACATTTTATTAGAAAATTATGTTTAATACAAAAAAGGCCAAGACCAGGTACCCACCACCAACACCAGGATCATGTTAAAAATAGACAACGTTGTCTGTTTAAGAGCAGCTGCATCACACTTCAGCCATGCATGCACACACCTATAACAAGGCTATTGTTAATTGGAGTAGGTAGTATTTAAGGATCGAACTGATGATCTCAGTGACATGCACCATACATAACAAAGTCCGTCCTATCAATAGGTTTAATTAGAAACCCTTTTAACAAAAATACTGTTAAAAGGTGGTTGATTGAGTCAAGTTGCTAGTCCCACAGAGACAGCTTTAATTAGGGTTGTAGCAGAACAAGCTGTCAGTGTGGAGAGATGATTATAGTCCATAGTTAGTATCCAGTCCAGAGGCACAGATATACAGTTTCCCAGAGTGGAATTGCATGTATTCAAGGGTCTAACTGTTGGAAAAACAATAGCTCAATGACGCTGTTATGAAGCTGGCTAATACTGGCTGAGAAGTAACAAACAGCAGGAGGCAAAGTAAAAGGAGACAATTAAAGGACCCATGGTCCTCTCACCCGACCATTCATGGAGTGATATAATTACAGTCCTGTACTATATTTCTCCAGTCCGGGGAGGGATTCTGCATGTGCCATTCTGTGTGCTCCGTTTGTTGAGCGGGGTCCAGTGAGCAGTTTGCTGTCAGCACTCTATAAGTGTTAGTGCCGCGCTATAACACTTGAGTGACTTGGCTCCAGTGACACTGCCAGGACAGGCCAGGATGGAGAGCAGCCTCTATGATGGGGGGGAGCAGGATTAGAAATCGCATGGCGCATGGGCTGGGCACTGGGCGGAGCAGAGAGGCAAAGTTGTAGGATGGTTACGGTCACAGTCAGACACTCAGAGACTGCTGACATGAGCGTGCGTGGTGAGACACAGACACAGGTCACTCACCGATGATCAGAGGCGTGCAGCAGTGCAGGTCCTCTGCCTCTGCTGTGCCTCTGAGGCTCTGACAGACTGACACTATGTACGGAGCGACTCCGGAGTGGCTGTCTGGTTAAGAGTTAGTTGCTGGCTCTGCGAAGAGAGGGAGTAGGATCACCAGCGACCGGGCGCCCTAGGCGGAAATGCACCCTAGGTGGCAGTGCACCCTAGGCGGCTGCCTAGTTTGCCTAGTGGTAGTGCCGACCCTGCTTATAATTGGCATATATACATCAAATATTTCAATTGTCTCATCTTGGCTGAAGAGGGGATCTCTCGACGTGTTTTCCAAATATATGTCTCAAAGATATACAGAGTATTGACTAATTAAAAAAGCAGGGGTGGGAGCCTTCATGGAACATGCAGACTCCCTATTAGACCATGTATGTTTTTCAAAATGTCCACCTGGTGTCACCTGGGTGCATACCCCATGAAGGCTCCCTCCCCTTCTTTTTCCTGGCCTTTTTCCTCCTCTGTGTTTACAATATGGTAGTGAGACTTTGGATTGTCATCTTGTTCTAAACGATTCAATACTCTGTATTTATTTGTTAATATATTTTGCTGCTCAGTTGGGATACCAATCTCTTTATACATTTTTAAGAAGTGGGTCTGTTGAAATGCATTGAGAGATCCCTGCACTGGTTAAGACAGCTGGGAGCTGTTTGTGAACAAAGTGGCCAAGGATTATTCATTCCAATAATCTAATTGGCTCCTACTCAGCTGTCTGTTTTTAAGCCCCACCCACCAGGAATAATACTTTTGTTATATGGAGACCCACAAAGAGGAGAGAGGTGAGCTGGGGATCCATGAGCAGAGCAGCCAGTATTGTGACATAACAGTTGCAGTGAAGCCCACAGGTGTGGAATATGAGACTGCTGAAGCCCATAAGCAGAAGGCCTGGGGGGGGAGGCATTGTAAACTGAGAGCTGATTTGTGCCTGCTGGGAAAGACTCTGATGGTAAGAGCTGCCAGGGCATGTGAAAGACGCTGTGTTACCTACGGAGTGGAGCTGTGCTGGACTGCTGCTGGAAGAAGAAAACTGCATGACTGTTGTTACTGGTTCTGCTGCTTGCTGGGAGCCTAAGAGGTGAGCTGCATTTAGGGATGAGTGTTGATTCCAGTGTTCCAGCTGTTCCTGGTTTCCTGTTGTTTAAGTGCTTTAGTTGGTCCAGAGTGTTCCTGCTGTTACAGTGTCATGTTGCATCAAGACTCAAGAGCTACTGGGAGGAAGCTACAGTCATCATTCATTGCTAAACCATCAGGAATGGTGTTTCTGCTTGCTTTACCTGGACTGTAGGATTACAAATACCTTCAGAAGAGAAGGGACAGCACTCCACCAAAAACTAAAGGCCCCAACATCAGCAGGACTGAGTTCAGATTTACTGGCCACTGATTAAGTAGGTTTTACATTTATTGTTGAGGGCAGTTTTACTATTGTATGGGTATTGGTCATTCCCTCATGTCAGACTACTTCATTTTTAGTGAGGTTGTTTTTCAATGGGCAGCTGTGAGGAAAAAAACAAGTTACATTGGAAGTCAGTTTCACACGTCAAACTGTATTTGTTCTGCTATTATACATCTGTTCAACCACCTCTTCCTTTTTCAGGACTTTTACTGTCACTTGGGGTGCCTAATTTTAAGTGCCTATAGGCTGTAGTAATGGGAATATGCCCCTGAATCTACTGCTATTGACTAGATGCTGTACTATTCCTTCAGGATTTTAACAACTTTCATAATCTTGAGATAATTTGGTGCACAAGCTGTCAGTTACCAGGGAGGACACACCCTAGATCGAGTTTTTCAGTCAAGGCTTTATTAACAACCATATTGGTGTGACTATTTGTATGGGGGATCACCACATCATTCAGCTTTCAATCACCTGCCAGTCTAAAAAAAAACCTTCACCATTAAAGACAAATAACATCCGAGAAATCATATGCAAATATAGATTCTAAGGGTGTGCTTCACAGCCCAATGTGCCCTGATACCTAAAATAATCATAATATTTATATGATATGTAACAATCTCCATGACTTTTCAAAACCAGTGTAGCTACACAAACATTGCTATAGAACAATTGGACTGTTAAAGGCCCTTTGAAAGAAGGGGCAAAAACTGGAGAAACAATGGAACAAATTTTACAAAAAAGGAACAAAGATCTTTATTGATTCAAAAAACAAAATATATCTTGTATCACAAAAAACTAACAACTGTTAAGGAGAGACCAGCTCTTCTATATCTAAATCATTTGTAACTCAACCTATCCACAATAACTATTTTCAAAAAACAATCTTAAGTATTTTTTTATTACCTTGCTATGAGCATTTAATCATTCAGACTATTATAACAATTACCGTATATACTCGTGTATAAGTCCAATTTTTCAGCCCCTTTTTTGGGGCTGAAAATGCCCCCCTCGACTTATACACGAGTCACCGCCGTCTGTCTGCATGATCAGCGTGTCATGCAGGCAGACGGCGGCCAGCGCGTGCTACATAGCACTCGGCAGCGCCTCTCACTGTTCAAAAGCCGCGCCTCCTCGTCTGTGATAGGCAGTCAGTGTACCGCCTATCACAGACATTCTCTCATCCTCGTCCGTGGTATGAGGATGAGAGAATGTCCATGATAGGCTGACCGCTGACTTCTGGGAAATGGAGTTTTCTGCCTATCATGGACGAGGAGGAGGCGTGGCTTTTGAACAGTGAATGGCCGCCGAATACTACACGCTCATCGGTGCAGAGCGGCGCACGAAGGCATGCACAGGACACAGGTAGGATGCACACACACACATGCACACAGACACATGCACACAGGTACATATACACATGACACATACACAGGACACAGGTACATAACACAGGTACATATACACATGACACAGGTACATGACACAGGTACATATACACATGACACAGGTACATATACACAGGACACAGGTACATGACACATGCACGTATACACAGGACACAGGTACATGACACATGCACACATACACAGGATACAGGTACATGACACATATACACAGGACACATGACACATGCAAAGGACACATGCACAGGACACAGGGAGGTATATAGCTGCAAATGGGCATTGTTGACCCTCTTTTTCCACTTACAGTAGCTGCTGCATTTCTCACCCTTGTCTTATACTCGGGTCAATACGTTTTTCCCATTTTTTTGTGGTAAATTAGGGCCTTGACTTATACTCGAAACGACTTACAGTACTACTTTTCTGCCGGTGTACACAGTACACAATACAGTGCACCCATAGTTGTTATTACACTTCTGTTGGTGTACACAGTACCATGCACCCCTAGTGCAGTTGCTACTACTTTTCTGGCAGTGTACTTGTTTTTAATATACTTCAGACAGGCAGGTTATTCAGTTTGCTGCAGTGTATTAAATATATATACAGTCAGTTTTGTATACACAGTACAGTGCACCCATACAGTAGTTGTTATTACATTTCTGTTGGTGTACTTAGTACCATGCACCCATAGTGCAGTTGCTACTACTTTTCTGGTGGTGTACACAGTACACAATACAGTGCACCCATAGTTGTTATTTCACTTCTGGTGGTGTACACAGTACTGTGCACCCAGGGCCGTTTTTCCGATTTGGCACGCTGGGCAGTTGCCCGGGGGCCCTATATCTATATTAGAATACTTATACACATGTACTTCACAGAGAGTTATATATTTATTTTTACATACTTTTTAATCAATTTGCCACAGTTACATTTGGTGCTATGCGCCTGTGCATGAATTATGTATCATAAACACACACCAACTGACTATACCACAGGTACCTATAAATATTTATACCTATAAATATTTATCAAATATACAGTGTTATAGGAAACTCCTTTAGGGATTAGACTAATACTTCAAGGGGGCAGTAAACTGTATCAATTATCTGCTATTTACCTTTACTCAGGATGTAAAACCTATGTTGGTAAGCAATTCATCAGAGACTCATCCTAAGGGACTATGGAGCCCTTCAACGGTCAGCAAAACAGATTTTTACTGTTGAATAGATATGTAGGCAACGTTCAATATTGTCTATTAACTGCCAATAAATATCCCTCTAGTGGTCAATATCACAGCAGCATACCAAAAGGCCTCTACTGTGGAGCAAATATATGGCAACATGTAGTCAAAAACAACTTTCAAAACAGAATTAAGGTAAAATTGCAAGTTACAATACACTTGTATATAACAATATAAATAATAATAATATTCAAAAAACATAATAACTGCACAGTCTCCAGCTTATAAAAATGGTTTAATGACAGGGCATAATTGAGGGCTGGGGGCTGCTTAGCCTTCTGGGTATCGATCCTGGGGTTTGCCATTGTAATATCCTTTTATTAAAATCACCTTCTCTCATATCCATGTAAACACTATACTATGCAAAAAAGGAAAAAAACTTGTCAATGTAGAAAGCCCCACATCCGAAAAACATTAAATATACCACCCTCACAGTATTGCAGTAAGTAAAATGGTCAAAAGGCAGACCCATCTGGTAATATAAATGTTCTCTTCTCATAGCCAAGAGTAGTGTGTTTTCGGAAGTGCTCTTCATGGTACATGGATTTACTCTATGGTTAATAGTGACTCTAAACAAAATGATCACAGATAGATTTTGACCATCTGAATATAGTCTTATAAGAACATTGGTTAGAATATTTCATTATTTTAGTACTTAATTAGTAAAAAAGAAATGTCCACTTTAGACGTCCATAAAGAACAATCCAAACATAAATATGCAAAACATTATTGTCCAAAAAGTCCATAGCAACTTTCAAAAAGTCCTTAAACAATACTATACACATTGCAGCACTAGAGGTGAGACTTCTTGCCTGAAATAAAGGTGCCTGACTATGGGTTGTGGGTTGATATAGGTCTTCCATGTTCTCTCTAATAGAGATGTTAAATAATTTCAGGACCTCAAAACTGAGTTTGGATTACCCAACACTATGTTTTTCCGTTATCTCCAGCTTTGCTATGCTTTACACACCCAATTTGGCGACTCCACCCCCAGTCTTGACTCCCTACTGTTAGTCTCCCCTGAACTTCCTGACTGCCTTATCCACCTGTATATGTGGCATAGAACCTACCTAACTCCTATTCATCTATCTACACTGAACAAAATTATAAACGCAAGCTTTGTTGTTTGCCCCTATTTATTAAGAGCTGAACGCAAAGCTCTACGACTTTTTCTATGTACACAAAAGGCCTATTTCTCTCAAATATTGTTCGCAAATTTGTCTAAATCTGTGTTAGTGAGCACTTCTCTTTTGCCGAGATAATCCATCCACCTCACAGGTGTGGCATATCAAGATGCTGGTTAGACAGCATGTCCGGTGAGTATGCTGGCCATGCAAGAACTGGGATGTTTTCAGCTTCCAGGAATTGTGTACTGATCCTTGCAACACTCCCTCAAAACTTGCGACATCTGTGGCATTGTGCTGTGTGATAAAACTGCACATTTCAGAGTGGCCTTTTATTGTGGCCAGCCTAAGGCACACCTGTGCAATAATCATGCTGTCTAATCAGCATCTTGATATGCCACACCTGTGAGGTGGATGGATTATCTCGGCAAAGGAGAAGTGCTCACTAACATATATTTAGACAGATGTGTGAACAATATTTGAGAGAGATAGGCCTTTTGTGTACATAGAAAAAAGTTGTAGATCTTTGCGTTCAGCTCATGATAAATAGGGGCAAACACAAAAGTGTTACGTTTATAATTTTGCTCAGTGTAGATACCAGCCCCAGATGTGGTGAGACCAGCGGCACTTTTTATCACCTAATATGGCCTTATCCTGTTAGCCAAGACAATTAGACAAAAGTAGTCAGGTTTCTACATGATCAAATGGGCTCTCCACTAACCCTTTGCCCTAAGCAATGCCTTTTGGGCCTCCTTCCTAATCTGGATAATGATAAACATCTTCATATTTACCTGTAAGCAACACATTTTATGGCCAGATTGTTGATTGTGAGGGTTTGGCTCAGGGCATCACTACCAACCATCCAGAATTGGGTGGCAGCCATTAACACCATGCTGTCTTACAAAAAAGTCTTATTTATCCATAGAGAGTGCCTGACTAAATATCATAAGATTTGGGATAGATGGTTGAACCATAGCTCTACATGCACAGATGATGAATCTGCGATTATGTAAGTGTCTACCCTATGGGTATCATGTACTGTTTGCTGCATATATTTAATTTGCACTAAAGTGAGCCACAAGCTATTTTTAAATAGGTATCATAGACGGCCATGTTATCGCGCTTCCTACTATCCTCCTTCGTGATCACATATATAACGTGCCTGTATCCATCTATATTTATGTAAGAGCATTACTTATTCAATAAATATATTTAGTTAAGGATTTTATGCTATGTTGGCGTTTTTTCCTACTCAATTTATATATGCCTGGTTGAGCCTTGGATTTTTTGGACGGCTAACTTGAAGTGGCTGCATTCCCTCTGTGCTTGTTCCATGCATGCTGGCTCCATGTATGCTGGTACCTGTGTATGCTGGTCCCTGTGGAGTCCAATCTACTTTGGTTTCTCTGCGCATTTGGCTGCTTGCTGGTAGCCCATTGGATCTGGTAAGAGTACCCGATTATTGTGTCTGGTGGTGGCTGCACATTCAATGTCAATTTCCACTCCTAGTGGTCCTCTTCACAAAAGCACATCTAACTTCTCCCCAGAAGTAGAAGTTTGAATTCATATCAAACTGTTTTTTCACTCCAGTCATCTACTTCCTCCCTTGGAACCTTTGTGTTTCCTCACGTGCATTTTTATATGGACATTATGATATACTGATGTTTATTTTTTATCAGTATTATGTTTGTATGATCTGCACTCTTTATTGATGTTAGTTATTTGTTTAATTAAGTTTTTTGCACTCTCATTTTGTTTGCACATCTCAGCGCTACACTTTATATCACACTCACTTATGCAATCAGTTCTATTGCAGTGTCAGCAGCTTAATATTCATTGAGTGCTGGCGCAGTATAATCTTTTATTGTTATTGACTGTTTATATGTTACTGTAATAATGCATTATTTGGCTATAGGTACCACATGTCCTGTTACTTTTCATTTGTCTGCTTTGCATGAAAACATCACTGTTTTTCCTTTTTGTTGTATTCATTCTTAATGAGTATTTGGGAATTGTCCTCCCTATTGATGTTTTTTGTCATGGTGCTTACTGCACTGTTGTTCTTATGTTTCTACATAGTTACATAGGCGAGGTTTAAAAAAAGACACAAGTCCATCAAATCCAACCTATGTGTGTGATTATATGTCAGTAATACATTGTATGTTGTAGTTGTTCAGGTGCTTATCTAATAGTTTTTTGAAACTATCGATGCTCCCTACTGAGACCAGTGCCTGTGGAAGAGAATTCCACATCCTAACCACTCTAATGCCCCATACACACGGTCGTATTTTCCGACGGAAAATGTGCGATCGGAGTGTGTTGTCGGACATTCCGACCGTGTGTGGGCTCCATCGGACATTTTCCATCGGATTTTCCGACACACAAAGTTTGAGAGTAGGCTATAAAATTTTCCAACAACAAAATCCGATCGCGTCAATTTCGACCGTGTGTGGCCAGTTCCGACACACAAAGTGCCACGCATGCTCAGAAGAAATTCCGAGACGGAACAGCTCGGTCTGGTAAAATGAGTGTTCGGAATGGATACAGCACTTTTGTCACGCTGCAATGTTTTAAATAGTTTAATACAGCGCTCTCTGTTCATCTTTATAATGTGAGAAGAATGAAGTATTTTTGCTGCTCATAATCACACAGACTTCTCACAAACTTCTTTCTTTATTCTTAATCGGGATTCCCTCAATATATTTTGATTTGTCACATCTGACCAAATTTCTTTTTGGTTGTTTTTAAATTATATATTTTTTTATTTTCAAGGCTGTTTTTGTCTTTTTTTTGGGTTTGTATTTTTTGCAAGGCTGTTTTTGTTTTGTTTTTTTGGGTTTGTATATTTTTCAAGGCTGTGTTTTTATGGATTTTTTTTGTGTTTTACTACATAATATTTTTGTGCGTTTTCTGTGTCAAGTTACCACAACACCATTGATATCTTGTATTATTTAATCTCAAGGAGATTGTTTGGTGTTGGTGTCCCTTGTTAATTTCACATTGTATTTTTGAAATGTACCTGCCTCCTCACCAACAAACTGTCCTTTTTGAAGGAAATCACACATAGGCAAGTATAATTTAAACCAAAATTCCTTTATTAAGGGCTCAGAACCAAACAAAGAGGGAGGCAACGCTGGAGAAACAGCTGAAATTGGCGAAGCCTTTGACCCCCAGGGCAGACAGCAATTCTTTTCCAGCAAAATTGGTGGCCTGAGGAGTCCATATCTAAGGGAGTGCAGTCTGGTCCAGAAGTCCCAGAGATCCGGAAAGCAGCAGATGACATGTATGTTCCCAGGCTGTGGTACTACAAGAGGCTGCATATTTTGCGGGACCAGACTGAACCCAGGGCCATCACTCTCTGGTCTTCCTTAGACGCTTCCTTCCTGGGTGTGGCTGTGGTGTTGGAGATGTGGCAGGAGGAGGAGTAGAAACTGGAGGAGGAGGAGTAGGACTTGGAGGAGGAGGAGGAGGAGTAGTAGGACCTGGAGGAGGAGGACTATGTGTGAGCTCACAAATGTGGGTAGCACATGTTATTTGGCCCCTCAACCCCTTATCGAGAGCTTCCAAAATTAGGAACTCACACAGGAGTCGTTGGCCCTCCTCCATATGCATAATTTTGCAGGCAGTTAGTCCTCCTCCACACTGTGGAGGGTTCTCGGGGCCTCTGTAGCCTTCCAAAAGAGGCCTATGGCAGCCTCCTTCAGGTTACTCCTCTTCCTTGCACTTTGTCTTTGCAGGTGTAGGGGAGGGACCTGCATATCAGGCAGCCTGCTTGGCCTGGCCACCTCCTGGCTGAGACTTCCCTGTGTATGAAAAAGGGACATGGTTTTAGTTTTGGGTTCATCAATCACAATCAGAAATTAGTACTCCAAAATAACATCTATTTAACATCATTGATTGGACAACCAGAAATATTTAGAAGAATGCTATACCTGGCTCAATCTGGGCTCCTCCACATGTTGCTGCCTGGAACGCCCAGGTTGGGTGTCAGAAGCCTCAGCTGGGGGGGGGGGAGGAAGCGTGGAAGGAAGACTGGAGAGTGCTGGCCTGGGTTCAGTCTGACCTGCCAGAAAATGCAGTCTGTCATAGTACCACAGCCTGGGGACATAAATGTCATCTGCAGCTCCTGATCTCTGGGAATCCTGGACCTTCTTGTGCTCACTTAGATAAGTGCTCCTCAGGCCACCAATTAGGATCTTCAAATAGGTGATGTCTGCCATGGGGATCAGCTGCTTTACAAATTCCAACAAATTATCCAGCGCTGCCTTCCTCTTTGTTTGGTTCTTAAATTCGGGGTGGTTTATCTGCCACAGACAGGGCAGCTCCCTGAACATATCAATGAAGATTGGCATAAAGTCCTCATTTTTCAAGATATCCATTTTCACTGCAAGACACAACATAAGACAAACCCTAATGTCAGCCTAAAGTCTTCTAAACATGTGCAAATACAGGCCTCAATCTAGAAGCAGTAAAGGCCCAATGTTAAATCTTACCTTCGCTATCACGATCGGCGCCTCCGTTACTCCTTCCTCCGCTGACAGATTGTACGTACTACGCACGCGTGTTCCGCTTTATAGACACTGCGCATGCGTGAAACTCCGCCCGCCCCTAACGTTCTTTTTAGTCTATTCCCCGCCCCTTCTCGTTTGGCGCAGTGGGGGAAGAGCACATGGCGGAGTCAGAGCAGGTGTCTGATAATTACACCCACGAGGAGGAGGAAAGCCCGGAGCCTGAAATGTCTGGATCCAGAAGGAGACGATATAAGGCATCAAATATGTCCTTTGGGGAGATGTTGGAGATGGTCGATATCCTGAAGAGGGCCGACTATGATGGAAAGTATGGACCTTACCCCAACCCAAATGTCAGAAAGGCCAAGATCATAGCAAAAGTGGTCAAGAGTCTGCACCGGAATTTCGGGGTATGACGATTGAAGGATCAGCTCAGGAAGGGGTGGTTGGACCTGAAATTAAGGGAGCATGAGCAGTACAGAAAGATCTGGAGAGTGCTGCAAAAAAGTAAGTAGTTGTGCTGTGTTCCGATTCTTTTTATGTTTATTACGTTCGTGCTGCTCCGTGTGCCTTTCTTTTAACTGTTATCCATTTCTAAATGTCAACTTTCATGTTCATGGGCACCTTATTCGGTCGTATCAAACATTGTTCGTTCGGCCTAGAAAACACCATTGTTTTGGCCATAGGCATTTGCCCGCATTTTTTAGGGCCCACTTGTCTGAATCTAATTTGGTTGTGTAGATGGGTTTGTTACTAGAATGAAATGCAAACTAGATTCTGTGTAAGGAGAGGACACTCAGCAGCTGTTTACACATCTGGACACTGTAGCACTAGTGTGGGACACCAGAACACCCTTTTTATTAGGGGGTCCCACACAGGTGCTCTAGTGTATACTATAGGGGTGTCTCCATCTGTGAAGCTTGTACAAGACAGGTAAAGTATTCAAGCTTTACAAAGGACACTAAAAAGGCAACATCTTGGAACTCAGCCAAAATAGACAATTGTACCCCACTTCCAAGCAATGTTTCATACTCCTATTTCTGCCATCAAATATCTGTGTGCTAAGTTTACCTATTTTTTTTGGACATAGGGGATAAAAGACTCGGAGGACACCCCTCATCCGAGGAGACCAGAGACCCCCCACCTATGGAAGAAGGGGAAATCCACCCAAGACAAACAGAGCAGGAGGAGGAAGACGTGGTGGAAATTGGCACCACAACAGTTGAGTGTCTGCAACCACAGGCTCAGGTAAGAGATGGATGCCGGCATATTTATAATACATGTTTTTTTTTTGTTTCTATCTTTTTAGGTGATTGTGATGTTGTGGATCCAAATCCTTTCACCTCGGAAAGTGCACAGATCCTGATCGGGGAGATCATGGGGTGTAATGTTGCATTGGAAAACATCAAGAAAAACATCAATGATGTTCTTCAAAAAAATAAGAACATCATTGATGTTTTGGGGCGAGTTTAAAATCCCTCCAAATCCCTTTGTTTTTTGGTGTACTACAATTTTTTAAAATTCTTTGTCAAATTGTGGAAAAGCCAAATTTTGAAGAGGCACACAGTGTGTCAACATGTGCTATCTGCCATCACGGGAGATCAATAGGTGCATTTTGGGGGTGCAACCCCTTCCTCAATAATAAAGTAGCTGAGAGGAAGGGGTTGCACCCCCAAAACACGTCCCTTGATCCCCCATGATGGCAGATAGCACATGTTGACATTCGGCTATTTATGCGAATCTTCAAAATTTGGGTTTTCCGGGGGTGACTTCACCCCATCTGAACGCAATATCAAACACAGTTTGTAAATACTCATGTCTGATATTGCCTTCAAGTTCTACCAAATGTGAACTTTGTAACTTCAAGATTTGTGTCTTTCTTGTTGGTTTTAAACATGCCTGTTTTATCTTAAATGGACATTTCTACTTTTTCTAATGTGATCCCAAAAATTGTTATACAACAAACTTGTTGGTTTGTTTTAAAAACCTTTTCTAAATGCACATGTGACTGTGCAGGTATTAAAAAGATTGTTCATACGCTAGATTAAATACTTTGGTGCCCGACTAAATCTAGACCGCCCATCCTTTCACCCACTTTATCCCACTTCTGCGCCCTTTGGGACTCCCTCCGGCAATCCACAGCTCTGGTCTCCATGGGACGACCTCTAGCTCACCTATTCCACAACCCTGACTTTCCACCTGGACTTGACATCTCAGCATTCAAATGGTGGCTGGACAAAGGGCTATACCGGATAGGGCACTTCTTCACCCCCAATGGACCAATCACCCTCAAATTCTGTATCAAACACCTGGACCTCCCTGAATCGGAACGATTCTGCTTTTACCAAATCACTCATTTTCTCCACACTATTTGGAAGGAGAAACCGCTTCCCCCTAAATTTACTGTATACGAACAGTGGTACGGACAAGCCATGGAGCAGAGGGAGGTATATCGGTGATATATTCAGCCCTCACTTGCCCTACTGACAAAACCACATATATGAAGGCTTCGGAGGCTGACTTCCAATGCTGCAGGGACATGGAGACTTGGCAAGCAGCACTAACCAAATCCTTTAAGGGGATCCAGAACATCTCCTTAATGGAGGCAAGCATCAAACTGATAACTGATAACTGATAACCAGATGGTACCTGCCCCAGTGCCGGGTAGGCACTTACAAATGTAAGCGGCTATTTGGCTCTTTCAATGTTATTTTAACCTTTTAATAAATGGTTTTACGCTATGGAGACTTTGTTTGTTTCCCATATATACTTATCTTGAACTAGTGGGACTGGAGGGGTCCATGCCTAAAGCATCATCCAGTTGTCCAGCCGTCCATGTGAGCAGGCACAATCCTGCAAGAGCGCTAGTGACTTTTAAGTAAAGGGGTCATTGGTATCTGGTAAGCAGATATCTATTACTTCAAGGTGCATTCTCTCTTCTTTTTCTCTGGTGATGGAATTCTCTATACCAACGGCAAGAGTTTGGCACATATTGGAAGATATCACTTTACTTTAGAATCTATTCACTGTATTGGGACAATTAATCACCAGCATTGTCATTAATGTATTGCCTTTTTTTAGGCCACTTATACATTTTGATTGTCATTGTTTTATTTAATTATTTATTAAGCATGGTATCTAATTAAGTATTTTTTGTTTTTTTTTGTTTTTTTGCACTTTAAATCATTACTTTCTAGTTTTTAGCGCCCCCTATCTATATATATAAATTCTCAATGCAAGCCTATCTGGAATTTCTAAGGCTACCCAAACACTGATCAATTTTATATTACTGGGTACTAAAATCTCCATTGCCAAAGCCTGGAAACAGCCGAGGTCCTCGTTTAATGCAGTAAAAAGGAAGGTTTCGTGGATTATGGCCCAAGAAAGACTTTCCAGCATTCTGACAAGCACCTCCACCAAATTCCAAACAATATGGGAACCTTGGGCCCAATATATGGGAACTTCCCTCATACTGGGTGTTCAGGGGCGCAACAACCCCTAACCCACTCCTAGACAAACTGACCCTACAGTTCTACTAGAGGCACACAGATGAACTCCTCCTCCCTCCTCATCCACCCTGAGGACCCCCTTTACCCTCCTTCCCTCCTCACTCTTTTTTCCCTCTCTTTCATATCTTCTTTCTGTCTACTACCTCACATCAGATAGCTAATTGGTGATGAATCAATATGAAGCTACCATACGGTAGCCTCCCTTGCTTACGGGGAATCACAACCTCCTCAATACTCCTGTTGGCTCAGCCCAAGTGGGCAGAGGAGAAGTAGGGAAATTTCCCCGCCCGGCACAGTTAGATTCCGTCAGGGGTGCGGGGGATGGGGAAAAGACCCGTGATGTTTTAGGGGCAATGCATGGAAACTGAGTATTTAGTATTTGGGTATTGATATTTATCAGGTTGACCCCCCCCCCCAATAGCCATTAAGGTTGAGACATAGTATATTATACGTTTTAAAATGTAACCTTTATGTCTCGTGTTCAAGGAGGCATTCCCTCCTGTGCATTTTAATGTGTCAATGCATAATATGTATGACTTAATTGAAAATAAAAACATATTGAAAGTAAAAAAAAAGATTGTTAATCAAGAATGTGTGGATTATTGTCTCAACACTACAACACTTTTGTGCTGCTCTAATTGCTGTTTTCTGTGACAATGGGTGTTATTTCCTAAGGGCAAATCCACTTTGCACTACAAGTGCAGTTTCAACTGCACTTGTAGTGCAAAGTATCTTTGTCTTTAGTAAATAACACCCAACAGTGCTTTGTACTGTTACATAATCACGCCATTTTCAGGACTCATCACATTTCTCTCAGGGTCAGCTAAATCAAACACAAGCAGTAAATGTCACCAAAGATTTGATTTTTTTTTTTAATTTAAAAAAGGTTTTAGACAGTGCCTGGCATATTGATAGCCCCCCTACCCACAAAGAATTATTAGAGGTATTAGCAGGACATCACGGGCACTCAGGGGGGCAAGTCAGGACAGCCACTTTCAAGCGCCGTCAGGGTTGGTTCATTTTGAATTCCGGCCTCAGGCCCAACTGAGCCAGCATAGTTGGCAGAATGTTGCCGTAAAAAGTTGTGTAGAACACAGCACGCCAGGATAATGTGATTCAGTTTGTACTCCGCCATATGTATGGGTGTAAGAAATAGGCATGATTCCAAATGTGTTCTCCACCACTCTTCTGGCTCTGGCCAGCCGGTAATTAAAAACCCTCTGGTCCGGGGTGAGGGTCCTCATCGGGAATGGCCGCATAAGATGGTCCCCCAGTGCAAATGCTTCATCCGCAACGAAGATGAATGGGAGTCCTTCCACATTGTCTTCTGGAGGTGGCAAGTCTAAGCTGCCATTCTGGAGACACCTGTAGAACTCCGTCTGGGCGATGACTCCACCATCGGACATCCGGCCATTCTTCCCCACGTCCACATACAGAAATTCATAAGTAGCCGACACCACCGCCAATATCACAATACTATTGAACCCCTTATAATTATAATAGTACGACCCCGAGTTGGATGGTGGGACGATGTGGACGTGTTTCCCATCAATTGCCCCTCCGCAGTTAGGAAAGTCCCACCGCTGGGCAAAGTGGGAGGCCACAGTCTGTCATTCCTGTGGCGTGGAAGGAAACTGTGGAGTAAAACCAAAAAAAATGAGTCTTTTTGCACACAAACATGGAAAGCAGATTAGACAAAACATTCTTGGCCAACATCAAGATACTATTTATTTATGGGAAGTTTTTTTTTTTTTTGAAAATTCTTTTTTATTCATTTTTAAGGCATACAAATAACAACAGGCCACATTTGCGGCCGACAACCACCGACTAGAACACAGTTGCCGGTGGACATTTACATACAAAAACACAGACATAAATTGAGAACTCCCCCCTCCCTCCCCCCCCAAACAACAAAGCTTTTGCCCAGATACATACTGTCCAAGTTGGCCTCCAGACTGGAGGAAGGCACTAGGAGACACCGCACCCTCGCTGTCTAACAACTTGGGTCGTGATGCTTGATACCGTCAAAAACGTGACATGGGAAGTTTTAAAGACCAAAGTATAAGGTACACCTATCAGATTCACCCCCCCCCTCATGGGCCATTTCTAACATTATGGGGGGGAACTCTTGGACAGATAACCCTCTCCACTTCATTGAGAGATGAATGCCTAAATAATGGGTATTACTTTGAACAGCCCCTCCTTAGTTACACTATTGGCAGCCCACTGGACAGGTAAGAAGTGTCATAATACAAAGATAGAAATACACATTGTACACATTTGAGCACATTTGGAAATTCTGCTATTACCTATCAAGATAATAATAGTATACAAAAACTTTAAACAGTACCATTTGAAAGTATTCAGGCAGGCCCTTGCACTACTTGCTTTTGAAAATTCATCCATAAATCTGACCACTAAAGAGATGGGTATAGTGTGTATGGGTTTGGCAAAGTCAGCAGATAGATGATTGAGGATAGATAGAGAATTGGTTTCAGCTGACTTAGCAGTTGGGGGGAGGAAGGGTTCCAAATGATTTGGGGACCCCAAAAAAAAAGCCTCTGGCACTCTGCCTGAATTTCAAGCACAAATCACATTTCAAAACATTTTAGAGGTGTTTGGGGTAAAGCACTACTATGGAGCAGATAAAATACATTGTTAAGTGACTACATGAGGTGAATATAGGCCCAGGAGACCATGCAGGGGAGGTAAGTGAAGGCAAATATGTATGAAGGAGCAAATAAAAAATTACATAAAAATCCAGCATGCATGAGGACAAAGGGGACATTCACAGCATATTACAATCATGGTAATTAGGGAATGAGGAAAGAAATACAATATACAGTAGGTGACCGCGAGATTGTGTCAATCTCGCTGCATTTCTCGGCGAGATTTGACACCTGCGAGCCCCGTCGCAGGAGCCAGCGCCGAGATGCTTCACTCATCGCGAAAGGAAAACTTTGTTTTCCTTTCGCGATGAGTGACAGGCAGTACTGACAGCTGTCTGGTATGAATCCTGAGGCGGGAACACCGCGCCAAATTTTAAATGAGAAAAAACAGCGTGGGTTCCCCCCCCAGGGGCATACCAGGCCCTTAGGTCTGGCATGGATTGTAAGAGGAACCCCCTACGCCAAAAAATTGGCGTGGGGGTCCCCCCGAAATCCATACCAGACCCTTATCCGAGCACGCAGCCCGGCCGGCCAGGAAAGGGGGTGGGGACGAGCGAGCGCCCCCCCCCTCCTGAGCCGTACCAGGCCGCATGCCCTCAACATGGGGGGGTGGGTGCCTTGAGGGAGGGGGGCGCCCTGCGGGGCCCCCCACCCCAAAGCACCTTGTCCCCATGTTGATGAGGACAAGGGCCTCTTCCCGACAACCCTGGCCATTGGTTGTCGGGGTCTGCGGGCGGGGGGCTTATCGGAATCCGGGAGCCCCCTTTAATAAGGGGGACCCCAGATCCCGGCCCCCCACCCTGTGTGAACGAGTTTGGGGTACATGGTACCCCTACCCATTCACCTAGGGAAAAGTGTCAATATAAAAAAAAAACACAGTACACAGGTTTTAGGAGTAATTTATTAGTCAGCTCCGGGGTCTTCTTCCAACTTCGGGGGGTCTCTTTCCGCCTTCTCCCGGTGTTCGACCTCTTCTCCCGGTGTTCGGCCTCTTCTCCGGGCCCCGCCGCTATCTTCTTCCAGCTCTATTGCCAGCGAGGGGCCCGGTCTCTGCTGCCGCTGTCTTGTCGCCGCTGTATCGCCGCCGCTGTCTCGCCACGCCGCTGTCTCTTCTTCTCTTCTTCCCCGATGTTGACACGACGCTCTCTCCAGCTCGAATGCTGTGTGCGAGCTGCGGAGCCATTTATATAGGCGGTGACCCCGCCCCCTTACGACGTCATGGTCCCAGCATGCGCAGGGACTCTGGGGTCACACCCCCTTATGACGCTAGAGTCCCTGCGCATGCTGGGACCATGATGTTGTAAGGGGACGGGGTCACCGCCTATATAAATGGCTCCGCAGCTCGCACACAGCATTCGAGCCGGAGAGAGCGTCGTGTCAACATCGGGGAAGAAGAGAAGAAGAGACAGCGGCGGCAAGACAGCGGCAGCAGAGACCGGGCCCCTCGCTGGCAATAGAGAAGAGAAGAGAAGAAGAGGCCGAACACCGGGAGAAGGCGGAAAGAGACCCCCCGAAGTTGGAAGAAGACCCCGGAGCTGACTAATACATTTTTTGGCGTAGGGGGTTCCCCTTACAATCCATGCCAGACCTAAGGGCCTGGTATGCCCCTGGGGGGGGAACCCATGCCGGGTTTTTCATTTAAAATTTGGCGCGGTGTTCCCGCCTCAGGATTCATACCAGACAGCTGTCAGCACTGCCTGTCACTCATCGCGGAAGGAAAACAAAGTTTTCCTTTCCCGATGAGTGAGCCAGCACGACATGCACAGTACCCTGTCGCCGAGAACCAGCGCGATGCTATCGCACTGGAAACACAATCTCGCGGTCAGGTACTGTATACTCGAGTATATACAGTACATCAAAAATACAAGGAGCCAGGAAAGGGATTTATTCAGTGTCTCAATGGACAGTCTTAGATAGTGAGACTGAAGAAGAAATTGCAGAGAATTGTACATTTCGTACCTATCAATCAGGTTTTAGGAAAGATACATAATCATCTCTCTAACTCATGTAACGAGTGATATACTGGTGACAGAAATCAAGAATAATTATTTTGTCCCTATTTTCCTTCAGCATTTGATCAAGGGCTATGATTTAAACAGCTCTAGAGCTGGTTCCAACAACTTTTACTGGCAGGTCAGAGTGTGTATTCCTTGAGAACCTCAAACCCTAGAATCTTCGGTGTCTTACAAAGTTCAAGTGTATGTATAGCCAAAACATTTTTTTTTTTGAGATATAGAATAAGAAAGTGTTAAAACACCTGTCAAGGTATTTTTTGCTGCTTGTGCCTCCCCTCCTGGTAGATTTCCATTCATTTACTGTCCTGGAGATGCAAAAGAATCAAGAGGATATTTCCCCAATGTGACAAAAATTTCTATCATAGACAGTTGACATCAGAACATTTTTCCTCAATAGAAGATTTCCCTTCACCTCTCATTCTGTTGACAGCTGTAAAATTGTATATTTTCCTTCACTTTCTGTCGTAGTGACCTTGTGCACCAGATAGAGGGTCAGATTTCCCTGATGAGGACCCACACAGCAAAAAAATTTGACAAAGGGTCCAACCCTTCTTTACGCTATCCAAAACTTGCAGTACTGTTGTAAAAATAGTCTGCTGCCATGAACTAACCAACAATTTATATGCAGATGATACACAACTGTATCTATCTTTTTGAGGCAGAACTGTAACATGTAAAAGATAAAAGTACACTGACCTAGCACATTACCATAAATACACTTTATTGTGTAAAATCAATGGTTGCATTCACAGTAGACCTATATAAGGCATGTCAAAGGCCTCACTGATCAAAGAATACCCAGCTGATACTGTGGCCAGCTCTGCAGGATGTATGAGACAATCCAAATCTGCATTAATTTTTTCATCTAAAAAAGTTATATCAACTGTAACAGAAGAAAATTAGTGCCTGGGGGACCCCTATTGTACTTTTGGTTTTATCTGTACATTGTGCCTGTCACTTTGTTTTTGAGCATTAGGCTGATACAAGAAAAAATATTAGAAAAATGATTTGCCTTTATTTTCCTCCATCTATTTTATGTTTCAGAATGTCATAAGACTTTCTACGGTACCTCAAGGACCAGATTTTCATCACTGGAGTAAGTGGGAACACAAGTTTCGGAGCTGTAAATAATCCCTCTGCTAGAGTCACCTACAGTATTTAATATATTTCCCTTTTTCCCCCAGGCCTTACATGGCCTAAAGTTTCTATAAAATTTAAAAAGTTAGTGAATAACTTGAAATGAGATGACTACTGCTACACATGAGTGTCACTATATTTATTATTGAAAACCTTTAATGGCTGCATTTTTTATTCAATTTACTTTAAAAAGCAAGTGGCTGGGATTTTATTTTTTGTTTCATGGTGTCTTAGTTGACAACAGGTGCTGCAGTTGCTGGTGGGCCCTTTTTCCTGATGGAGACATAATGGCTATATTGTCATATCTAAAGCCTCGTACACAGGATCGTATTTTCCGCAGACAAAGATTCAGACTTTTGCCCGAAGGGCATGTGCCTGGATTTTGTCCTGCATACAAACGGTGCACAATTGTCGGCCAACAAACACAAACGTAGTGACGTACTAAAAGTACTACAAGCCGATAAAGAGGAAGTTCAATTGTCAGGCGCCACCCTTTGGGCTAGTTCTGCTAATTTCATGTTAGTAGAAGTTTGGTGAGTGTTGATTCGCTCTTTTCATTTCGCACTTTTCATTTAGCGCTTTTCATTTTGCACTTTTCAGTTCATGCTTTTCTACTTGTTTCTGAACGGTTGTTCGTCAAGCAGACATGTTGCGGAATCGGAGGAGATAACGCTTTATTTATTATTGGCCTTGGAGTTATTGCTTTGACAGAAGTCCAGTCCAGGAACTGGAGGAGGAGGATTTATTGGACCAAAAATTGGTTGCCTTATTAATCGTGACCAATTATGTCATATGCCTTTGCTGCGGGAGCTCCAGGAGAATAACCTGGATGATATTTGATATTGGGAATTATCTCCGGATGATGGACCCCTGTTTTCACCAACTCTTGGCATTGTTGACCCCCTATATTAACCTCCCTGGCGGTATGATTATTTCGGATTTTAGGTGCTGAAAGCGGTACCATTATTTTGCATGGAAATTTGGCGTTTTATATTGTAGGTCTGTAAATCTTAACAATAACACACTTAAATCTGTCCAAACCAGAGTCTAGTAGATATCCCGGGTATGATAAAGTTTGAAACACAAAAACATAAATTATAATATAATAAATAAAAATAAATAATAAAAAAAAATAAAAAAAAATAGTAATAAAATAAATGTCCCCACAATTCACTATCGCTCAATTCTGCAAGTGTTCTAATTTACTATCGCTGTTTTCTAGCTGGTCTAAAGCCACTTTTGACGTAAAGGGACACTTTTTGGTTGCTATGGACAATCTCCAGTTTCCAGGCAGAAAGAACAGTGTATATCATGTAAAACTGCATGCAGGGCATTGGACAAAGCACTGGGGACAAAAGGGATGTGAAATCATTTCATACAGTACTGTAATCTGTAAGATTACAGTACTGTATGTGTTATGATTTTTACTTTTTTTTTAATTTGCCGCCAGGCTCCGCCCCGTGCGTCGCGATGCTCGCAGGGAACGGAGCCTGGCACAGAGAGGCTTCGGGGGAGGACGGCGCCCTCGGACACTGTGGGGGACATCGCAGGATCCCGGGGACAAGGTAAGTAACGCCGCCCCAGGATCCTGCAATGCGATCCCGAGTGTGGCTCGGGGTTACCGCTAATGGTACTGAATTTTAACCCTGAGCCACACTCGGGAAAACCGCCAGGGAGGCTACGAAGCAGGACACATGCGTGATGCTTTTATTTATTTATTTTTTGGCTGAATAATGATTTGATTTGGTATATTTTCTATATTTTTGGATTCATAGAATGCACTTTTTGGTTAAGTTCTATTGGCAGATAGCGTGCCTAATTTTATTTGTTTTCTTTTTTTAATGCACAATAAAAAAATTGTGGAGAATAATACTTGGCTATGTGTTTTACTTTAAATGACAGTTTGGGAGTAGGCAGTTACATTGTAAAAAATACAATGTAAAATTAACAAGGGACATCAACATAGTTGTATCTTTGATCTTAAAAACTACGGATAATGGTGTGGTAACTTAAAATACGCTTGGCAGAACTCCATCAGTATCACCAGCAGAGCAGCTTCATTATTATTCCATTAAAGAAGAGAATGTGCGCTGCATTTCGACATTTCGACATTTCATTTGCCGCGTCACGAATGTTAATTCTCCATTACGAACAACAGTTTACAAGACCGACTGTTTCTGGCTTGTTCTTGCTTCCGAGCATGCGTGTTTGTACTTTGAACTTTTTTCTAATGAACTTGTGTACACACAATCGGGAAATCCGACAACAGACATTTGTCCGAGGAAAATTTTAAAGCCTGCCACCCAACATTTGTCCGCAGAAAATCCGACAACAATTGTCCGATGGAGCATACAAACGGTCGGATTTTTCACCAACAGCCTGTCATCACACAATTCCCACTGGAAAATCCGATCGTGTGTACAAGGCTTAAGGCCCCATTTTATCACCCTCATCTTGAGAAAATGTTCCGCTAAAATGCATCTCTTGGAGGAAAGGGGATATAATGTGCAAGGTGGAGAGGTAATAGAAGTTTTTTTAGGGGGAGCTAAATACATGTGGCAGTCCAATTATTTTTGTTATTTAAAAAACTTTATGGCGACTGTAACATAGTAAAATTAGTGCCTGGGGAACTCATATTGTGCATTGGTTTAGTCTGTACATTGGTGCTATCACTTTGCCAGTACAACAGCCAGCAGTGAAATAAGGAAACCAATAAATAAAGGTAGTGCAACACTGAAAAATAGAATATACATTGCATGACAATATTAAACCCTTCACGTCGACCGTACGCAAATTTGCATTCATGGCTTGAAGGGGTTATATGAGGATGATGCCTGCAGCTGCAGGCATCACCCTGGTACCGGTTTTTAGAGCGGGCAGTTGGCTCTTAAGTGATAACAACCGATGCGGCTAAAAGCTGCTCAGCTGTTAGTCTAAAGGAGCGGGAGGGGACTCTCTCCCACCACCTTCCGCCGCTCTTCCCTGGCCTCCCGTACCACCGGGAGACCGAGTCACCGGCTGGCGCATCCGGCGGCTAGGCTGAGACCCCAACAAAGCTGGATTTGGCTCTGATCAATGGCACCGATTTAAAAAAAAATTACAGTATTCACTAATTTTGGCGATCTGAATACTTTTAAGTGCAAAGGAGGGATTTGGGGGTCTTTTAGACCCCCGATCCCTCCATAAAGAGTACCTGTCACCACCTATTACTGTCACAAGGGATGTGTACATTCCTTGTGACATTAATAAAAGTGATCATATTTTTTTTTTAAAGAGCCCTTGTTCCCGTGTGCTCACGCAACAAAGAAAATGCAAATGTAAACGGTGATAAAATCACACATGTGAGGTATCACGTGATCGTCAGAGTGAGAGCAATAATTCTAGCAAAAGACCCCCCCTTACCTGGTAACCGTTAACTTTTTTTAAAGCGTCGCCTATTGAGATTTTTAGGTACCGTAGTTTGAGTGTTCGCAAATTTCAAAGCATGACATGTTAGGTATCAATTTACTCGGCTTAACATCATCTTTCACATTATACAAAAAAATTAATTGTGGTAACTTCACTATTTTTTTTTTAATTCATGAAAATGTATTTTTGCCCCAAAAATTTGTTTGAAAGACCGCTATGCAAATATCGTGTGACGTAAAATATAGCAACGAACACCATTTTATTCTCTAGGGTCTCTGCTAAACTCAAACTTTACCCTTCAATCTTCCAGATTAGACAGGCCCCCCAGTATAAAAATATTCAACCAACATAATTATAAAAATAATACATTTCCAGGAACAGCTCCAAGTCTCTATGAATCAAAGAAATCCAAGATACAATAATAATTAAACAGACTATAAATATTTATCATAAATAGTTATCATCTGAAAGGAAGGTTGCATAGTTTTTTGCAAAGGAAATGACAAAAAAACATACACAGACAACTGGAGCTCTCCTCCAGCCTGTGAACGTAAGCTGGTGTCTCCTGCTCTTTGATTTAAAATGCTAACTCACTAATAGAACATCCAGTTTTCAGAATAATGTGTCAAGACAGAGATAAAAGACGAAGAACACCCTGTGTAGACCCAGAAAGCTTCAGAGACAAGTACAGTATGTTATAACTCACAGGACCAGAAGGGCATAACATATTGAATTTAAAATACATGGTAAATACTTTTAAATGCTGTGTATCAAAATCAGATTTCATTATTACTTACTAATTGTTTTCCTCCTGGGGTAGGTAGCCTCCATATCATAAGTCATATTATTTAACAAACCTCCATCCTATTAGAATAAAGTGAAAGGCTAAAAGACCATGTTCAGGCATTCAATTTTTTTAGATATGCAGGAAAATATATTATTTTGTTTGTTAGTACATGATTGCTTTACCACTTTAAGAATAGGCCTTTTGTGGCACGTTTTGTTTACATGTGTAGCGATATGGTCTGTTACCAGAAAGCTTCCTACCTTCCAGTGTTCTAAACATTGCTTGTCCCCGTGATTATTCGTGCAGCCAATGACCTCATACCTGTGTACCAATGGAGTGAGTTATGGGACGTATAGTCCTCTTTGAATCTGCTGCTATGCATCCCTGTACCCTAAGGATACAAATCCCAGGAACCCATGCAGTGGCCTGAAGGTTGCTGGGAGGGATGATAAAAGGAGCTTGGAAGCCCGCTCATGCTCTCTTCCTCCTGGGCCTGACGCAAGACGGACCTCTCTGTGTGACAGAGAGAGGTCGTGGCCTACCATGCGGAACACTACTGTCAGGAAGATGGCCATAGGATGGGTGATCCTGCCAGTACCTGTCATTGTGGCGCCAGGAGAATCCCCGTGTGCTTGAACGCATGCAGGTGCGCGACAGCGGATGCATGCAGATGTGCAATGGCGGGTGACGCGTGCGCGCACCATGACAATTGATGGCGCCCTCTGGCCTATTTAAACCTGCCGCTGACACAGGCAGGTTGCTGGATTATCGTCAACTTCCTGTGTCTCCTGTACCTGTTTATCTTGATTCCTAGACTTCCCGAAACTGGCCTGGCACGCATCCTAATCTGTGCTCCTGTCTGTCTCCTCGTATTTGACCCCGGTTTGACTGACTACTCTACTATCTCCTGTCCACTGTGTATGACTTGGCTTGCTGCTTATTCATCTCGGACTGATCCCACTGTGTATGACCCCTTGGCCTGGCTTTTGACTCTGTTCCTGGTTTGTCCTGCTGTTCCATACCATTCCCTCCGCACATGGTTGCCAACACAGCTCACTCAGCGCACCCCAGCTGTCCTCTGCTTAGCAGCTTGCCCAGCAGCAGTACCAGCAACCCGTGCTCCTTTGGGCACCGTACTCCCTGTATCACTCCCAGGGGTACGTTGCACTTAGCTGCAAGGGGCGCCCTCTCAGCAATCCGGCCTCGCACCAGAGACCTGACAGCTTCTTCCCCCACGAGGCCTGAGAGGCCTAGTCCTGCTACCCACCGTCGGACATCCTGTTACTAGCATCATTTACAGTGCCTACCCATCGGTGCGGACGTGTGGAGAAATTCACTACAGAAGGGTGAGGCAGAGGATCTGTTGCCACAGTGTTGCCATCCGTGTTCCTATCTAGAAGACTGCAGATTGATTTGGGTCATTGGTGAGAGAGCAAGCTGCTCAATCTTTATCTATATCTATTCACTACCACCATTACAGAACACAATGTGCACACATCTCCACCCAAGAACACTTTACTGCATTGCTGGAACTCTGTACTCAGATGCCTTAGGCCTTCACCACTTGGAACCTATTGTTTCATCTGCAATGAGCTCCAACTAGCTAGCGAAGAATAACAGATCTGCCACGTGGAACTCTACTGCCATTACTCATAGGAAGCCTTTATATATATATATATATATATATATATATATATATATATATATATATATATATATATATATATATATATAAATATATATAAAACACCAGCAGGAGATAAGCTCTCCTATTAAAATAACACTAGATTACATCTATATCAGTGTGGTCACATGTGTAGTTAACTGAAACATCAACTAGGAGTTGACTTTGGATTTGAATATAGTATATCCTTGTGTATATAGCATTATTCATTGTTTAAACATTATTGCGTCTTCGGGAGGAGTCTGTTTGCTGAGTTGGCGTTGTTATAACACCTCAGCGGATTTACTCCTTTCTTTGTGAAATAACTTTTCCTATTTGGCTCAAGTAAAACACTTCAGAACCTTATACTACTTATTGTTGCTTGATTCTTGCTTTATAGTATTAACAGGATGTCTGAACCCAGAGTGCCAGGTGGGTTGGAAGGTTCACTTGGTCGTATCTGAGCAGATGAGCAGGTAATTCTCAGCAGTCCCCAAGTGGGCCATGCTACATTTGGGGACTCGTCCAGGTTGCTATCTGCAGCAGGCCCCAGTTGACCTAGATCGGAGCCACAATCTGAGTGGGAAGCCGCATCCATGGCCACGGTCGCTTGGGGTCAAAGTTATGGGACTCCCATCGACAGAAGCACCATTCTGGAGATCTCGGGGAGTGAACATACCGAGAGGGAGATCAGAAGGTGACTGGGAGCTTTACTTTCAGGACACAGGGTTTACCTGGTAGAAACTGAAGCCTTTGCAGAGATGGATCAAGTCAGGGCACTGATCGAATGGCAGGAAGAAGTGCCAGTGTGCTTTCAGGAGGAAGAGATCAGCTTAACGGAGGAAGTGATGGCAAGGGTTTTCACCCTCAGAAGCGAAAAAGGAGGAAGTAAGAAGCCACCTCTGGCAAAAGCTCATGAGAAAAGTCCTGTGCCTATGGGGACTGACTCTCAAGGGGCCAGCGCCCCTCCACTCTCTTTCTACACAGATATGAGTCACCTGGTAGATAGCCTGGTGAAGAATGGGTCTGGGAATGCCAATCAAAGTTATCGGAGACTTTGATTTTTCTCAGGACAGTTGCCGATGCCTGTGGGAGAAAACGAGTTTGAAACCTGGATGAGTCAGGCTTTACAGGCTATAGAAGAGTGGAGTGTTTCAGAGGCTGTGAACTGCCAGAGACTTAGTGAGAGCCTTTGAGGCCCAGCAGCTGACGTGATCCGTAACCTAAGGATGGACAAGAGGGCTTGTGTTACCATGGACTACATTTAGGCTTTGTGTGCTGCTTTTAGAAGAGTTGAGGCCATTGCCGATCTGATGTACAAGTTAAACCACACCCATCAACAAAGAGGGGAAAGTTTGTCCGAATACATAGACCGGATGCTACACCAAATCATCCTCAAGAAAGGTTCTTGACTCTAAAGACGCTGACCAGGCACGACTGGTTCGGGTGCTACATGGGACCTGGCCCAATCATCCTATTGTGCTGAAGCTGTTACTGAAAAGGACCCAGGTGGTACCAACCTATCCTGAATTGATAAGAGAGGTTCAAGAGGAAGAGGCTCTGCTGGAAGAAAAGAGTTAAAGACCGAGAGATGTGAATCCTGTTACTGGAAACAAAGAGAGAGTGGTGGCCCACGCTGTTCATGCTGAAATAGTGTTTTTCGATGATGACAGTGGACCTGAATCTGAATCCAAGGGATTGACTCCCCTGACATTCATAAACCAGTTGTAGAACTAGGGCCAATGGAACTGATGGTGCAGGTAGCACAGGCTCAGACTCAAATGTACCATGCGCTGACATGAGTAATGGAGACCCAAGCAAAAGTTCAGGAGCAAGGGACAAGTGCTAGCGAACCAAAACAGTTCTCGGGACCAGAGAAGATGTGTGGAGAAGCCGGACATTTCTGAGCCAAGTGTCCCAAGGTGGGTGTCAGCCCTTAACTCCTTAATGAAGTCTTGAGAGCGTTACAGAAACTCCAGTTCCCCAAGCCGGCGGGAAACTTCAAGAGGCCTCAATGAGTGAGCTAGTTTGGAGTCCCAAGGCTGTGCTGCAAGGACATGAAAAGAAATTGGAAGAAAAACAAGAGTGGAGAATGCAAGTTATCGGTCCTCTCGCCATGCTCAAGCACGACCCAAAATTAAAATTCCCAGAAAATGGAAGAAGGGGACAGGAAATGAATGCACACTTCGCTAAACAAGCAGTAAAATCTCAAACACCACCTCCAAGGAGGCCTGTTAGAGCACATGCCTTAGAGACACCTGGAGGAAACCTACCCAAGAACTTAGTGGGGCCTTCCCCTATAGTATCAGTCCAAGTGGAGGGCATCTATACACAAGCACTGTTGGACACTGGAGCTTAAGTAACGCTGCTGTATCAAGACTTCTATCATAAGTGCTTGAAACACATCCCCTTGTGTAAACTTGTCGAGCTGGAAATTCGGGAAATAGGAACTCAGAAGTGCCCTTATGATGGTTACATACCTATCAAGATAACCTTCGACTCTGCTTTAGCTGGAAGGCCAGCGACATTCAACGCATTAGCCGTCGTATGCACTCGACTGCCTGGAGCTGGCAGAAATTCTCTGCTGATAGAAACTAATACCAATTTAGTGAGAAGACTACTCACTCCCTTGGTCGTAGAGGGTGCCCCTGTTGGGAAAATCCATCCTCAGTTGAGGCAAGCATTTCAGAGGGTATTGCAAAAAAAAAAGGCACCCGCCGAAGGAGTGGGGAGGTTGTGGCGACTAGACACTCAAGAAAGGGTTCTGCAGCCTGGAGAGAGAGCCTGTCTCAAAGCTACTGTCAAGTTGTCCTGGAACCAACCCGATTTGTATGTGGTGGTAGAAGCAGACCCCACAGAGGAGGAAGTTGGGCTAGAGTTAGTTCCAGAAATTATACCCACTCGGGCTCTGTTCCAGAGTGGGGGGCGAGTTTCTGTTAGTGTACGGAACGTCACTAGTCATCCGATCAGCCTAAAGCCTCGAATGGTGATCGGTAAAGTGAGTGCTGCTACACCGATAGAGAAGAATGAGACAACCCAAATGGGAGATGGGAGAAACACCACTACTCACTGCCCAAGATTCTCCCCTGTTTGGGAACGAAGGATCAAAGCTCAGATAGATCGGTGGGAGAAGATATTCTTGACAAATGACTTTGATGTGGGCTGTGCTAAGAGTGCTCAAACATCACATCCCATTGACTGAGAAAAAGCTGTTTTGAGAAAGGGCAAGGCGGGTCCCCCTATGTGATTTGGAAGACCTTTGGGAACAACTAGCTGAACTGAAAAGGTCAGGAGTGATTAAAGAGTCCCGAAGCCCTTGCGCTTCCCCAATTGTAGTGGTGAGAAAGAAGAATGGGTCTCTATGGATGTGCATTGATTATCGAACCTTGAATTGAAAAGCTATTCTTGATCAGTACACCACCCCTCGCATAGAAGAAGCCTTGCAGTGTTTATCCGGGGCAAAATGGTTCAGTCTGTTGGACTTAAAGAGTGGGTACTACCAAATCCCTATGTACCCAGAAGACCTGGAGAAGACTGCCTTTTTTAGCCCACTGGGAATCTTTGAGTTTGATCGGATGCCTCAGGGACTGACCAGGGCCCCTGCCACATTCCAGTAATTGATGGAGAATACAGTGGGTGGTATGAACTTGGTAGAAGTACTGGTTTACCTTGATGACATCATCATGTTTGGTCAAACTTTGGAAGAGCATGAGACCCGATTGGAGAAGGTTTTCCAGTGATTACATGAAGAGGGGTTGAAGCTGTCATTGGAGAAGTGCCAATTCTACCAGACCTCTGTCACCTATTTAGGGCATGTGGTATCTGCAGAAGGGATAGCCACTGACCCACAAAAACTGGATGCAGTCACTTCTTGGTCTCGGCCCACCGCCGTCACAGAGTTGAGAGCGTTTTTGGGTTTCTGTTCTTACTACAGACGATTTGTGAAGAACTTCTCTCAGATTGCTTGGCCCTTGAACAAGAGAACCAGGACCAGTGGACCATGAAGTGTGAGAAGTCCTTTGAGAAGCTGAAAGGGAGTTTAGTTGAAGTTCTGGTGCTGGCCTACGCTGACCTCTCGAAGCCTTACGAATTACAGGTGGATGCCAGTAGAGACAGTATTGGGGGAGTGTTGTATCAAGAATCAGAAAGCAAAAAAAAAAGAATCAGAAGGGAAGCTACGCCCAGTAGCATATGTGAGTTGCAGCCTTACGCCCCTGAGAAGAATTATCCATGCACAAGTTGGAATTCCTGACCCTCAAGTTGGCTGTAGTGGACAAACTTCAAAACTACCTGTATGGAGCCAAATTTGTAGTGAAAATGAATAACAATCCCCTGATCTATTTGCTATCCTCTGCCAAGCATCGATGGCTAGCCACTTTATCGGAGTTCCAATTCAGCTTGAAATACGTCCAGGAGTAGGAAATAGAGATGCTGACGCTCTTTCCCGAAGACCACACCAATAATGATCAGAGAAGTTGATCAGAGTAGTTGGATTCATTTACCTCCCGAAGGAGTACAAGCAGTGTGCAAAGGGGTGGAGTATAAACACAGGGGAGCAATAGGAGCTGAAGCTGTTGGGGTCACCCCTGGGGGAGTACCGAAATATTATTGCAACCTGACACAGCCAAAAATTGCCTCAGCTGACTAAGGGAGGACATGAGGAGAGACCAGCGGGAAAATCCGCTAGGAAACCTAATAATTAAATCCCTATCGACGAAAGACACTTGGATACCGATGGATTGGTGGCGCCAAGGTGATTCATAGAGAATGGGAGAGAATGAAAGAAGAGGGGATCCTGTATTGAAGAGGCCCCTCTAAAGAGGCCGGAGGTGTAAGCCAGCTTTTCCTACCGACTGTGCTAACCGCATTTCATGATGACCATAGTCATTTAGGCCCAGAAAGAACCTTCAAACTAGTCAAGGACCGATTCTATTGGCGAAACATGTGGACTGAGGTGGAAAGTTACTGTCGCTCTTGCGGCAGGTGTATCCAGGGGAAGACTCTGCCAGGCAGGGCCGCCCCAATGGGTCACTTAGGAAGTCAGGGACCTATGGAGTTGGTGTGCATTCCTTTCCTGTGCCTGGAAACTTATCTGAGTGGGAGGAGTAATGTCCTGGTTGTGACAGATCATTTCACTCGATATGCCCAGGCCTTCCCCACCAGGGATCAAAAAGCCAGCACAGTGGCCAAGACTTTAGTAGAGAGGTTCTTTGTTCATTACGGGCTCCCTCAGCGTCTACACTCAGATCAAGGCTGGGACTTCGAAAGTAGATTAGTCCGCAGACTGTGCGAACTCTTGAACATAGAAATTGAGAATTATCCCTTACCACCCTCAAGGTGATCCACAGTCAGAGCGGTTTAACCGTACACTCTTGACCATGCTTGGATCCCTCCCAGAGAAGAGAAGAAACAGAGAAGAAACAGCATTGGGGAGATCATACTGTATTTCTGCAATAGTCCACTCCTATAATAGTACCTCAAATGATGCTACCGGATACTCTGCTTACAGGCTGATGTTTAGGAGAGAGGCTCGCTTACCAGTAGCCTTTGGAACCTCCACTGATCACACCTCTCAAGCCTCTTACAAGGGCTATGTTGATAGGCAAAGGAAGAATCTAAAGGTAGTCTATGAAAAAGCAAAGGAAGCCTCTCACACCAGAGAACAAAGGAATGGAATAAGAGGAACTTTGTTCTTGAAGTAAAAGAGTTTAAGATCTGCAACCTGGGGATCGGGTATTGTTATGCAATCTAGGAGTGCCGGGAAAACATAAACTATCAGATCGATGGCGTTCCCAACCCTACATTGTTTGCCAACGACTATCGGGACTTCCTGTATATTAGATCAGACCAGAAGGGAAGACAGTGCCATTAAAGACTTGGCATCGGAATCACCTATTGCCTATTTCAGAGGCTGTACGGGTACCTTCTGCCCCTTATTCCGAGTCATCTCAGCCTCCAACATTGAGGTCTCAGAACAGAAATCCATGTACCCTCACATCTCTAAAAGAGAAAAATGATGACAAGGAAGTACCTTTGGATTGGTTGTGGGTCCACTCTGTGGGAGATGATCCTCTAGACCCTGCAGCTGAACCAGAAGACTGTTAAGGGACAGGCCCTCACATGCCTTAATCTGAGGCCATAGCTTCTGGTCCACTGTTGGAAACTGAAGAAGTCAAGCTGGAACTCAGTGAAGTACTTGGTGCAGTTGATGCACCCCTTCCTCTTACTGAAAGAACTGAAGGAGAGATAACACCAGAGCCCTAACCAGAATCAGAACCTGTAATTGAACCAGAATCTGAAATGGAGCCAGAGACTGAAGCAGAATCTGAACCAGAAGCTGGATGCAGCCAAAGGGGAACAGAACAGGAACCTGATTCTGTGGAAGGCATGCACTCTCGACTGAGAGCATTGATACCCTTGGAGAAAACTAAGATGAACTCATATCCACTGCTCATCGTCCCTCAGCACTTGTCTCCTTTGCCGAGTCTTTGGCAAAGGATGACCTTGATCCACCCCTTGACACTACTGGGTGGGCCACAGATCTACTTTTGGCCTGTCATAAACTTAATATGATTTCCTCCTCTACTGATGTATATAGTTTATTATCAGAGGATCATTCATTAAGCCAGTTATTAGCTGTTACCACCTTTAGTTTAGTAGACAAATGATTGACTAGCTCATGCAGTAAAGTGTTTTGGGTAATATCCTGAGAGGAGGGGGAGGAGGGGGAGGCGGCTTTGATCTGCTTCGTGAGACAGGGAGACAGCCGGCAAGGGAGAGATACAGATCAGTGTAAGGGGTGCGGATCGTGCAGTGTTAGCAGTGCCGCTGCACACAGGTGTCACCTATCTGGCAGGTGTCATCTGGGTGCGGTCTGCACCCCTCTCCCCCCCCCTAGCGATGCCACTGATACAATAGCATCTAGCTTGACCAGATGGATTATATTCTGAAAAAATCTCAAAATCTGCCTGTGATGATGGCATTCTCAGCCTCCCCTGCACAGAGATTTTCCAGCTAGCGGGACATCAATCTAAGTGACATCAGACAGAGCGTGATCATCACTGGGGTCAGTTATCTCTACAGTTAACCCTTTACACACAGAAACAATAGCTGCCACAATGTGTTTTTATGGAAACATGCACCAATCACAGTATCTGCTAAAATAATTTTTTTCCCTTAGGAAATGTCTGTGACACTCTGCCACGCATAGAGGAAGATAACAGAGTTTAAAATAGGGTAATGTTCTTCAAAGAGGTAAGGATTCTTAAGTTCTTATTTAGAGCATTTAGAGAATCAGCTTAACAATTCTTAATTATCATAACGAATAAAGGGAAAAACCGCACAAGAAAACTATTTAAAGAAAAATATATTACAAAACATAGACAATAAGCAACATCAAAATCAATGGGAATAAAAACTAAAAGTATCGTCTTGGTCCTGTGCAGAGTCGAATTCATTCAGACTATGTCTGATTCTGAATGAGTCATTGACCCTTAGAAATGTCTCTCAGCATTTAGACATTGGAGTTGATTTACTAAAACTGGAGAGTGCAAAATTGGGTGCAGATCTGCAAAGAAACCAATCAGTTTCCAGGTTTCTTTTTTGTCAAAGCTTAATTGATCAAGCTGAAGTTAAAAGTTGACTGGTTTCTATGCATAGCTGCACCAGATTTTGCACTCTCCAGCTTTAGTGAATTACAGTAACTCCATTTTGTCATGTAAAGCTTGAGCGCTGTCAGCTCCCAATTGCAGAAGCCTTTCTAGATCTTCTAGAGCAGAGGTCTCAAACTGGCGGCCCTCCAGCTGTTGCAAAACTACAAGTCCCATCATGCCTCTGCCTGTGGGAGTCATGCTTGTAACTGTCAGCCTTGCAATGCCTCATGGGACTTGTAGTTTTGCAACAGCTGGAGGGCCACCAGTTTGAGACCCCAGCTCTAGAGACTGTCACTGAGCCATTTCTTACCAATCAAGAGATCTGAAGCATTTATGATATTTCAGCAGACACTCCCTCTAATGTCACTTTTCTAACTATATCAATATTTCCAGTTGAACATTTTTATGGTCTGACAACCCACAAATGTGGGGGAATTCACTACAGTTCTGGCCTGGTGGTATGGCCTTTTAAAATGGCCTGCGCCAGTTAAAAAATAACTGCCACTTTTTTTGGTAGCTGTACGAACATGTGCAGCAGATTCAGGCAGCTCTTATAAGAGCTAACTTTTACAAAGTGAGACAGGGAGACAGCCGGCAAGGGAGACAGATCAGTGTAGGTAGTGCGGACCGTGCAGTGTAAGCGGTGCCGCTGCACACAGGTGTCAGGCGCTATTACTGACCAAATTCAAAAATAACTTCAAATGAATTACCTTCAGTTTGTAGATATTGAAACTGGAGGTAATTAAGACCAGCTCTAAGTGAGCGTACAGAAACAAGCAGAGTGCCTGTCTTTGTATGATGTGTAACAGAGCAACCTATTTGGTTGTTAAGGATGGTTTCAGCTTTACAGCCAACTTTACAGCCAACAGGTCTTAATAACCAGTGATGCTGACAGTGGGTGGAGCCTGAAGGTGAAGTTGAGACTCTAGTTCACCATTAAGTCTGCTCTCACCTTATGATTGACAGCAAGTAGTGAGTGGATTCTATTACCAGTAGCAGGCTGTCTATTGACTTTTTATCTGCCCACTCCCAGCTGTCAATCACAAGAGGATCTTGTGTCTGTGAGTCCCTGATAATTTACGCATTCCAAGAGCCATCTCTCTTTCCCTGGCCACCACAATGTCAGCCACTGATCAGTCGAACCCTCTGATCTTTTGAAATTTATGGAAACTAAGCTTCTACCTGTAAACAGCTTCCATGCCAGCACCTCAACAATTTCCATGGTCCATCTTCCTCCTGCACCATTTCAGTACCTGCAGTTCAGATACACAGTTCCCCAGCAACCCACTCAGCGTACCTCTTTTTGGCACCATCTCCAGTCCCTGCAGCTCCACATTAATACCGCTGGCTCAACTGCATGCAGCTCAATAAGCTCCACACAGACTTCCCTTCCAAGGATGCGGACCAAATCCATGCTGCCTTCTCTCTCCAGCTGTTCATGGTCTTTGAGAGATCCAGCCCACTCATGCCCAACTGCTATGCTGTGTGCTGGGAGAGACCTACTGCAGGAGAGCCAAGTGTACCCACAGTTGCCTCCACACCCCTTACCTGTGCTTTCACTCCCTGGCCACCTCTCCCTTCCCCCATCACTTAGATGCCCTGCCTCCCCACAGAAACATTCCTCCATGGCCTGCCTCATAATGCCAGCTCACATACATTTACACCCCCAGTCGTCTCACACTCTGATCCCTCCCCCCCGAACACACACTCACACATCCCCTACTCACTGTCTCACTACCTCCCTTCCACAACTGAAAGATCAGAAATACAATCCCCAGCCATTCACATGAACCCCTTTACACACACACACATTCCTCCTCAACCACCTTATGCTAACAGATATCCATTCCTGGCTATTCCATCCCCTTTACAGAGAAACTTCCCTCCTCAGCTGCTTCACACCCCCCTGCAGGCAAACATCCCTCCCTAATGATCTCACCTACCCTCCTGACAGATGCACTTCCTTGGTTATTATTCAGAGCTGCACTATCCAAAAAGTGATTACGATAAATAAATGAATATTTAATTAACATAGGTCCAAAAAGTGAATATAGTGCAACAAAAAGCATGCAAGTCCACGTGAAAAAGCAGAAAAATTCTCAGAAAGTTTATAGCTATATATATCCATCACCAATAACATGTATGTCATCCTCGTGCAGAGCCTCCACCCTAGATAGTAAGAATACACACTTACCCAAAATGATTGACCTTCTATCTCTAGAAAGGTCTAAAAGGTTCAGATCTTATTTCACTAAACACAGATCTCTCAGGAGCAGCTTTAAAACACTTTCCTTGGATGTCTTACATCTCTGCCTTAGCTACCTCACCCAGACACCCCCCACCACAGACACACATCTAAAACACACATGCCACCCCAGCAACATTACACAAGCCCACAGCTGCTGCAGATGGACAAGAGAAAGGACAGTGAGAGAAACATGAGAAAAACTTCATAACATCAGTTGTAGCCTAACCCAGCACCCAACTGTTCTGAACTAAAGCTCCATGTAAGTAAACACCTGTGCCACTTATTCCTACTTCTAGCCGAAACAAGACATTACACAATCCCCATTATCCTCTCAACAGTTCCTATTGTCTCCACCCACAATATTTCCTATTACCACCTACCCTCCAAACTCCTCTTCTGCACATACTGGAATATCCAATGTAATACTCTCCACACTTCATTCCTGCACATACTGCCAGCTGTTATACTATCTACATTACTTCCTACACATATTGCATTACTTCATACCTTCCAAACCTCTCTCCTGCACATACTGCCTGCCATTAGACATGTGCATTCGTTTTCGTCCGAATGCATTTTCGTCCGAATTTCAGGTATTTTTGCGCAGAATCCGAAAAACGAAAGATCCGACATAAACAAATGCTTTATTTTCGTTTTCGTTGCTACAACAGTTCGATATTGATAGGAGATTCGACATGATGATGACAATAACAATCTGTGTCCATCAAACCTGTGGTCGAATGTGCCTAAATTTCGCTCTATTAGTCCAAGATTATTCTACATAGAGAGAAAAGATTCGACATAGAGAGAAAAGATTTGACGTAGGGGAGAAAAGATAAATAAAAATAATGATGATGATGAATGTTATTGGCTGATTGTAACCAAAGAGGAGGAGCAGTAAAATAGCTAGAACTAAGTACACACGTACTTTGGCTTATGGTGTCTGTTGAAAGTTCTAAGAAGATTCGACGAAACAGGTAAACTATACGACGTCGTACAGTTTAGCTGCTCCGTCGAATCTTCTTTGAACATTCGACAGACACCATAAGCCTTCAATGACAGATTCAACCATAATTTGGATTTTCGGGCGAATGCAATTTTTAACGAAAAACTAAATAAATAAAAACTAATTTCGGGAGTAACTAAATAAATTTATTTTTCTGACGAAAACAAAATTCCAAAACGAAATATTTGAGTGTGCACATGTCTACCTGCCATCATACCCTCTGCACTCATCTCCTTCACATCTTACCCACTAAAACAGTTCTTCAACATTATTTGTTGTATATTAAACCTCCCCTATTCTAGAATTGGCACACTTTTGCCAGTAGCAATAACTATGCATTTATATTGCAAATTCCTTAACGCTTTGCTATATCATGAATTATTATTTCAGGTTTAATAACTCATTTGTTAGTTGTGGCTGTCTACAAGAATATCTTTATTGTATACTAAATTAAAATTAATTTAAAGAATTGCTGTGAAATAAGGACTTTTTAGGCTTTTTTTCTGTGATGCATCTTCATTTGATTTATTCCATACATAACAGATGTATTTATAGCTAAAATCACACTTACAAGCAACAACTACAGTCTAATGCAGATAGGATATCAATGTTTTAATTAATAAGTAGCAGATGGATATGGACAAAAATCTGGGGGAGAAATCATAGTGTGAAGCATCTACAGATTCCAAGAAAACCTTTTCATTCAATGGGAGGTATTATGAATGTTACACTCTCATACAACGGCATTAGCATTATGTCATGGCATTCTTCTCTCTACATTAAATTGATGTACCTTAAATGGTGTGTGGTAACCCTACAGGCATTTTGCTTCACAGGCTGTCACAAGGTATCTGACAACCACATATTTTATCACACACAAAGCACATCAGGCACATAAAACAAGACACTGATATGACAGCTGAAAAAAATGTGAAGCATTTAGTATTTGAAAAAGAAAAAGGGAAGTAAAGATCTTCTACTGTAATTCTATTCAATTTAATGACCAAAGTATCAATTTAAAGGTGCTGGGAAAGGAAGGGTGGGGGTTACCAAAGCTGCTGCAGGTATAAAGTGAGGGTACATTTATTAAGAAGTCTGCACATAGGTATGTGTACACAACATGTACACAGTCTTTTGCCTTAGTAGTTCACCAATGTGCTCTTCTGGCAAGCATTTTAACTTTTTTCTTTTTTGTGGATATTTATGCAGACCTTAATAGCTTTTTCAAACACTGATTGGGTTCTTTCCACCCGGGCTGCGGCCTGGGTGGATGTATGTTCTAGCAGCAGCTGAGGTGTAGGCCTGAAGTCTGGGGCCTAACCACGTGTAAAGGTGCTCAGTCTGAAGGGAGCCTGATCACTGCCAGGAGACAAGGGAGAAGAAGTTGCCAGAGGGTCAAAGGGATGGAGTTTTGAAAGAGTACCAGAGCAGACTCTTCATCAGCCCGGGACTGTGAAGTGTTGGGAAAGCTTCAGGAGAGAACTCATCCAAGACGTACAGTAGGTAGCTGTGAGTAAAGCTTGAAGGAGTACAACGGGTAGCAGTAAGTAAAGCTTGAAGAGAAGTACAGCGGGTAGCTGTGAGTAAAGCTTGAGGGATCCAGCGGGTAACTGTGAGTCCAAGAAACCCAGGGGGTAGCTGTGGGTGAAGCTTGAGAAGTCCAGCGGGTAGCTGGGAGCTAACCTTGAGGATCTACAGTGGGATACTGTGAGCTAAGCTTGAGGATCTGCAGTGGGATACTGTGAGTTGAGTTTGAGGATCTACAATGGGATACTGTGAGTGAAGTTGTTGTTATAGAAGACATCAGTTGCTACATGATACAGATCACAAAAAAGGGGAGAACACTATATTGTATATACATGAATATAATATATTCACATGCCTGCATTAGAAAAGCTAAGAGACGAGTATTCCAAATGAGCAGGGGGGACCTTTTGGCCGACAGCAGGAGGGGAACCCAAGCAATCTCTAAACAAGCCCCAATCAGAATAATCACCAATTTCGGGGCACAATGGGAGCAGATTAAAAATATCTCCAGTCATCATTGGCATATTTTGGCCGAGGCTCCCATTTTGGGCAATATTGTTGGTGATCGCCCACTGCTGATGGCCAGATCGAAAGGATAGTCTTGTGCATTCTGAATACCAGTGACCAAGTAGGTCGAACTGGCTTACTGACTTACCACCTTTAAAGGGTATGTGGATAAAACGGATGTCTTCACCAACTCTAACGGCAGCAAACATTATAAAATTAATAACTTTATCAACTGTTCAACTGCCTGTGTCATGTATATGCTAACCTGCCCATGTGGAATGATTTATGTGGGTAAGACAAAAAGACAGCTTAAAGTCAGGGTTGGTGAACACATCCAAAGTATAATAAAGAAGGGTTGGTGAACACATCCAAAGTATAATGAAGAAGGACGATGAACGTCCTCTCTCGTTGCACTTCCTCAAGGTCCACGGAGGTGAACCAAAGGGTCTCAAGTGTAAGGGAATTTACAGACTCAATTTGCCCCCTAGGAGAGGGGATTTTAATGGATACTTTACCAAAAGCAAAAGATGTGGCTCTTCAATTTAAATAGTATTCAGCCCTTTGGGCTGAACAATGAATGCAACTTAGCAGTATTCTTGGAATATTAATGAAAAAATCCACGGAAGATCAGATATATTGGTTTATATGTACTCCTCTCTTAACTTTCCCTAACAATCGTTTGTTTGTTTTTTGGTTTTTTGGTTTCTTTCTTTTTTGGTTTTGTTTTTCATATATAATGCTGTTGTTTCTTTTGGTATAATTTTGCTTAGACTCATTGATAGCTGGACTTGTTCCATTTGTTTTTGTTTATTTTGGATACATAATTCTGGCACTGAGGGATGGCCTGTGTAAATAATCTGTCTGCACCCTGTGTGAATGACGATATAAATGGCTGCAGTGATTTTGAAATGTCCGCTATGTTTGCAAATCAACTAATTAACATCATGAATACTTAAGGATATACACTGAGCTACTGCGCATGCTCTGAACAAGCTCGGTAATGAGCGAAACGCGTAAGTAATACGTCATCACGTTTTTCGTGGTAAGGGCACAGATGTTCCACCCATACAACGGACCATCTCTATTCACCCAAAATCTCCGCTAGCTTCTGTCCCGAGCGCCCGCCTGGGAGCCAGGGCAGACAACACTGCACAGCCCGCATGGTCTGCAGACTGCTTGAAACATTGTTACAGGACAAATGGACTCGATAAGTACATCGTATGGTGTATGAAAGTGAGGATTATGATCATCTCATATCCATGACCTGTATCCATCCCTCATCACTGAGGCTATTGGGTCTCCTATATATGGACTTGATCAAAGGGAATAATGACATTAGACAAGACGTCGAACGGTGAGCTGTATCAACCCCCATATGAATGAAGGGGATATTTACTCAGATTTAAAATCCGTTTGTTTCCTTAACATTGTCATCCCTAGATCCATTAGTCTGAGACTATGGATTCACTTTACTAACAAACCAGCCAGTACATTCACATAGATACTGTAAGCAATGAACTCAATCTTGCTGCCATCTTTCCAGGTGAAATGTCTATAACACAATACAACGCAAGTGCACTTTATTTAATCAAAGTCCAAATACGAACCCTCAACACAGATTATATCACTATTTTGTATTTTTTGAACCAGTTTTTTTTCTGACAGTATACATCCAGTTCATGAGACTGTTTTGAGGATAATTTACTTTGTAGGGTGGATGAGAGCTGTGTATGATTGGTTGTGGTGGTCACCTGTGTCCCAATAAGACCATCATCTTAATTTTAATTAAATGTGTTGGAGATGGGTGTATATATATATATATATATATATATATATATATATATATACTTTTTTCTGCATTTTTCTAAATTTATTATGTGGCTATTTGTGGATATTCAATAAAGAAATTTTTTTTTTTTTTTTTTTATACTTTATTTAATATTTTTCCATACAAAACCGATCCCCTCAAGATACAAAAGAAAATACGAATTCATTAACAGAGTTCATCCTACCCCCCCCCCAAAACCCCCATTCCCGCCCACCCCTGTTCCTGCAGAGGGATCTATAAGGAGGCCACTGGAACATTCATGGACACATAGCCATGTCCACTTCGCCGACCCCTCAAGTATTGTCTATAAATTCCTCGGCATAACTCCAAGTCTTTTTATACCTTTGCCATCCCTCCCATTTACCTTCTCCTACCACCCCCTCCCCAGGATCCATTCCTCTGCTATCCAAAATTTCAACGTTGTACACCTCATTGACGCAGAGGAGCCAGTCCCGAATATTTGGTGCAGCCGGGTCTAACCATTTTGTTGCTATCTGCTTTTTAGCTGCATCTAATAATATAGGTACCATAGAGGAACGGTAACTCCTCACCGTCTTTGACGTGCCGTGAAATAGACACACCCATGGGTCTGTCGGGATAACCTCTCCTGTAATTGCCTTGATCGAACTTATGATTTTTCCCCAAAAAATTTTTATGACGTTACACTCCCACCACATGTGGGCCATAGAACCTACAGAGATACATCCCCTCCAACATAAGTTGGATTTGGTGTTGTCCATTTTGGCTAGTCTGTCTGGGGTGGCATACCATCTTGCCAAACATTTGTAGTGAATTTCCATTCTCCTGGAGTCCTGTGCTGCCAGGTGTACCAGTTTCAAAATCTTCTCTAAGGTGACTTCACCACATTGTGAACCTAATTCCCGTTCCCACTTTTTGATGTACGGGGGCACCTCCAGCTCCAACCTCCTACCCAAAATCCTATAAATTTGTGAGATAGTCCCATTCGGCTGCTCCCTCACACAGAGCTGCTCGAGTGGTCTATATTCCTCTTCACCTCTGAGTGGCTTTGGTAGTTTTTCAGTGAAGTGCGAGAGCTGAAGGTACCTCCACACATCCAAAACCCCTATCCCCGGGTCTGCCTTTAACTCGGAAAATGTGCGTAAACTTCCATTATTATTAAGGAAGTTTTTAAGTTGGATGCCCTCGTCTTTTAACCAATTCCCTCCCACCTCCCTCTTCCCTGGCTCAAAAAAAGAATTGTCTTTCATATAAATTAAAGGTGAATTATATGTCCACTTGTTCTATGTGTGTACCAAATCCCAACATTTAAGAGTATTTTGTGTCAAAACCGCTGTGTTTGTGCCCAGTGCTCTATATTTTGGTGGGTTCCATATATTCCTACGTAAATCAGTGTTACTCATGTAGTGTTCTAATCTGGCCCATCTCTTTTCGGTATCCTTTTTTGACCATTCGATAATGTGATTGCTATGTAATATTTATAAAAATCCGGTAGGGCCAGCCCCCCCTTTTTTTTCCCCCTGCTCAAAACCACGTAGGAGATACGTGGTTTTTTGCCACCCCAGACAAATCTTGCCACCAATCTCCTTAAGGCTCCAAAGTAATACAGAGGGAGTGGAATGGGAAGCATCTGGAATAAGAAATTTATTTTAATCCGGTTGTTCCTCTCTGAAGAATATTCTTTGGGAACCTTCCCGTTTTTTTCTTATAAGATACAGATCGCTGCATTCAGCTTAAAGGCCCTTCTCCTGTATTGCTGTCTGCCTAGTTCTATTTTTGTCTGCGGAGTCTGCCAATTTGCTATTTTATTTGCCTACGGGTGTCCTGTGCTCCACCCCTCTCTCCTACTATTCTTCTTAAGAGAAATAAAACTCTCATTGTTTATTTTTCGCCTTGTACTACATCCACCAAGCCTAGTAATCTGCACCCTGAGGAGGAATGTCAGTCCATCCCTGACTCTAGGGGGTCACCACCAGGCCTACGGAGGTCGGGGAGAGCGCTACACAAATAAACCTTTGCACACTGGTACTGACTACCATTCCAATGTTTCTCTTCTCTCAATTTCTCTCCCTCACTCAGTTAATGTGACCTCAGTACTGAAGGAGAGTGTCAGGTGAAGGGCAAACAAGGATGCTTTGCAGGGGCCCGATGGCCTGCTGAACAACTGATAACATCATTGGATGTTAGGATGTTTTAGGCATTTTGCCAAGGCACCCCATAAGAAACCTGAAGGCACCCTGGTTGAAAAACGCTGGGTTAAAGGACTTGCCTAGATATCCAGTAAACCATGTTATAAACATTCCTGCAAAATATACTCTTTGCCCACCCCTGTGGAATGCACCTTTCTTTTTGGGAGTATGTATCTGATAACTGTACTAAATAATTATGCCAACTGTTGCAATCCCCGTACCTATGTGTACCATGCTATGCTACACGTATCTCTTTATGCCACAGAAACTTACAACCTATCAGTCTACACTGAACTTGGACTGATTCTGTGTGCATACATATGCTGGCTCTTATAAATGACTACTGTCAAGTAAATGTCAAGTAAATGTTCTGTCAAGTCAATTTGGCTAGCCAGCTGCCAGGAGTGAATACTGAATTGCCAGGACAGCCGTAAGAGGACCATTGGCTATCTCTGCGCAGAGTGCAGAGATCTGCACTCAAGGCGCCTGGTAAGCCAACTTTCTTTGCTTACTCTTGTCTCTGCGTTGAGCGTGTCATTGTGTCCATCAGCTAAACGGCACTAGTAAGTTTCACTTTCAAACCTAATTCTTACATACTTTAAATCTATTTCTGCGATTCTGATTATTAAACAGACATTCAATAAATTCTTGTAAATAGAGTAATGTGTTTTCATTTAAAGACCTTTAGGCAGAGCTAGGCCTTGCTTTTCACTGTTAGAGCTATCAACGATGCCACCATCTAAGAAGCTACAGCAACAGCAGCAGAGGGAAACACATGATTTCACTGCAGAAAGAAAAGTGTTGTTCCACTATCAAAGAAGTGCTTATTCTGGCATTCTACTAGCAGGATCAATATATTTACAAAATGTCCCAGGGGATACTTAGAAAAATCAAAAGCCAAAAGGTACATTTATATCACATGATATATACCGTATATGTCATTTTTTTTTTTGGACTATAGTTCTGCTTTAGTTAAGATTGAATATGTAATTAATGTGACATTTTTTTTGTGTATAAACATCATGAAAAGTACAACAAACACTATTTTTGGTGTTCATACCTCTAGCCTGTCGATGCCACTATTTACAGTTATCATATATACAGTAGACAATGTGTGAAATTCACGATTTTGCCTAGGCATTCTATAGAATCTCAGATTTTACACATCAGGGTTAATTTACTAGAGAGTGCAAAACCTGGTACACATAGGCGTGTGCACAGGGTGTGCCAGGTATGCCTGGGCACACCCTAATCACCCCGTGCAGTACCAATTTCCCCCTGATTCCTGGTGCCTCGTTTCCCCCCTGCAGTACTGCCAGCTTCCCTCCTCTCCCTTTGGCTGCTGCAGGGGTAGTTTCATGATTGAGTGAGGGCGAAGGGGCTGGTGAATATTTAATTTACCGGCCCGTTCCTTTTCTGAAAGAACACAGTGAGTGATCTGTACCAGTCACACGTGTATTCATTCTTAGTAAACTATGCTGCTCAGCACAGAACACTTTCCATTTCTTCAATGTCCAGTGCAGCTGAGGCTGCAGAGAAAGGGACTCTGTCCTCAGTCCCTTTCTCTCTCTCAAAAGTGAAAAATCAGGGGTTTGTTTAGACCTTTGATATTTCACCAAAGCCCCCCAATGGGGCTCTAAAAAAAATAATAAGCAAATAATAAAAAATAATATTGTAAAAAAATAATTTAAAAAACAAAATTGTAAAAAGTAATAATAAAAAAAACTATTGACATCGTCCATTGCCCTACTGACACTAATCTCTGCTCTACTGACACCGTCCGCTGCTCTGCTGATATACACGCTTGTGTGTTTGTGCTCTGGGGTGCACACCCTAATGCAATAGGCTGCGCACACCAATGCTGGTACAGCTGTGCATGGTCAGCTTCTAACTTCAGCTTGTTCAATTGTGCTTAGCCAATAAAACCTGAAAGCTGATTGGTTTCTATGCAGAACTGCACCAAATTTTGCAATCTCCAGTTTTGGTAAATCAATCCTATTGCCTGTAACATATATAATGCTTTCTATAATCTGTTAGTTCCTGTTCTAGTGAAGATATGGTCATGAATGCTTGAACTTGTTAAAGCACTGTATAACTCTGCCTCCCAAACTCCAATACACATCATTGTTGCTTATTGCTTATTGAAAATATGCCATTTCCAGATGCTGTAGCATGTCAATAAATGCAGCTCAGTCCCACAAATATGTGAGTAAATCTTCTTAAGAAACTTGGGGAGAAATCAATTGTCCTCTAACAATTAGCTAAGATGACTATTCCTGGCAAGTAAATTTTGGGGAGCAACCCTGCCTAAACCATGCAGGGTTGCTCCCCAAAATTTACTTGCCAGGAATAGTCATCTTGGCTAATTGTAAGAGGACAATTGATTTCTCCCCAAGTTTGACCATTTTGCACTTTTCTCTTCTACCGATAGGTGGCCGGGTACTTGGTGGTACTAGATATGAGAAGGGCATGCAGGGTTAGATTACGGGTAAGGGGGTGTCCCAGCCAATAGGCACTTTTTTTCTTGGATCCCTTGGCCTGCTGGGAGATCCTATACTGTATATTCAGGTGGAATCAGGTGATCCGTGTTCTATGCCACCTGGGCGGCTGTCTGGGTGGACGTGTGTTGTACTGCCCGGGCTGCTAGGCCGAAGATTGTGCTTATCCTGGGCACATCTTGCTGCTAGGCTGTCTGAGGGCCTATCCAGAAGCAAGAGAGCAGCGCAGGGTTGGGATGACAGTCCTGCCGGCTGGGGAACCTGTCATGGTCAGAGGTAGAGGGGAAGCTGTTGCCACTAAGGGACCAACCACCTTATTACCAGGGACCATACTGAGTAGCTGAAGCAAGTACCGGAGCAGTATTCTCACCAACCAGGGACGGTGAACTTCAGTGCGTATCAACTTGTGTGTCAAGACAGGGACCAAGCAGGCCAGTGGGGTAAAGCTTGAGAGGTATCTTGAGTGTCAAGCTAGGGACCCAGCAGAAAAGCAAGGTTGACGCTTGAGGAAGATACCACCGTGAAGATTGGAGGAGCTCAAGGGATTCAGTGTCAGTGAATCATCTAGTCTAGTGAGAAACTGGGAGCTCAGTGGGCTTCAAGAAGTGGTTGTAGTGGAAGTGAAAGAACTGTTATGCTTTGTGTTAGGAACTGTTAAAGAATGTTAACATAGGAGACAGCATTCCTACACATGCAGATCTGGTGTCTTGCTGGATGCCTTTCCCTGCATGACTGTCCTCCTGTTGAAGTATTGGAGTCTGTCAATTAATCTTGCAACTTCCTAAGGGTGTCCTGGCCTTAACCCTCCCTCCCAAAAGTTCTGTTAAGAGAAAAAAAAGCTCTTTTGCATTCAAGAAGTGTCTGGCGCCCAATAACTTTAACTACCTACCCACTATGCCTCACAACATACCACATTCAGAAGGATGTCAGCTATAGGGATGAGCTGAACACCCCCCGGTTTGGTTCGCAGCAGAACATGTGAACAGGCAACAAATTTGTTAGACTACGCGAACACCGTTAAAGTCTATGGGACACGAACATGAAAAATCAAAAGTGCTAATTTTAAAGGCTTATATGTAAGTTATTGCCATAAAAAGTGTTTGGGGACCTGGGTCCTGCCCCAGGGGACATGTATCAATGCAAAAAAAAGTTTTAAAAACGGCCGTTTCTTACGGGAGCAGTGATTTTAATAATGCTTAAAGTCATATAAAAGTGAAATATTCCTTTAAATTTCGTACTTAGGGGGTGTCTATAGTATGCCTGTAAAGTGGCGCATGTTTCCCGTGTTTACAACAATCCCTGCACAAAATGACATTTCTAAAGTAAAAAAAAGTAATTTAAAAGTACTCGCGGCTATAATGAATTGTCAGTCCCAGCAATACACAAAAAAGTCATTGAAAAAAACTGCATGGGATTCCCCCACATTCCATTACCAGGCCCTTTAAGTCTGGTATGAATATTAAGGGGAACCCCGAACCAAAATTCTAAAAAAAAATTATGTGGGGGTCCCCCCAAATCCAATACCAGGCCCTTCAGGTCTGGTATGGATATTATCGGGAACCTCACACCAAAATTAAAAATAAAAATGGCGTGGGGGTCCCCCTCAAAATCCATACCAGACCCTTCAGGTCTGGTATGGATTTTAAGGGGAACCCTGCCCCTAAATTTAAAAAAAAATGGCGTGGGGGTCCCCCCAAAAATCCATACCAGACCCTTATCCGAGCATGCAACCTGGCAGGCCGCAGTAAAAGAGGAGGGACGAGAGAGCGCCCCCCCTCCTGAATCGTACCAGGCCACATGCCCTCAACATGGGGAGGGTGCTTTGGGGTAGCCCCCAAAGCACATTGTCCCCATGTTGATGGAGACAAGAGCCTCATTCCCACAACCCTTGCCCGGTGGTTGTGGGAGTCTGCGGGTGGGGGGCTTATCGGAATCTAGAAGCCCCCTTTAACAAGGGGACCCCCAGATCCCGGCCTCCCCCCTGTGTGAAATGGTAAAGGGGTACCAATGTACCCCTACCATTTCACAAAAAAAGTGTGAAAACGTTGAAAATGACATGACACGGCTTGGGGACAAGTCCTTTATTAAAAAATAAAAAAAATAAACTGTCCCACATAGTCTTCTTTTTCTTCTTTGCTCCGCCGATGGACCGAAAAAGAAATTTAAAAAAAAAGCGACTCGCCTACATGGGAGGCACCCAACATAATGACGGTCCTTGCTCCAGTGTTCTCGTCCTGCATCTTCCTCTGTGGCATCTTCTTCCCTTCTTCATTCTGGGGCCGCTCCACATCCATGAAGGGAGGCATCAGAAGACGAGAAGCGTCACACAGCGGGAGCCTCCCATCATGGATGCGGAGTGGCCCAAGAACGAAGAAGGGAAGAAGACGCCGCGGAGGATGATGCCAGACGAGAACACGAAGCAGAGGATCGGAGGAAGAAGAAGATGGAGGAAGAAACCGAAGGAAGATAGAAGAAAGAAGATAGAAGAAAGAAGATTGAAAGAAGAAGCATTTAAATAAAGGAATTGTCAAAAACTGTCTTTGTAATTTTTAATATTTTTCACACTTTTTTTGTGAAATGGTAGGGGTACAAAAGTACCCCCTTACCATTTCACACAGGGGGGCAGGATCTGGGGGTCCTCTTGTTAAAGGGGGCTCCCAGATTCCGATAAGCCCCCCCGCCCGCAGACCCCCACAACCACCGGGCAAGGGTTGTGGGCATGAGGGACCCCAAAGCACCCTCCCAATGTTGAGGGCATGCCCAATGTTGAGGGCATGTGGCCTGGTAAAGTTCTGGAGGGGGGCCGCTCTCTCGTCCCCCCTCTTTTCCTGCCAGCTGCCAGGTTGCCTGCTCGGATAAGGGTCTGGTATGGATTTTTGGGGGGACCCCACGCCATTTTTTTCTTTAATTTTGGCGCGGAGTTCCCCTTAAAATCCATACCAGATCTGAAGGAATGGAATTTAGGGGGACCCCCACGCCATGCCTTTTTTTTCAATTAACTTTTATGTGTATTGTCGGACCGACAATTCATTAATAGCCGCGAGTAGTTTTAAAAGACTTTTTTTCCTTTGAAATGTCATTTTGCTGTCAGACTGTTCTAAACATGGGAAACATGCGCCCCTTTACAGGCATACTATAGACACCCCCAGGTACAAAATTTAAAGGAATATTACACTTTTATTGTTTCACTTTAAGCATTACTAAAATCACTGCTCCCGTTTTTAAAACTTTTTTTGCATTGATCCATGTCCCCTGGGGCAGGACCCAGGTCCCCAAACACTTTTTATGACAATAACTTGCATATAAGCCTTTAAAATTAGCAATTTTAATTATTCATGTTCGAGTCCCATAGACTTTAATGGTGTGCGCATGTTCAAACAAATTTTTTGCCTGTTCGCATGTTCTGGTGCAAACCGAACAGGGGGGTGTTCGGCTCATCCCTAGGTATGAGTACTTTTAAATGACTTTTTTTCCTTTAGAAATGTCATTTTGTGCAGGAATTGTTGTAAACACGGGAGACATGCGCCACTTTACAGGCATACTATAGACACCCCCCAAGTATGAAATTTAGCAGAATATTTCACTTTTATTGTTTCACTTTAAGCATTATTAAAATCACTGCTCCCGAAAAAATGGTTGTTTTTAAAACTTTTATTTACATTGATACATGTCCCCTGGGGCAGGACCCAGATCCCCAAACACTTTTTATGACAATACCATGCATATAAGCCTTTAAAACTAGCACTTTTGATTTCTCCCATAGACTTTTAAAGGGTGTTCCGCGGCTTTTGAATTTGCCGCAAACACCCAAAATTGATACTATATAAGCTATAGGGCTTATTTAGTAATGACCTGCAAAGAATAGCAGTGAAGTGCCAAATACATTAAACCATTGTCACTAAGAAAGTGATATAAAATCCCACATTTTATGTCTTGTCGCATGTTTCTTACCCAGAAATTTTGCGAGTAACAGCACTTCCTGATAGACTGACAACAAGGCAATGCTTTGAAATTAGTCAGCTAAATAGACAACTGAAGTAGCGTGCACAGTAGTCTGATAATTATGCTCATAATTGCAAGGCATAATTTTTGTATTGTCAGAGGGAAGAGGATTTTGGTTTTACACACACTTATACACTAACTTGTTTCTTGGCTTTGCACTTTAAATGATTGCTGCACTAGTGCACAAATTGAAGTTATTTTTTTTTAAACAAAACAAAGTCTTTATTGAGTAGAAAAAAAGACAAACAAGTCACAGTGCAACAGGCACCATCATCAAATGTTACCAAGTACATACAGATTGCAGATATCAAAAACAGCAATACATATGCTATTAGTAACAGTTGTCAATACATATGCTGTTCAGATCAGTATTTAGGTGAAAATGAGGTATACACTAACTAGTGTAACGTACCCAGAAGGTAGGAATTTACAGAGTCATTTATTCATCCATTACTCACATAGAGGCAATTTCTAGCCACCTATACCATATTTTGTGGTATTTTTGCAGGCATCCTCTGTGAACGTATAGGACTTTTTTGTAGGGTAGAGCATTATTAATGGCCGCAATCCAGAGTTGTACAGTTAGAGGCGACTCTCTAAGCCAGACATTAACAGTCTGGCCATAAAGAGTGATTCTTGTAAAAAGATATGAAGATGTTTATCCTATTCTGAGGTGGAAAGGAGGCCCCGCAAGCACTGTTTGGGGCATAGGGGCAGTGGAGAGCCCATGTGGTCATGCAGGAATTTTACCACCTGTGTCCAGTATCCTTGGATGACAGGACAGGATCACATTAAAGGGTAGAAAGCTCACCGCATCTGGGACATGCCAGATTGTAATTTGGCCTATATTTGGACAATTGGATAGGTGTCAGATAGGACCTATGTAAAATATATAGATGAGTGAGGCGTTTGGAAAGCTTGGGAGACACTAATTTGTAGGATTCTAACACCTCATCCCATTTCTTATCCTCCAGATCTCTGATGTCTGCCACCTTTAACTGTGACTTTAAATGGTAAGCCAAATTGGTGGCAGCCAGCAATACAAGATAGTTATAAAACGTGGAAATCAGCTTCTTAGGGTCTGAGCCCGTAATTACCTCCATTAGGTACAGGGATTCAAGTCTGGGAATGGAGCCACCAATCAGAGTATGAAAAGCGTGACGAAGTGGGAGATAGAGAAAAAACATATGGTTAGGTAGGCCAAAACCAGTCTTGAGTTCCTGAAATGATTTAACCATGCCGTTAGAAATGACATGTGAAAGGTAAATGACCCCCCAAGAAATCCAGATCCCATAATCAGGCAGCAACAATATTTCAGGTAAACATGGGTTGTCCCACAGGGGAGTAGTGTCAGCAAGCAACTGGGGGGCATTCGTATGTTTCATGGCTAGGCTCCAGATTTTTCTAAACACACAAAACAAACCAAGTTTAGCGCTGTTCCTACTATACCTATTCCAACAGAGAACAGTTGTATGTATATTCCTCGCTTAAGGTGTTGCAGCTCTCCCAAAAGTCCACTGGGTGGTAGACATGATTCTGAAAATATATAAAGACAAGAGAGAGCGCACGCCAGCCCTACTGTGTTATTGTTTAATAGATGAAGATAACTATATAAAAAACGAGGGTTGCACTCACAAGCATCCAGCGTTAAATGGCATAAACAGCTCCATAATAGCCTCCTCTCCTGGTCTGTAGAGATCAGTTAGCTCACAGCAACTAGCAGCATGGTAAAGTATTTCAGTAAGCAGTTGCATGAAGCTTACAAGAGGAGTCAGCTGCATCACTGTGCATCCCCTCCCCGGCCACGAGTGACATCAGGCAGTGCCTGATGGTCCGTGCGAGTGCTTTGGGCGGTGTGTGTTACAAGGAAGCAGGCGGTCTGTGCTTACTGAAATACTTTACCATGCTGCTAGTTGCTGTGAGCTAACTGATCTCTACAGACCAGGAGAGGAGGCTATTATGGAGCTGTTTATGCCATTGGATGTTTGTGAGTGCAACCCTCGTTTTTTATACACTTATCTTCATCTTTTAAACGATAACACACTAGGGCTGGCTTGTGCTCTCTCTTGTTTTTATATATTTCCAGATTTTTCTATAAGGGTATAGCATACACCCTCGGTCGCGCAGGTGAATAGGATCCTGCAAACTGTTCATGAGAGACTGGAAGAGGTGATTAGCTAAGTAGGGGTACAATGGCACACTAAAGTAACATATCTATCTCGATCTGACTTTTCAGAATAAAAAAAGTGGGAGTGTTGAGAGGCTATATAGTAGAGATTTAGGTTGGGTAGGGCTTTGCCACTCAGATTTGTGGGGTATTTCAGGGCTGCCCAATATAAATGTATTAAGAAAAGATTCCATGGACTTGAAGATTCGGGGGGGGGGGGGGGGGATATATAATGGGGTGTGTCAAAAGATGTATAAGAGCCTAGGGAGTAAGATACTTTTCACTAAATTAATGCACCCTCACTCACCCAGTGTTTTACATACATACCCAGTGTTGTGCCTACACAGTCTATTCACATTGTTTTCTTTGATACCTTCTGAGCCTTTCCTGCTTTGGGAGACAGCCCAATAAGACATCAACTGCCCAAGAATGGCAAGCGCATGTTACCAATGGAATTGTGGCAGGTCATGGCAATAGTAAGGCTTATGAACAAGAGGTGGGGCCAGAGCCAGAGCTCACAGAAGCTGGTCAGTAATTGCAAAAAAGTGCACCTTTCAAAGTGAAACACATCCATTAAAAAAGTGCACATTAGCAATGATGGTGTACTGTACACGAAATTAGTAATGGCGTGCAAAGTTTTTTTTTCCACATTATATATAGAAAGTTTCCTATAAAGCAAGGCTTTTCAGTGTACTGGAGATTACAGGAAACCGCAAAAGCCATTTTAGGTATTATCAAGCAGGAAATAGATGCATAAACAATGTTAAAAGTTATAGCTGGCAGATTGTTGCAACTAGTATGAATGTCTGACATCATTGTCTATAAACACAGCCTAATACTACTGCCATACCCACACAGACAGACATCCATCACAATTATTTTTACTTAACTATCTATATAATTTTAATTAAATTAACTTGTGCAAATTGTATGTCCCATTTCATTATTCCGAAATCAGCTGAAATGCAAAATTTAGAACATTTCATTATCTGGAATTGTAGTCACCATTTGAGGTCAGAACTGGATGACTATTTATGGGTAATTAATTTTAAAGTGGAAAAACTGTAATTATGTAGAGTAATTAGTTCCTATTTAATTAGAGGAGTTCAGTAACTATGTACAAGCAACCAAATATATGCATTGCACTGCATGCCAAAAATTGTGGAAAAAGCCATATTAATTGTCAGTTTCTAACCTATTGCGGCAATATCCAGAAATAAATTCTCTTTTCACTGCTTTGCTATGATAGGGAAAAACTGAATTTCAAAGGACACTGAGACACTTTCATTTTGCTCCTAGATGGATTGGGGTTAGAATTATATAAAAAGGAGTTATATGTTCTCAATCCAAAGTTTAATTTAATATTCTCTAGTTCTGCGGACCCGAATATCACACAAAAATCACAATGTTCAAGAAATTCAAATCCAACACTTTAAAACATATAAAAATATTTGACCCTCTGGATTGTTAGCACATTTAAAGAAAAAAAGGTTCAGCTTTAAGATGGCCAAAAACAGTGCTGGGAAGCTTCATAAGAAACTTTCAAATGCCAAACATCTGCGTGTAGTTAACTCCTATGAACAAAACATTAACCAATATAACTCAATATCACCTTGTTATTCAAAACACCCACCTTACATGTTTTCAAGCAAAATTTTAAGCAATAAAATCTTTTAGAAATTGTGAAGATGCCATATTGGTACAATGACAGAAAAGGATTCTTAGGTATCAGGCTTTGAACTATCTACCCAATGCCATGTACATAGTAGAGGAAGTAGTAATCACTGGTGCCCTGCTTTAGCCTATCCAGTTTCCAGTTGAAACCAACAAGTCCTTTCCAATAAGCCTTGGATGTGCTTACTGCACATGTTCCAACCCAACCATTTGCGGCTCTGGTGAAGACCAAGCACTTCCAAAACATGCATCTTGGGAAAAGCCTATTTCCATTCTGCTGGTGGTTTTGGGCATCCTCTGCTATTCTGGCCAGTCTTCATGGATCCTTCCTATTGGTCTAGTTTCCCCTTGCCCCTTTCTGAAAGTGAACCAGTGTTCCAGTAAGAAGTCCAGCAAATATCTGGTGGCATACGGCACACAAGATCTGTTTAAGGTCCTGCCCCCCTACATTGCTTTGAGCCCTGCAAAACCAGTGATGCTAAGAGCAACTATTATAAAGTTGCCCTTGCTATTTCCATACAGATAAGAATTCTTTCAACTCCCCACATAGGGTGGCAGAACCTGAACAGTCAATGGGGGTTATTTAGTAAAGGAAAATCCACTTTGCACTGCAAGTGCACTTGAAAGTGCACTGAAAGTGCACTTGGAAGCAAAGTCTCTGTAGATCCGAGGGGGACATGCAAGGAAAATAAAAAACAGCATTTTAGCTTGCACATGATCGGATGATAAAATCAGCAGAGCTTCCACTCATTTCAGATCTACCCCTTAGATTTACGGCGACTGCACTTCCAAGCGCACTTGCAGTGCAAAGTGGATTTGCCTTTCGTAAATAACTCCCTATATGTAATAACAGTTTATGTTAAAAGCTGTTTGCTAACATTGTTACAGTAGTTACTTTTACCAAAAGATAAGTTTCCTTTTTAAGATGGTGCAGCAGGGCACATAATAGTACAAGTGATGACCAAATGGAAATATATCTAAAAAAAATACTGGCCTGTTAGCTTCTGGGCTTAAAGGGTAACTCCACTTTTGTGGTAAAAAAATATAACAAGTAAAAAATAAAAAAGGGGAAAATAGCATATACCCTATGCCTGTGTGGGCTTTCAATGGGTATTACGATTTCCTCTCACACTCCAAAGACATGTTGGTAGGTTAATTGGCTCCTGTATAAATTGGCCCTAGTATGTGTATGTACTGTAAGCATTTGAGTTAAGGACCTTAGATTGTATGCACCTTGAGGGCAGAGACTGATGTGAATGTACAAGTTATGCTGCGTAAATTAAGTACAGTGGGGACGGAAAGTATTCAGACCCCCTTAAATGTTTCACTCTTTATTATATCGCAGCCATTTTCTAAAATCATTTAAAGCGGTGTTCCACCCAAAAAAAAGAAAATAAATGCATGAATGTGCCTAAAAAAAAATAAAATTTGAAGAACATTTTTTTTTAACTCACCTCCTCACCTCTAAATGGCGGTTGCTAGGGGGTCCCTCATAGTTTGCCTCCTTCAGTGCGTGCGCTGATGACATCACTTCCCCTTGGCACAGGAAGAGCTCAGCTCTGCCCCGTCCCTCTTGTCAATCATCTGGGACACATTACAGGTCCCAGATGACTGAGCAGCCAATCACGGCGCACAGCGCCGCTCGCGCATTCGCAGTGGGTGCCCGGCTGTGAAGCCACAGCCGGGAGCCCACAGTTGCAATGCAGGCACCGCCGAACGTAGCGGGTGACGAGCAGGGCTTCAATCCCCCGCGTCGCTGGACCGTGGGACAGGTAAGTGTCCGATTATTAAAAGTCAGCAGCTGCAGTATTTGTAGCTGCTGACTTTTAATTTTTTTTTTAAATGGGAACTCCTCTTTAAGTTAATTTTTTTCCTCATTAATGTACACACAGCACCCCATATTGACAGAAAAACACAGAATTGTTGACATTTTTGCAGATTTATTAAAAAAGAAAAACTGAAATATTATATGGTCCTAAGTATTCAGACTCTTTGTTTAGTAGTTAGTAGAAGCACCCTTTTGATCTAATACAGCCTTGAGTCTTTTTGGGAGAAATGCAACAAGTTCTTCACACCTGGATTTGGGGATCCTCTGCCATTCCTTCTTGCAGATCCTCTCCAGTTCTGTCAGGTTGGATGGTAAACATTGGTGGACAGCCATTTTTAGGTCTCCCCAGAGATGCTCAATTGAAGAATTGAATTCAAGAACAGTCACGGAGTTGTTGTGAAGCCACTTCTTTGTTATTTTAGCTGTGTGCTTAGGGTCATTGACTTGTTGGAAGGTAAACCTTCAGCCCAGTCTGAGGTCCTGAGCACTCTGGAGAAGGTTTTCGTCCAAGATATCCCTGTTCTTGGCCGCATTCATCTTTCCCTCGATTGCAACTAGTCGTCCTGTCCCTGCAGCTGAAAAACACCCCCACAGCATGATGCTGCCACCACCATGCTTCACTGTTGGGACTGTCACAGTGATCTTTGGGTTCTTCTTTACCTCTCTCACCAAGGCTCTTCTCCCCCAATAGCTCAGTTTGGCCGGACGGCCAGCTCTAGGAAGGGTTCTGGTTGTCCCAAACGTCTTCCATTTAAGGATTATGGAGGCCACTGTGCTCTTAGGAACCTTAAGTGCAGCAGAATTTTTTTTGTAACTTTGGCCAGATCTGTGCCTTGCCACAATTCTGTCTCCGAGCTCTTCAAGGCAGTTCCTTTGACCTCATGATTCTCATTTGCTCTGACATGCACTGTGAGCTGTAAGGTCTTATTTAGACAGGTGTGTAGCTTTCCTAATCAGGTCCAATCAGTATATTCAAACACAGCTGGACTCAAATGAAGGTGTAGAACCATTTCAAGAATGATCAGAAAAAATGGACAGCACCTGAGTTAAATATATGAGTGTCACAGCAAAGGGTCTGAATACTTAGGACAGTGTGATATTTAAATTTTTATTTTTAAATAGATCTGCAAAAATGTGAATAATTCTGTGTTTTTCTGTTAATATGGGGTGCTGTGTGTACATTAATGAGGAAAAAAATGAACTTAAATGATTTTAGCAAATGGCTGCAATATAACAAAGAGTGAAAAATATAAGGGGGTTTGAATACTTTCTGTCCCCACTGTATATGATTGCTACACCAGCCAAATTGTAGTTTATTGTTCTTAAACATTACCTTTCCTTTTCAAACTGCAGTCCCAGTAATTTTCTTTAAAGTCAATGTAATAATGCTCCTGGAGGCATTCTGAACACAGTTTGTGTACAGAACACCCCCAGAAACGTTATCTCCTGCTTGTGTGAAGATGCAAGTCAGGTTGTAGACATCCCCTGCCACAAAAATGTAATTGTTGGTGATATACTCCATAAGGGTTAATCGCACCTAAACGGATACAGAAATTTTAACGTTTCTCATCAGAGCACTCCACATGCACCAGCTGATTAAAATTAATCAGTCACTCTGGTTCAGAATTGGTATAAAAAAAACTTTGTGGAACATACAGCTTTTTACTTTTTCCAGTTAGGAATCTAAGAATCTGTAGCACAGTTTTTTAAAATCCCTGCAATGTACATTGATTAACCAGGGGGGGTCATTTTTTTCTCAACAAAAGTAGAGTTACTTTTTAATTCCTTTGCAATATGGGGATGAATGTCACCTGGGCCATATATTTTAATTGTGTCTAATTTTATTTAGGTGCAACTTCACTGCCTCTTCTCTTAAAGTGGAACTAAACTCACCTCTCCTTTTCAGCCAAAGACATTGCCACCTTAAAGTGACACTAAAGCTTCGGATTTTGTGTTTTAAAAATAACAAACATGTTATACTTACCTCCTCTGTGCAATAGTTTTGCACAGAGCAGCACCGATCCCCCACTGGCACTCCTGGTCCCTCCCCCCTGCTGAATGCTCCCAGGGCAAGCTGCTAGCTCTGGGGGCACTCATGCATGCTCGCTCCTGAGCCGCCACTGTGTGTCTATAAGACACACAAAGTGCGTCTCGGCCCTGCCCCCCTGCTCCCTCCTCACTGGCTGTGGCAGCCAGTAAGAAGAGGGAGAAAGCCGAGGCTCCCATGCACAGTGCTTGAGCAGCACACTGAAGGTTGAATGAATGAATGCATGAAGTTAAAAAACCTTCAGCCTTTACAACCACTTTAACCTCTGTTTGATCTGCAACTACTATGGTGCTGCACATGTGATCAGTTAAAATACCAGCCATTTGACGGTTTGACTGTTTAGTTGAGGGCACAAGCAAATGTGACTATGCTGTCAATATAACTGTTTTTGAAACTATTAATTTGATGGGTATATCTCTGCTTTAATCACCTCCCGTCCATGTTATAGCCAAAAGATGGCTGCAGCACAGGCTCACATTGCTGAGAGGGCAATCACAGCAGCCTTTTACCATGTGATCAACTGTGTCCAATCAATGCTAATCACAGTGTAAACAAGATTTGACGGTTATCAGCAGTCCTCTCCTTACACTTACAGCGTGTGAAGAGAGGAGAGCCGATAACTGACAAATCCACACAGGGGACATCTACACTGATAATCAGGGCACTGATTATCAGTGTCCTGATGATCAGTGCAACTCCAACAGTGCCCACAAGTGCTGCCAATCTGTGCCCATCAGTGCTGTCAATCAGTGCCCATCAGTGATGCCTGTCAGTGCCACCTATCAGTACCCATCAGTGCTGCCTATCAGTGCCCATCAGTGCACATATCAGTACAGCCTCATCAGTGCCTCCTCATCAGGGCTAGATTACACTTGCTTCAAAACATGGCTTTGGACAGGCTTTGTTAAAGCTCTCTGAACGCCAGTCAAAGCCCCTGTCACTAAATAAAATGGTTAGCTTACATTTCTGTTTACACCTTGCGTTTGTTTTGCTTTGCTTCGGCTTTGCTTCAAAAATTATACGCCATATAGCTTTAGTGGTGCTTCAAAGCATCTTCAAAGCCTCCATAGAAGTTTTTGGTAAAACTCACTTGAAACACCTACCGCTTTTGAGAGGATTCAGCTTTAGCTTCACTTTGTTTTGGAGAAATTGCAGGTATGAGATATCCAAACACACACAGTGCACCTGCCAAGCTTCAACAAAGCTTCAAAAGAGCATCACTGAAGCATCACTAAAGCTTCATCGAAGCACCACCGAAGCGTCAAAAACACATCTTAAAAGCATGTTGAAGCTTTAGGCGCTTTAATGTGTGTTGAGGCCGAAGCAAGTGTAAATGTCTATAATTTTTTATATATCTGATTTTATTTTGTATTTATTACAGGCATTTATATAGCATCGACAATTTATGCAGCACTTTTTAATCTTTTTTTTCACTTTAATATTTGTGACCTTTCTTTTTTGCACCTTCTCCATTCCTTATTTCATTACAATATTTTCAGTGCTCTCAGTCCTTAGCAATTTAAAGAATTACATTTTGTTCCTCATTATACCTAAACTCTTCATGTAGGAATGCTATTTCAAATACTTTTAAAAATTTCCCATTTGCTTTTGGTATCTTTTTTTCATGGTGCATGTTAACAATTCACAAAAATCTTGAAACTGTGACTCAGTCATTCAAATCCTAAAATATACATCAAAATAATTTTTATGTGGCAAATCTACATGTAAAGACCCAATGCTGTCACAGACTTTAAAAGTCAGAGATGAGCTTAAATAGGATAAATAGCTTCTTCTAATTTTTTCCTTTATTTATGTTATCATTATGCCTAAACGTAAACATTTTATAAATTTTTTCTCTTCTATTTTTGTCAAGTTCATATAAAATAAATTATTTGTAAAATATTTTATATTCTTATATCATATCGGCAAGTTGAACTTTAGGTTACTTTTTTCTTGTTTCTTATGTATATCAGTTTGTGTTTACTACTCAGGGTTTCCTAATCCTGAAAGAAAGAGCTAAGAAAACAAACACACGTAGAAAGAAACAGATACAAATACAATTACGGCTCAAACCTTGTGTCAACAACCCATTCAGTAAAATAAATACAATAAACCTCCTTGAGCTTTAGTGATACAGTCACCACCCCATTTTATTTTGGGACCTGATCTATTATTATAAATCTAAGATTAATGTAATGTTTATTTTTATGCTGGTTCACCAATAAATACTGCACCATGAGATTTTTCTTCTTTGTCATTGGTGACTTATTACTACTGATGGCATATCCTGAGCTGTTTTTATCATGAGAAAAAAAAACTTCCTGGTCATGAGCCATGCACTTGGATACATTCTGAAGAGGGTCCTGTGATTTGGATAGAGGGGATAAGTGCGAGCTAATGCTGACTACATACCTGCTCTGATGACCTGGATCTTATCATATGTGATTTTTGCTGTTCTATTTATTATACAGCAACTATATCTGGTGAGTGCATTTTTCTGACATTGGTGGAGGTCGCACTAGGTGATTGAAGCACTAGAGGAGGGAGATCACCTGCATCATATCACTTGATATTTCTTCATAAGAACTATTCTGTGATTCTTTTGAATATTTTCAATGTTGGACTCACTCATCATAACGTTTCAGGTGTTTTGGATTTTTTGATATTGTGCTGAGCGCTGCAATTTTTCTTATTGTTATTGTTATCACAGTGTTTTGTATATCTACACTAATTGCTAGCAGCTAGATATCATTAAGCGCTGACACCATTTTTTCTTTTTTCACAGTTTTTGATAAATCTAAGATTAGTGTCCCTGTGTCTGCCTTCTAAAAAAATGCTGAGGCACAGTGAGTTCCCTCTGTCTTGACCTTATTGAATCTGTGTTGTGACACCCTGTCCCTAATTTTCAGTTTGGTCTCATCTAAACAAAATAGGCCACAAGGACACTTTAGTAAATAGACTGCACGTGTAAGTTGATGTTTAATCACATGTATACCAGGAACAGTTGCAGGGGCAACAGGTGGGACATACCAAGACATATGTAGACCAACTTTGCAAGAGTGTCTGTTTAAGGAGTACACTGGCCCTTTTAATGATGTGATCATGTGATGTGGATATGCCTGGTAAGGTGACACTGTGACATTTAGGGTAAAGTTTGTAAGTGTGTTTGTATGTGTGCATAGCTGAGCACCCAAGGAGATAAGTGGCTCCAGGCGACTACAGCCGCATAAATGAGCTCATTCACACTGTACAAACCTTAGAGTCTGAAGAAAAAAAGCTTTTTTGTAGGTCCAATATGAGCATCAATGTGTTTAAAGGAGAAGTCCAGCCTGAGTTTGTTTGGCTGGGCTTCACCTAAGGGTCACAGGAGTGCAATTCGTTTTGCGACCTGTTTTCAGCGGAGAGCGGTCTAAAGTCCAAGCAACATCCCGACTTAGAAAGCTTGGATCCACCAGCTGCCTGGACTGATGGCAGTCTCAGCCTCTCAGCGAGCCGCTGAGAGGCTGAGACAGCCGCTCCCCACTTCTCCACAGCTCAGAGCTCTAGTGAGCGTGGAGGAGCAGAGCTGGAGAGCTGCTGATTGACAGGCAGCAGCTCTCCGCTCGGGGAGGTGAAAGAACCGAGCCATCAGCGGCATTCGGTGGCTCGGTTCTCAGTGAAGAGGCGGTGGGGGGACAGATGCAGAATAAGTCTGATGCTGCATCCACCTAGGTAAGTATGAATCTACGAAAAAAAGTATTAAAAAACTATTGATACTCAATAAAGTTTGTTTCACTGTGATAATGCACTAAAGTTTGAAAAGAGAGCCACAGGGAAAGGCCTTTCTTGACAAAAGTTATATGAAAACGAAACAATACATCCAAAATAAAGTACAGTGCAATGACTCCTGGCAATCAGCAGAGCTCCAGTGACTTCTGTCCCCATACCATTCCATGCTCCTTGATGATCACACTTTGTGAATAGAAATATTGACATTCCATAAAGTTTGTTCCAATGTCATACTGCAGTATGGTGGTTGTGCTTTCTTTCCCCATCCTCTCTTTGTGTTTACATAGGTGGAGTCTACCCTCTATGACAGCGACATTACATGACTAACGGCAGTTGATTATGTTTAGGTCATATGCTACATGTGTAGCGGTGTGTTGCCACTAGTAACTAACATCCACCATATCAACCTGCTGCCAGACCTCCATATATAGCTTCTGAGACAATGAACAGTCATTTGCTTTGTTTTGTTTTTGTTTATTGGGGGAATATAACTTGGTTGGGGGAAAGGATATATGGCATGCCCATAGATCAAATTACTTTGCCATCATATTTATAAATTAGAACGTCATTTGAGCCTTGAAGAAATGATGCACATGTCTAACATCTACAGTCTTTTCTCTGCATCACCATACAGATTATTGCTCCTCCTCTGCATAACTCCTGCAGACTATTGCTCCCAGGAATCCTTTCCTCCTGCAAAAAATTATTCCGTAGCACATTATTGGGATTATTTACGAAAGGCAAATCCACTTTGCACTACAAGTGCACTTGGAAGTGCAGTCGCTTTAAATCTGAGGGGTAGATCTGAAATGAGTGGAAGCTCTGCTGATTTTATTATCCAATCATGTGCAAGCTAAAATGATGTTTTTTATTTTCCTTACATGTCAAGAAACATTGTTTCTTGGGCATGCAGGAGGCAGAGCTTTGGAAGGATGTCCATGGACGCCCTCCCAGAACTGGAAGCCAGGGCTCGGATGGAGGGGGGAAGGTTCAGGGGGTCACTTCATGGTTTCTTGCACAAGAGCTCTGAAGGTTCTAGTTATGCCTCTGCAATGCCCAGGTAAAGTATATAGAAAAATAAATTAAAAGCTACAATGCTGTTTTTTATTTTCCTTGCATGTCCCCCTCAGATCTACAGTGACTGAACTTTCAAATGCACTTGAAGTGCAAAGTGGATTTGCCTTTTGTAAATAACCCCCTATGTTTCTTGACACATCCTCTTCTATATGCAAAAGAGCCCACTCTGAATAGTCTCTAATGCTAACTCTGATTAGTTCCTGCTACTAGGCCAGAGGTCTGCAGTACCTCTCCCCGGATGATGAGCACGGATAGGCAGCGCTGATGGGCACTGATAGGCGGCACTGATGGGCACTGATAAGCAGCACTGATGGGCTGCATTGATGGGCACTGATTGGGCTGCACTGATAATCAGGGCACTGATGATCAGTGCACTGATTATCAGTGTAAACAATGTATTGACAGTTTTACTGGTTAACAGCTCTCCTTTCCTCACACAGACACAGTGTGGGAGAAAAAACTGCCGATAACCAGCAAGTCTGAGTACATGTGCTCCACTGATCACATGGTAAAGGGCCACTGTGATTGGCCCTTTACTGTCATCTGTCCGAAGGACACAGCAGTCACAGATCGCTCTGGATATGCGCTCCAGGGGGCATGCAGGAGGCAGAGCTTTGGAAGGATGTCCATGGACGCCCTCCCAGAACTGGAAGCCGGGGCTCGGATGGAGGGGGGGAGGGTTCAGGGGGTCTCTTCATGGTTTCTTGCACTAGAGCTCTGGTTCTAGTTTTGCCTCTGCAATGCCCAGGTAAAGTATATAGAAACATAAATTAAAAAAATAAAACCATTTCAAGTTTTCACAACTCTCTTTGTGTATTTTGTCTAAGCAGTATTTGTCATTCTGCATAATGCCCAGGTATTCTATCAATGCCTAGGCAAAGTATATAACACATTAAAATAACACAGACACTTCATGTTTTCATAATTCACATTTCATACTTTGCCGAAGCAGGATTTGTCATTCTGCGTAATGCCTTGGTATTCTATACAATGCCAAGAGAAAAATGCTGTATTATAACACACTAAAATAACACAGACATTTCATGTTTTCACAACTCTCTTTTTATACTTTGCCTAAGCAGTATTTTTCATTTTACATAATGCCTAGGTATTCTATACAATGCCTAGGTAAAGTATATTACACAATAAAAAACATAAGCATTTGATGTTTTCACGATTCTCTTTTCATACTTTGTCCAAAGAGTGCTTGTCGTTCTGCATAATGCCTAGGTAATAATGCATTCTATAGAATGTCTAGGTGAAGTATCTAAGAAAAATAAAATGACACAGACATTTTATACTTTGCCAAAAAAAGTCACACATTCTATAGGATTCCTAGGCTTTATCATATTCCTTACACTCTCTCCAAAAACTTCAGCTCCCAGTCATAGTAGCTGTACCCCTCAATCAAGGTCAGTGGTTGAGGGGTACTGCGACTATTCATCCTTCACTAGGCTTTTGCAGCACACCAAACTGTAGACACTCAGATAATGGACACCATACCATGGGGCTATTCAACTACCTCTTACAAAGTATACTGCTCCACAGCTGCAACCCAACACAGCAATCAACTCTAAGCCAGTGTCAGATATGAAGGCCTTTGAACCACCACACCTCCCAAAGGGGGAGATTTACTAAAACTGGAACACTCAGAAACTGGTGCAGCTGTGCATGGTAGCCAATCAGCTTCTTACTTCAGCTTGTTCAATTAGGCTTTGGCAATAAAACCTGGAAGCTAATTGGTTATTATAGATGACTGCACCAGATTCTGTGTGCACCAGTTTTAATACATTTCCCCCAAAGTCACTCAATCTCAGCACTCCAGTCAGTGTAACCAACATTTTTCCTTATGCAGCTGTGCGTCCAAAGTCCGAAACTCATACATGTTACAGTTTTCTAAATACAAGCTCTGCAGGGAGGTCACCAAGACAGGTCTCACTAAGTTCAACGACAAACCTGAGAACTACAGAGGCTGAAAATCCACCTTCAAAGCCACAGTTAGTGAACTTGATATCATAATTTCAGAAGAATTAGATCTGCTTATCAGGTGGCTAGGTACACCTGCTGAACTTACCAAAAGATTCACAGCTGTTCACATCAACAACACTGTTTAGGTTTTAACACTGATTGGGACAAACTTGAGAATAGCTTCAGCAGGCCACAAGCAATTGAGGATTCGTTACTTAAACGGTTGCAAAAAAATTTGCACAGCTTCCCAAAATATCTGGCAGTGACTCGCTAAAGTTTTAAGAGCTCAGTGACCTTCTCTTGGAGCTTCAACTCACCAGGGCTGATATCCTGGACTCAGTTACCTAGATACCGCTAGTAGGTCAACCCAATTGTCTACATGTTACCTTATGGTACACAGGAAAAATAGCATCACTTAGATCATTTTACAAGGAAGAAAATAAAGTTTCCATTTCTATTTTCTCCTACTTCTGTGAGTTTGTTAGGAGAATGGTAGAAACAAAGTATGATCTAAGTCTCTCCTTTGGAGAGTCCAACAATCTTGGCCCACTTTCTTCAAGGCCTGCAAGCTCATGCATTTCACATACAGACTGGAAAGATCCAGTGTCTGTGAAAAGGACTGATATTCTACCTACACCTACTACAGTCCCTGAAAAGACTGATCAAAACAAGAAAATGAAGAACTCAAATCACCAATGTCCCATGCATAACAAAAGACACTAGTTTAGGAAATGTATCATGTATCTCAGAAAGAAATCCTTGCAAGAAGCCAAAAAGCTTTTAAAAGAAATGTTGGGTTTTTCTTTCAGTCTTTAGCTGTGCCTCCATGGAACACTATGCTAAAGTCTACAAGGCTACTATTAAATGTATACAAAGCAACAGTGATGATCACAGGCAAGCACTTCATTAATTTCATGTCTGTAGAGGAGGTCCACTAACAATTGAACAGGCCACATGATGCATAATATGCCTAATTCATAGACCTAGGCTGGGTCATCATAGGCAAAGTCTGTCTGGGTAATGTCAGGACGACTTCCACAGTTTCTTCTTGCAAGACACGTGTCCTGCCAAGTGGTTGCATTACTTCAAGCTGTGCACACATTATTGTCATGTCAAAGAAAGGCTTTGCAGTAAAGGCATGCAACAGTTCTTTACACAAGGCGATAACAAGGCCCTTTATTTCTGGGATGATAATGTCAGCACCACACTATGAGTAATGAATTCTATCAGGACAATTCCAACAGCTGGGTGGCACCATTATAATTTCCTACCTATAAGAGGGAAACTACCAAATAAGGTTCAGCATGCAGAAGCATGATTTAATTTTACAATGCACCATGAACAGGAAATTTAAGATGAAAAAATGTTTTGTTGACTTTATGTAAAATACAAGACAGATTGCAAGCCAAGCCATGTTTGCAGGGGGAGCAGATGATCAGGTGAGTATGAGCTTTCTCCATTCCTCAAGACAAAAAGGAGCAGTTGACCCATGCAATGCAGGCACAGCTCCACTGCATGGGTGTTGGGCATTAATCTGAACAACTACCTTATAGGAGTTTTGCTCCAATTCAGACAAGAAGCAGTTGCTGTTATGGCCAACATTCAGCAAATGTTCCATTGTTTCATTGTTCAAAAAGACAGCAGAAATGTTCTCAGGTTCCGATGGTATCACAAGAACGATGAACCCATAACAAGTCACACTGATTTTACATTTTAATTGGTTAACCCTGAGTCTAATAAGGAAATCTGAGCTAATATCCTTCCACTCAACACCTCTGTGAGGTCAAAGATGAGGCTAAAGCCTTGCACACATGCTTAGATTTTCGGATGACCGAACGTCTGTTTTTGTGGCATGCTAGTCTCATGTCAAAAGAGAAGAGGTTACTCACAATACGAAAATTTTCATACGACAGAATACAATGTCAGAAATGATGTAATGTGTTGAATAGTTTTGTATGTATTCTTTGTATCGTGTGTACAGGCCTTAAGAATTAGCACCATTTTGATAGCTTTTCAAAGTAGTCTTCTGTAATACGAGCTATTGAACAAATTATCCATGTTACTCATCAATTTGTATCCAATACTGAGGACCATAAGGAGTGTAGTGTATGGCATATCTGTAAAGGAAATCTCAGAAGCAGAACATGTCATCATCATTAATGTGTTCAACGTCCGAACGTCCGTTTTTGTGGCATGCTAGTCTCATGTCAAAAGTGAAGAGGTTACTCACAATACGAAAATTTTATGTGTTGAATAGTTTTGTATGTATTCTATGTATCGTGTGTACAGGCCGTAAGAGTTATCACCATTTTGATAGCGTTTCAAAGCAGTCTTCTGTAATACGAGCTATTGCACAAATTATCCATGTTACTCATCAATTTGTATCCAATACTGAGGACCATAATGAGTGTAGTGTATGGCACATCTGTAAAGGAAATCTGAGAAGCAAAACATGTCATCATCATAAGTGTTCAACATAAAGTATACAGGAGACTGATAACACAATAAAGGGACTCAACCCTTCTGCTCTTACAAATTGAATCCAATGATTGATCACGACAAGTTACTTTGAGTTTGAGGTTGCACTGGGAAGTACAATCTGTTTAATACGGAACAGAATCCCCTTATTGTTTCAGGTTGACATCACATCACTGCACTGCTGGTTCAACATCGCCAGGCAAGTTCAGCACCAAGGACAGCACTTAAATGAAAGAGCAGTAAGATCTGCAGGGTTTTGGATTTTCAGGATGAAAAGATACCTATCCTCTATCATTCACAAATGTGTCAAGCATTAAAAATTGCATGGAAGGCACCAACAGTAGCACATTTCAGAATTCCCAGTTCACAGATTAAGCACAGGACCACCTTTCACTAATATTCATAGATTACAGTGTAAACAGATTCAGCACCTAGTCAATGTCTTCGGGAGTCATGCGTTATTGGTAGGAGTATCTTTGCAACCTTTAAGGACCTGGCAAATAGCAAATGAACCCAAGCTACAAGTGAGTGACAGAGTCCTTGTGAAAGAAAAGAATGCCCTCTGCAACCAATGGCTTATAGGTCTCACTACAAAGACTGTGCCAAGTGATGATGGAAAGGTTTGGAAAGTAGAGATCAAGGTACAGTAATTAACCACCTCAATACCAGACACTTTTACCTCCTTCCTGCCCAGGCCATTTTAAGTTTTCAGCGGTGTCACACTTTGTATGAAAATTCTTTTGGTGGTATTTAATCGTCACTGTTTTTTCTTTTTTCTACTACATACAGTAGACAAAAAAAAAAAGAAAAGCTCCAGTGCTAGCGTTAGAATCTCAGAGTGTCCCCAAGACAAGGTGAACAAAGTCCACAGTATCTGTTATTCCACCTCAGAAAGAGTTAATCAGTACAAAAGCATTAGGCCATGCAGCTCCATAGCCTAACGGGACACTGGGGGGGGGCTGTAGAAACATATAAGAGAAAACAGAGCGCATGGGCTCCTAGTGCAAAACAGTTTTATTGCACGACAACTAGATATTAAAAACACTCACAAAGGATATGTAGAGCTGAGCATTTATTCATGTAAATCAATAGCCCGCAGCAGCCGTGCGCATGCGCAGTAGTGATGTCACGCCATCTGATCTGAATATCAGATAGCGTGACATCAACAATGTGCATGCGCATATCAATGGAGGCATTATCTGATGATCAGCAAAGACAGAACACTGGCTCTGCAACTGGGGCACACCGCACCGTCCTACCACCTCCCTGCCTCTAGGCATAATCCCATCACGGGCTCACCTCCCTCCACACAGCCGGGCCATTTTACACCTTTTATCTCTGCACTACAGGAGGCCTCTCGTGAATGCGTGCAATGATCAGCCTAGGCAGGGAAATCCCCAATGATAAAAACAACCCCAATGTGGGGCCTTGCTCCCTGCACAGGGCCACATCCACTCCCCCGCTGGGTTCTCTATGCTTCCTTTCCCAGACAGAGCACAGGAAGGCTGTTACAGGACACCCTGACCATCGGGGGGGCTACAAATCCCAGCATGAGCCATCCTTGGACCTGAAGTCCTACAACAGCTGGAAAGGATGATGTGAACTCTGTACATGTGATCTATAGAATACAGAGAGGGGCAGCATTCTGTGCACAGGAGGTGACCATGTAGTGGTGACAGGTCCAGTAGGTGGCGGATTCTGCCTCTGTGCTTTGCTGATCGTCGGATAATGCCTCAAACGATCTGCGCATGCGCAGTGTTGACATCACTCCAGCAGATCAGCTGGAGTGATGTCACTACTGCGCAGATCATCGAGGGCATTATCCGACTATCTGCAGTAATCAACAGCACACCGATGTTCAGGATGTGATCCACCCTGGGAGATGGAAGAGCTAATAGCTGGGGTAGGTGGAATACAGCGTGCAGCCGCCGACAGGCTGCACGCGAGCCACGAGTCCTAATCGGGGACCCTACGGCCACGGAGAAGCTGGTCCCGCCTCTGCGATCACATGAATCTGGGCTGTGTCAGCTGACAGGGGATGCTCTGCAGTTGCCAGGACAACGCGTTTCAGAGGGCGTTGCCTCCTTCTTTATGTCAGCCCTGTTTTGTCCATGAAGCCCATTTATCATCTTCAGGCAGTGCTAACCCTAGCAACGCCAGCTCATGGGCTATCATAGGGTACACATGGGCACATTTAAAAAGGCAACTATCTAATAACAGAGAATGATATTTGGTTTGTTTAACCCTTTATTTCTGGGCTTATCACTCTCCAGTAGGACCCCTATATAAGGGATGAGCCTGGAAATAAAGGGTTAAACAAACCAAATATCGTTATTGGTTATTAGATAGTTGTCTGTTTAAATGTGCCCGTGTGTTCCCTATGATAGCCCATGAGCTGACACCGCTAGGGTTAACAATCCCAGCGCCGCCTGAAGATGATAAAAGGGTTTCTTCACAGAGCTGACCTAAAGAAGGAGGCTACGCCTTCTGAAACACATTGTCTTTGCAACCGCAGAGCATCCCCTGTCAGCTGGTGCGACACGGAGTCAAATGATCACAGAGGCGGGACCAGCTTCTCCATGGCTGTAGAATCACAGATTAGGACGAGTGTCTTGCATGCAGCCTATCGGCGACTGCGCGCTGTTTTCCACCTATACCCGCTATTAGCTCTTCCATCTCCCAGAGTGGATCATGCTGCTGTGGGCTATTGATTTACTTAAATGAACGCTCATCTCTACACATCCTTTGTGAGTGTTGTTTTTAATTTCTAGTTGTCACTCAATAAAACTGTATTTCACTAGGAGCCTGTGAACTCTGTTTTCTCTTTTATACAAACAAAAAAAAAAAAACATTAAAAAAAAAAAAGTTTTTTCTTAGTTTCTGTTATAATATTTTCCAAATAAATAATCTTTCTTCAGAAATTTAAACCTAAATGTATTCTGCTACATTTCCTTGGTAAAAATAACCCAAATCAGTAAATTGATCAGTCCTGATGTACAGACTGCCAATCTAATTTCTTGAGGCCCTAAAATGTCAGGACAGTAAAAAATACACCCCCCCCCCCCCAAGTGACCCTTTTGGAAAGTTTTCACAAAGTTATCATTTTAACAAGTTATGTCTCACACACAGCATAGGCATGCTTAGCATTACACCCAAAAACACATTCTGCTATGCCCTGAGTATGGGGAAACCACACGTGTGAGACTTTTTCACAGCCTAGCTACATAGAGGGGCCCAAAATCCAAGGAGTAAGGATGTGCCGAACACCCCCTGGACGTTTTTCGGGAGCAGTGACTATAATAAAGCTTAAAGTGAAACAATAAAAATGAAATGTTCCGAATCATTCATTACTTTTGGCAATTATGAATGATTCGGAGTAAGAATGTGTTAGAATTCAATGTTTGCCTAATCATCATTTTTAATGGAGTTATCGCTTCAATTGAATTCATTTTGAAATGGAACCATTATAGGAGTCACCACTAGAGGGAGGATGTGGAATAGATATTGTTTCCTTGTTTTGTTTTTTTTTTTTTCTTTTTTTCTTTTTTTTTCTTTTTTGCCACGTCAGCCAAGTACTATTCGTAGGAGGATGTTGTTTCAACTTTCCAGTCAAACTTATCCCTCAATACTTTCACATCATTGTGGCCTTTTCTTTATGCACATAATCTTTAAATTCCATACAATGTAAGATATAGAGATATTACCGTCTACCATTACTGGTTCCTCAATACCATACCGCTATACCCCCCCATCCCCCCTACCTCACCCAAGATCCCCTTGTCCTCCCGTCCCCCCCCCTCCCCCCCTCAACCCCTCCCCCCCACACACCCCCCCTGAGAGTCCCAACTTAACCTCTCACTGTCTTCCAACTGTTCCTAATGCCTGTTTAGGTATACAACTCGATTTTAAATTTGTATTTTATTTAAGGTGAGTTGTCTGACTCATCCCCCCACACCTCAGCCGCCTGGTTGGAGGCCTTAAACCTAACCCAGTCTCTCCACGTTTCTTCGTACTCCTCCATCTCCAGCCCTTCACTGTATCTTAGATATTCCATGCAGTGAATTTCATCTATTTTGTCGAACCACTCCCGCATTGAAGGTCTCCTACTGTCCAGCCAGTATCTAGGGATGAGACTCTTAGCTGCATTGAGGAGGTGCGGTAGCAATATTTTCCGATAACTCTTGGAAGGCAATTCGCTTCCATGGTGCAGACATACCCAGGGATCGTCTGGGACTCTCTTGTTAGTAATCATATATGTGATCCCCCTTATCTCCTCCCAGAATTTTTTCATTACCGGGCACGTCCACCAAATGTGTGCCATTGTCCCTATTTCCCTGCACCCTCTCCAACATTACTGCAAAGTTTCGTCCTGGATTTTATGCGCTAAGTCCAGGGTGACATACATTCTGGCCAGGATTCTAAAATTCATTTCTGCGATCCTGTAGTTTGCTGATGTAGAGTTTACTCTGCTCAAGACCCTCCGCGCCTCATTATCACTGATCTTATTTTCTATTTCCTCCTCCCATTTCTTGAGAAATCCTGGGCGTTCCACCTCTCCCATTCTTATCAGAGTTCTATAGATCCTGGACATTCCTCCCCTCCTATTTTTCTTTATACATACTTTTTCAAGGGGGTAGAGGTCTTCCATTGACCTGATTGGCTGTGGGAGGGATTCTACAAAATGTTTCAACTGCCTGTGCTTCCAGTTGTCCAAAACAAACCAATTATCTTTTGCCTTGAGTTCCTGGTAGGTACACAACGTTCCCTGACTGGTGATATCTTTAAGCTGGGCCTCTTCACATAAAATCCATCTCCCAGCCAATTCCTCCCTCCCCGGCGGAAAGTAATCTGTGTCCTTAAGCGGGACTAGTGGCCAGTTATATCTCCACTTCTCTCTAGTGTATATTTTATCCCAAGTGTTCAAGACGTGTTTCGTGATATCAAATGTTTTTGTGCCCAATTTTCTGAATTGTGGTGGTATCCATACATTTTTTTCCCAGATAAACCCCACTCCTTGTATTCTCTATTTTCACCCATTGCTTATCTTTATTGTTGTTAACCCATTCCGGGATACGTTTCAAGCATTCTATGGGGCACTGTATGCAATCAATGCAGATAACCGTCAGGAGCGGGATAAACATAAGCAAGAGGCTAGCAAAACGTTCTTAAAGGAGGCAAACCTAAAAAGGATCACGGAAGAAGACAGGAATATTTTGGATGCCCCTGTGACCTTACAGGAATTAAGGACGGCCATCCAGGATATCCCAAACGGGAAAAGTCCAGGGCCTGACGGGCTGACTGCCCTTTATTATAAAAAGCTGCAGGAACAACTGCTCCCCATATTGTGCTCTTACATTAACGGGATTGGGGAAAGCTGGGAGATGAGAAAGGAAGCACTCAAAGCGAATATCGTTGTCATAAGGAAGGAGGGAAAGGATAGCACCTTGTGCTCCAGCTATAGACCCATCTCCCTCCTGAACGTAGATACGAAGATTTACGCAAAGATTCTTGCAGACAGATTAAAAAAGGTTATAAAAGAGGTGATTCACTCTGATCAAGTGGGATTTATACCTGGGAGGGAAGGGAGAGATAACAGCATTAAAACATTAATGGTGGCCCAGATAATGAAGGATAGGGGAGCCCCAGGCTACTCCTGTCGATGGATGCTGAAAAAGCATTTGACAGGGTAGACTGGGGCTTCATGTGGAATACCCTGGAAGAGTTTGGTATAGGCAACAAAATGATTAGAAGGATTAAGGCCCTGTACACTCACCCCACTGCCAGAGCCAAAATCAACGGCACCCTGTCCAGACCCATTGTGCTGCACAATGGTACCAGGCAGGGCTGCCCGCTTTCCCCGCTGCTGTTTGTGCTGACATTGGAGCCGTTGTTGGCTAGGATAAGACTCAGCCCTGATATCAGCGGGGTTAAAATTGGGGAAGATGAATTTAAAATTGCAGCCTTTGCAGATGATGTCTTGTTGTACGTCACCCGTCCGAGGATCACCCTCCCCAACTTACTTGTGACTGTTAGAAACTATGGTCGAATATCAAATTTTCGGGTAAATGCGACCAAGTCAGAAGTAATGGAAGTTGTAGAAGATAAAGAAGGGGATAAGGCCTACCAAAAGAGTCTACCATTTAAATGGGGAATAAAAGAATTGAACTATTTAGGAGTCAAAATATCATCAACAAAAGAGACAATGTTTCAGGCCAATTACATGACCCTCCTTAATGAAATTGGGGCTGAGCTAAACAGTTTTCCGCGTAACCGACTTTCATGGGGAGGCAGAATAAACTTACTTAAAATGTCAATTCTCCCCAAAATCACATACAAAATCCAAATGCTCCCAATTGCAATTTCTCAGAGTTTTTTGAATAAAATGCACACACTGTTTCTAAAGTTCATATGGAGGGGGAAGAAGCCACAAGTAAAGTATGCACAATTAGTGAATGTTAAGAAGAGGGGGGGTTGGGGGGCACCAGATATTAAAAAATATTACACAGCAATAGGGTTATCACGTTTCCTTGTTTTATATTAGACTTATATTATTATGTATTAGCGCTCGGCGAACAGTTTTTAAACCTAAATGTATTGTTTAATAAAGTTTATACTTAGTATGTTTAGTGAATGCTTGGTGCAGAAACAAAATGATGATCCGACGATATACCGCTGTCTCTATAGTAACGGTGACACTAGTACCAATACATAAATGGAGACTCAGACGTCACATGACTAGCCTTAAATAAAGTCACATGTCGGGTGACGCAACGCGTAGGAGGAGTCAGTGACGTACAGCTTCGAGGCTGTTCAACAGCTCGATACTAGCAGTGTGAGGACTCACCGCGCCCCAAGCGGCTGATTGTTTTCTATCCAGGCACTAACTATCCAGGCTCATGTAAGTGTATCCAGTGAAGTGTTTCTAGCTTAAAGCAATCCATACTTCGTTCATTGCGCAATGATGTCTCTTCTTTTTATTTCATGTATCCGTGGTAACTAAGAACATTCATCCATACGCCCTTTACTTTCTACAGCAGTATAAGGGAATTTTGTGAACAGACTTAACTTTGACATATATGGGATTTTGTTCAATAGCATACACCAGTGTAGTGTATAATCTTCTACAATTAAGAATAGCTATCAACATATAGCTTCAAGGTATAATTATAAGAGGAGCTTTTTGAATGGACTAGATATTGGACGATATATTTAGCAGTCATTTATTTAGTTATTTTCTACAGGTGGTAACCTGCGGTTTATTCATTTTGTGGAGCATATTATCAAGATTCAGTGGCTATATGGTTTCTGACCTGACCATACTTATATTTATTTATTTATTTTTATAATTTTATTGTCACGTAGAGGGATTGATTTATTAACCAATTGTGCACTGGATTTAAGATTGACTGGAAGGTTAATATTAGCGCAACACATTATTTCACTTGAAATTGCATAATGGTCGTTGTTCGCCGAACGTCTGAACAACCAAAGTTCGGCCCGAACTTATGCTCGGGCTGAACCATTCCCCCATCCCTACCAAGAAGCATCCTTGGGCTTTCAAGGAACATATATTGCATGTAAATTATGCATCTAATTTCCTGACTACCTTTTACATTTTTGGATGCCTGAAACATCAGAATAGTGGAAACATTAAAAAAATGACCCCATTTTGGAAAGCAAACACTTCAAGATATTTTAAGAGAGGCATAAGAGTTTTTTGAAAATGTATTGTTAAGTTTTTGGAAAATGCAGGAAAGAAAATTAAAATGTCTTTTTTTACAGAAAGTTGTCCATTAATAAAATATTTATAACACATATTATAGGCATACTTAGAATTAAACCCCAAAACACAATCCATTACTCCTTCCGAGTATGGGAATACCACATGTGAGACTTTTTAACAGCCCAGCCACACAGACAAGCCCAAAATCCAAGGAGCACCTTCATGCTATCTATGGTATAAATCTGGGGTTGGCAACCCATCGATTGTGGTTTACAGGTGGACCATGGACAGGTGACAGGTGGATCGCGAACAGATGCACAGGTTGCCGACACTCTGTTTTCTCCTGACAGCTTCAGTGTGCATAGGGGCATGCTCAACCAATCCCAGCCTGCAGAGACAGCCTCCGCCCCTTGCATACATGCAGCTGCGGGGGCGGGGAAAGCCTTGGAAATAGCTCAGGAGGGTTTGGGCTCATGACGGAACATGCCCAAGCTCTTACACTTACTGCAGTGCGCACCCTCTTACCAGCCCTCCCCCTACGATTCATCCAAGGCACTTGAAGGTGATATGCGAGAGGAGGGCTGAGGGGCATAAGGACCAGGGGTGGACTAGGCCGGGGGGGCAGAGAGGTATTTTCCCCCCGGGGCAACTCTGTTACCAAAAAAAAAGGCCTGCCACAGTGTCACTGCCACTTCACTCACTGTCAGACAGTAGCGTCCTGGCCGGTTGAGAACCATTTTCACTTGTTCCACCACTGGCCACTGGTTGCTAAGGCCACCTCGCATCTAACAACTAGTGACGTCACGTCCACTAATGCACAGCGAGGCTGAGGCCCCAGCATTCAGAGTGGAGGAGAATTTAACATCCTCCTCCTCTGAGCCTAGTGCTTAGCTCCACCCACCTCGTCTGGCTTGTGCAGCAGCCTGCTCGGAGGGAAGAAGGGAACTGGATTTAAGAATCTCTCAAGACTGTGAGGTGAGGCCAGGTACCGGGGATTGAACCATGTGTGTCATGAGGGAGCCAGAATACCTGAGATCCATAGAGAGAGGAGGATGGCAGATGAGCAGGGAGCAGATGACATGGGAGGAGGAGATCACATTATCAGCTCTAAGGGGCTCATGCTGGGACTTGCAGTCCTTCACTTTTGGGGAATGTGACCCTCCCAAAGTTAAGCAGTACAGGTCCCAGCATGAACCCCTCAGAGCTGAGGATGTGTGCCCCCAGCCCTTCAACTAGTGAAGGACTACAGGTCACAGCATGAATCCAGGAGATCTAAAGGGTCACATCCTTAGATCTCAGGGGTTCATGCTGGGACTTGTAGTCCTTCACTTTTGGGGATGCAACCCTCCAAAAGTGAAGGACTAAAGGTCCCAGCATGAACCCCTCAAAGCTCAGGATGTGTCACACACTCCCCCAACCAGTGAAGAACTTCATGTCACAGCATGAACCCGTGAGAGCTAAGGGGGTCACATCCTTAGATATCAGGGGTTCATGCTGGAACTTGTAGCCTCTCACTAGTTGCGAGGGGGGGGTCAGGTCCTCAGCTCTGAGGGTATCATACAGGGACTTGTCTTCACTGTTTGCACTTTAGTTCCTGGAGGCCATGGTGGTACAAGTCCCCCAGGGGCCCCGGAGGGCCACATTGTCCTCCCCCCACCTTTGTTATCATGGAAAACCTTAGACTGTTTTCCCCGATCCATCACTTTGTCACCACCGGCTATTCTCACCCCCCCACCAACCACCACCACCTTGGTAAACAACACAGAGCTTGGTACACTGACAAGCAATCTTGCTTTTTTTTATTCCCTGCAAAGCAAGGAGAAAACAAGATTGCTTAGTAAAAGCATCACATATTACACACATTACACCAGGGGTGCCCAACCGCTGGGCTGCGGTGCCCTTTGATGTGGCCTCCCACCTCCTGCTCTGGGATGGTGGGTCAGCAAGCCCAGAATGTGAGTTACCAACCAGCCATCCCTGAGCATCAGTATGAGGAACGGAGCCGGCACTGGAGGAAGCAGAGCCGATGCTTCCTGTATAGGGCTGGCTCCTGTCATAGGTGGAGTGATCCCAAATGTACTCCGCCTGTCACAGGAGCGATACAGGAAGCATCGGCTCTGCGCTCTACTGCAGCCGCATGTTTCCTCCAGCACCGGTTTCTGTCACACTGATGCTCGGGGATGGTGGGTGGGCCACTTGACTGGACTTGCCCCCCATACCTAAGGCTGCCATCCCTCCCCTGATCAGAACATTCAGCTCTGCCTTGACAGATTCCCTGCGCCACACTGAATAAGTAATGAATTTTTGTGCCTTCCTGACCCCCCAATACTATACTAGACCTCACTGCATCACGCCCTCCTGACCCCCCTGTACTCTTCACTCCTGAGCCCCCAGTACTGTGCCCAACTAGTACCCCAATACCATACCCTCCTAACCTCCTGTACTGTTCTCCTGAACTCCCAAAACCATTCCCTTCTGGTCCCTAAGTACTGTACCCCCTAGTACCATATCCTCCTTACCCCCCAGTACTATACCCTCCTAACCTTCCTGCCCCATATGCTCCTAACCCCCTAGTAGCATACCCTCCTGACCCCCCCAGTACCATACCCTCCTGACCCCCCTACACCATACCCTCCTGACCCCTGTCCTCTGCCCTACTGATCCCTATACACTGCTCTTCATACTGCTGACCTCTGTACACTTCTCTTCATCCTATTGACCTTTGTAGACTACTACTCCAGTGGCGGCTGGTGGTATATTTCTGGGAGGGGCGACAAACAGTGCACCCACAGACACCACTCCCCCCTTCTGGTTGGTCCATTATTTGGTTGGACTGGACGGTTCACAGACCGGCACTTAATCCATCTATGGTGTGGGCGATGGACAGCGGCTTGCCCTTGGTTCTCCTCCTCAGCATCAGTGCGTCTCCTCCCTCCTCCTCCTAGGCCAATTCAAACGCTTCTCCTTTTGGCCAATTGGGAAACGGGTCTCACGACCCGGTTCCTGCTTGGCTGGGAGGAGAAGCAGTGTGATCATAGCGAATATTCATTCGCTATGGTCGCACAACTGGGTGGGCTCGGGGTGCAGTGCTCTGTGCCCCGAGCCCACCCTTTTTTGAAGCCGAATAGAACCTCTGGCTCGAATCAGGTGCTTCAAAAAAAAAGAAACCATCCTAAAAAACAGAATCCATGCGTACTCTGTACACTGCCCTACATCCTACTGGTCTCTGTACACTGCCCTACCTACTACTGACCTCTGTACAATGCCCTACATCCTACTGACCTCCGTACATGGCCCAACATCCTACTGACCTCTGTACACTGCCCTACCTCCTACTGACAACTGTACACAGCACTACGTACTACTGACCTCTGTACACTGACCTACATACTACTGACCTCTGTACCCAGCCCTACATACTACTGACCTTTGTACACTGCCCTACATCCTACTGACCTCCATACACTGCCCAACATCCTACTGACCTCCTTACACTGCACTACATACTACTGATCTCTGCACACTGCCCTACATTCTACTGACCTCTGTACACTGCCCTACATACTACTGGCCTCTGTACCCTGCCCCACATACTACTGACCTCTGTACACTGGCCTTCATACTACTGACCTCTGTACACTGCTCTACATCTTACTGACCTCTATACACTGCCCTGCATATTACTGACCTCTGTAAACTGCCCTACATTCTACTGACCTTCGTACACTGCCCTACATACTACTGACCTCTGTACACTGCCCTACATCCTACTGACCTCCATACACTGCCCTACATCCTACTGACCTCTGTACACTGCCCTACATACTACTGACCTCTGTATACTGCTCTACATCCTACTGACCTTTATACACTGCTCTGCATATTACTGACCTCTGTACATTGCCCTACATCCTATTGACCTTTGTAAACTGCCCTACATTCTACTGACCTCCGTACACTGCCCAACATCCTACTGACCTCCGTACACTGTCCTACATCCTACTGACCTCCTTACACTGCCCAACATCCCAATGACCTCTGTACACTGCCCTACATGCTACTGACCTCTTTACACTACCCTACCAACTACTGACCTCTGTACACTGCCCTACATACTACTGACCCCTATACACTGCCCTACATACTACTGACCTCCAGTGACGGCTGGTGGTATATTTCTGGGGGGGGCAGCAAACAGTGCACCCACAATCCACCCCACCACTGCACCCCCCTCCTGCACCATTCGCTATGGTCACACAACTGGGGGGGCTTGGGGTGCAGTGCTCTGTGCCCCAAGCCCACCCTTTTTTTAAGCCTAATAGAACCTCTGGCACGAATCACGTGCTTAAAAAAAAAAAAAACCATCCCAAAAAACAGAATCCATGTGTACTCTGTACACTGCCCTACCTACTACTGACCTCTGTACACTGCCCTACATCCTACTGACCTCCGTACATGGCCCAACATCCTACTAACCTCTGTACACTGCCCTACCTCCTACTGACAGCTGTTCACAGCACTACATACTACTGACCTCTGTATACTGGCCTACATACTACTAACCTCTGTACACTGCTCTACATCCTACTGACCTCTATACACTGCCCTGCATATTACTGACCTCTGTACACTGCCCTACATTCTACTGACCTCTGTACACTGCCCTACATCCTACTGACCTCCATACACTGCCCAACATCCTACTGACCTTCGTACACTGCACTACATACTACCGATCTCTGTACACTGCCCTACATACTACTGACCTCTGTACACTGCCCTACATACTACTGGCCTCTATACCCTGCCCTAAAAACTACTGACTTCTGTACACTGCCCTACATCCTACTGATCTCTTTAAACTGCCCTACATTCTACTGACCTTTGTACACTGCCCAACATCCTACTGACCTCCGTACACTGCCCTACATCCTACTGACCTCCTTACACTGCCCAACATCCCACTGACCTCTGTCCACTGCCCTACATACTACTGACCTCTGTACACTGCCCTACCTACTACTGACCTCTGTACACTGCCCTACATACTACTGACCCCTATAAATTGCCCTACATACTACTGACCTCCAGCGGTGGCTGGTGGTATATTTCTGGGGGGGCGGCAAACAGTGCACCCACAATTCACCCCACCACTGCACCCCCCTCCTGCACCATTCACTATGGTCACACAACTGGGTGGGCTCGGGGTGCAGTGCCTAGTGCCCCGAGTCCACCCTTTTTTGAAGCCTAATAGAACCTCTGGCTCAAATCACGTGCTTAAAAAAAAAAACCCATAAAACAGAATCCATGCATACCCTGTACATTGCCCTACATATTACTGACCTCTGTACACTGCCCTACATTCTACTGACCTCCGTACACTGCCCAACATCCTACTGACCACCGTACACTGCCCAACATCCTACTGACCTCTGTACACTGCCCTACCTACTACTGACCTTTGTACACTGCCCTACATCCTACTGATCTCCGTACACGGCCCAACATCCTATTGACCTCTGTACATTGCCCTACCTCCTACTGACAACTGTACACAACACTACATACTACTGACTTCTGTACACTGGCCTACATACTATTGACTTCTGTACACTACTCTACATCGTACTGACCTCTATACACTGCCCTGCATATTACTGACCTCTGTACACTGCCCTACATTCTACTGACCTCTGTACACTGTCCTACATCCTACTGACCTCCATACACTGCCCAACATCCTACTGACCTCCGTACACTGCCCTACATACTACTGATCTCTGTACACTGCACTACATACTACTGGCCTCTGTACCCTGCCCTACATACTACTGACCTCTGTACACTGCCCTACATCCTACTGACCTCTGTATACTGCTCTACATCCTACTGACCTCTATACACTGCCCTGCATATTACTGACCTCTGTACACTACTCTACATACTACTGACCTCTGTACACTGCTCTACATCCTATTGACCTCTATACACTGTCCTGCATATTACTGACCTCTGTACACTGCCCTAAATCCTACTGACCTCTCTACACTGTCCTACATACTACTGACCTCTGTACACTGCCCTACATCCTACTGACCTCTGTACACTTCCCTACATCCTACTGACTTCCGTACACTGCACAACATCCTACTGACCTCTGTACACTGCCCTACATATTACTGACCTCTGTACACTGTCCTATGTATTACTGATCTCTGTACACTACCCTACATACTACTGACCACTGTACACTGTCCTACATACTACTGACCTCCAGTGGTGACTGGTGGTATATTTCTGGGGGGGCGGCAAACAGTGCACCCACAATCCACCCCACCACCGCACCCCCCTCCTCCGTCCGGTCGGTCCATTGGTCGGTTGGACGGTTCCCAGCCCGGCACTTATCCCATGTATGGCGCGGGCGGCGGCTTGCCCTTGCTTCTCCTCCTCTGCATCACTGCATCTCCTCCCTCTTCCTCACTCCTCCTAGGCCAATTGGAACGCTTCTCCTTTAGGCCAATCGGAAAATGGGTCTCACTGCCCTATATACTACTAACCTCTGTACACTGCTCTACATCCTACTGACCTCTGTACACTGCTCTGCACATTACTGACCTCTGTACACTGCTCTACATTCTACTGACCTCCATACACTGCCCTACATCCTACTGACCTGTGTACACTGCCCTACATACTACTGACCTCTGTACACTGCCCTACATACTACTAACCTCTGTGCACTGCTCTACATCCTACTGACCTCCGTACATTGCACAACATCCTTCTGAATTCTGTACACTGTCCTACATATTGCTGACCACTGTACACTACCCTACTTACTACTGACCTTTGTACACTGCCCTACATCCTACCAACCTCCGTACACTACCCTACATATTACTGACCTCTGTACACTGCCCTACTTACTACTGACCTCTGTGCACTGCCCTACATAATAAAAGAAAATAAATCAGCGCGTGTATGCAAATAAGCAGCTGAACACCAGGGTCAATCAATCAAATCCCTCAAGTCAAAATGTAAAAAATAAGGTGCAGCGCTAAGTAAAACCTAATCATCAGGGGATAAAATACAAAGTGCAACTAAATGGGAGGATAACAATAAGATATGAAATGTCCTTGAGAAAAATGATGTAAAAAATTCAAAGAGCAATAACAAAGTCCAAAGACTCCTGTGAAGTTCCACCAAACAAACGTGATGTCATGCCGGTGTAAGTGACTGATGTGCCCTTCACCGATATATAGAGTAGCCTCTCACCTGACGACCAGGACCCTTTAATTACAGAGGGTCACATAGGCATTCCCATACGGGTCATATAGATGGATAACAATCCGAATAGGTGATCAGGAACTCCGTCAAATACCAGGTGGATAAGATTCAGGATAATCCCAATGGCATATAAAACATAGAAGAGGAACAACAAAATAGTGCTCTCCGTTTGCCAAAAAATTATTTAAAGAAGATAAAATTTACACTTACATAGCAAGCACTGCAGTGGACGATAGTGTGTGCACACAAACAAGGATGGAGCATGCGCGGTGGCCGCGGGTGACGTCACGACATCAGAAAAAAAGATCACTAAATGGGACCGGCAGATGATGGCCGCCTCTCTCCGCTCTCTTCTTCCGTCGTCTTCCCGGTACCCACCTTCTTGTCTCCGGTAACTATAGTTATATAATCTATAGTTTTAGGTAGATTTAAATAAATAGAAAATGAAAATACATGTTTTTAAAGTTACTGGCAAATTAAAGCCCATTTGTCCAAAAAAAGATGTTTGATACAGTAAGTTAGAGTAGACTACAAAACCCAAAAGATATAATGTGTGGAACCAAGACATCACCATAATGAAAAAAACAACACCTAAGGCAATTTATGTTAACTTTGAGCTTTACCATTTTGCAATTTTACATAAAAGTTGCAATAATGTGACACCATTTTAATCAGAAGATTTTGGGGGGAAAGGTATAAGGGTGCACAAATTATGTAAACATTATGTTGGGAAAAATTAAAGAAAATGTTATTTTTTACAATTTTTTTACTATTTGTTGCCAATTAAGACCAAGAAAATGAAAAAAAAAGACATGTATTTAAATTTGCTACCAAATTAAATCTCTACCTTTCTCAAAAGATATGAAGGAGTAGAGTAAACTATGAAGCCTTAAGCTGGACATATACACAGGATTTTTTTCTTTCAGTATGCCAGTAGATTCCTCCATCCAAAACAGTGTAAATAGAAGAATTTCTCACTGTGGCTATTGTATTCTGAAAGCTGGCACTGACATTTGTCAAAACACTCAAACAATGCTTGCATCTTATTGGATGTAGGCATTGTTCAGTCAACAATTTTCTTCTAGATCTTTGCTCCTTTGATTTTCCAATTGAAGAATGTCAGGAAAGTACCATGAACCAGCCTAAATTTGCTCAGTAAGCGAAAAAAAAAAAAAGTGTAAGTGATTTAGCACCAAGGATATCAATTCTAAATAATGTTAGGTGGCGTGACTACACAGATTAGATCATGAAAAATGACTGCTGTAGTTGTAACGTGTACCAGTGAAAATACAACTCAAAAGTAAATAATAATAGTCAATTGTGCCATTCTCTTTAATACACAAACAACCACCTAGATTAGCATAGGAAAATTATATATAAACTGCTTAGCAGCTCTTAAATACCACATTACAAAGTGCACAAAAACATAAATTATTGTCCACACTCAATAATTTCAAAAAAGATCATTATCCAATAAAAAAGTCCCAAATGGGTTAAAAGCCCACTGTGCAGGTGCAAGTGCTTTTTAACATATATGACTTTAGTGCTTGATCCAATTTGTGCATATGGTGCCCCACATGAAATTGCACTCGCCATAATCTGTTGACCAACAATTTCTAGTATGGTCAAACTCACTTGTGGGGCATGCCCCCTTTAAATCCGATGTACTGTACCAACATGTCACTGAAATGAGGTCCTGCCACTTCTGAGCCACTGTGAATGCAATACAGTACTAGAAAACTGACATGGTAGTTTTCAGCCATTGAGAGCCAGAATGTGCTTCCTTATTTATTGGCCCTGCCATAGCTCCACCAAGTGACATATTGTTGAATTCAATTTTTACAATGCCATCACTGTGTTTGTGAAACCCACCACTTCAGCCCTCCAGCCCCCTTTTTTTGCTTCAGTGGTCTTCTCTGGATGCTCTCCAGTTCAAGCACATTCTTTCTGAGGATCAGAAAACTGGACCACATACTCAAGATGTGGTCTAACCAGAGTTTTGTAAAGTGGTAAAATTATAGTTTTATCTCTTGAGTAAACATCCCTTTTTAATGAATGCTAATAGTTTGCTAGTCTTGTTTGCTGCAGCTTGACATTGCATGCTGTTGCTGAGTCTGTCATCTACTAGGACCCCTGATCCTTTTCCACACTCAATTCCCCCAGAGGTTCTCCTCTAATGCCCTGTACACACGGTAGGATTTTCTGACAACAAAATCCATGTTTTTTTCCGACGGATGTTGGCTCAAACTTGTCTTGCATACACACGGTCACACAAAGTTGGTTGGAAATTCTGAACGTCAAGAAGGCGGTGACGTACAACACGTACGACGAGCCGAGAAAAATTAAGTTCAATAGCCAGGGCTGCTCTTTTGCTTGATTCTGAGCATGCGTGGAACTTTGTGCGTTGGAATTGTGTACACACGATTGGAATTTCCGACAACAGATTTTGTTGTTAGAAAATTTGAGAACCAGCACTCAAATTTTGTGTGACGGAAATTCCAATGGAAAATGTCCGATGGAGCCTACACACGGTCAGAATTTCAAAATCAAGCTCCTATCAAACATTTTCCGTCGGAAAATCCTATTGTGTGTACGGGCATTGAGTGTAACTTGCATTCATATTTTTAGCTCCCAAGTGCATACTTTACATTTTTTAACATTACCTCTGCCATCTAGCTTCACACCCCTATATTTTAACTAGGTATTGTTTAGCTTTGTATCATCTACAAACACTGAAATTGAACCATTGTTTATAAACAATTTAAACAGATTTAATAAAAGGACAAAGTCCTAACTTGCGCTCGACACTGGACCATTTAGAAAAATATGCCATTAATTGCTACTCTCTGGATGCGCTCCTGCAGCCAGTATTCCTTCCAAGTACATGTAATATCATCAATGCCAAAAAACCCTAATTTGTAAATTAGACATCTATGGGGTACTGTATCTAATGCCTAAGCAATATATTGATACACTATGTCCACAGACCTTCCTCTATCCAAATTACAGCTCACTTCCTCATAGAATGTTAAAAGGTTTGGTCTGGCAAGAACAACCTTTCATAAATCCATAGGTGTGTTCACAGGTTGTGCCAAATGTGCCTGGGCACACCGTAATCACCTGCTGCCTGGACTTCTTCCCCCTCCTGTGTCCCTCCTCCCCCTTTTGGCTTCCCTTCTTTCCTTACCTGTTGGCTGCTGTGGGCTAACAGGAGGATATTTCAGGATAGAGAATGGGGGAAGGGGCGGATAAATATGTCATTTACAGGCCCCTTCCTTTTCTGAATGAACACAGGGAGTGATGGGTACCCATCACTCGCTGTGTTTAGTCATAACTGAAGAAAAGTAAACTGTGTTTACTATGCTTCAGTTTGTGAATGAACAGGAAGTCACTCAGCACAGAACACTTTGCATTCATTCACTGTCCAGTGCAGCTGAGGCTTCAGAGAAAGGGATTGAGGATTCTCTGTCCTCAGTCTCTTTCTCTGTCTCAAAAGTGAGGCATTAGGTGTCTGGATTCCTGATATTTCACCAAAGCCCCCCAATAGGGCTCCTAAAAATTAGTAAAAAAATGAATAAAAAAATAATATTGTAAAAAATAATAAAAGAATTATATTGTAAAAAAATCTTAAAAAGATAATACAAATAAACTCACCATTCCCCACCCTACTAACACCATCCACTGCGCTATTGAAACTGTCCTCTGCCCTACTGACAAAGTCGAGAAACAGAGATGCCCCAAGGGGATATTATGGGCAAGGAACCACCAAAGGATCAATAGATTGTGAATACAAATAAAGAAAAAATGTATAAAAATAGAAATAGGTTGTTGCATTTCTATCAGAAAAAGACATATGCATACATAAAAATAAATGGATAAACATTACATCTATAGATGAGAATTGATTTTACAAGAACAAGAAAATAATTTCAAAAAGCTAGAAATACATCGGAGTGTATGCTATATAGATTGGTACTCACACAGACTATGTTCCTCTACAGTAACAATGATGCACAGCAATGATGTAAAAAGATGGATTCCCACATCCGTAGGTCCACTGAGTTGGAATGCCTTTCAAAGGTACCCCCAATGGGTTAAAGTTCACTGAGCTCTTGAAAGGAGATCGATTAAGGTATGAAATCGAGCCTTGACTGTGAGTAGGGCTAACCTAGTACCAACGAGCGGAGCGGCAAGTCAGAGCTCGCAAGTCAAAGTCCACTGCCCTACTGACACCATCCACTGCTCTACTGACTGAATACTGACACCATCCACTGCTCTACTGACTGACACCATCCACTTTACTACTGACACCAACCTCTGCCCTACTGACAATTCCACTGCTCTTCTGACTGACCAACCTCTGCCCTACTGACCACCTCCTGCCCTACTGACACGGCCAATGCTCTACTGACACCATCCACTGCTCTACTGACACTGTCCCCTGCTCTACTGATACTTTCCATGTTTTAATATAAAAATAGATAATACTGTGCTCAGGTTAAAAATGACAGGTGGACAGCAGCTAGCATAAATTGTGGGCAACAATGTACAAGTATGAAATAGAGAAATGCAGCGCTTAAATATCCTTAGTAACAAAGAAAACGTCCATCAATCCTGAGAGGTACCCAATAGGTGAATTGATCTTGATTAAAAGGTGAACAGTAATCTTCCACCAACATCACAGTGAGCCAAGCCTCTTACCCTCACAACTGGACCACTAGATTATAGGTAGTCAGAAACGCCAAAACATCAATCCACCACGGACTGCTCAAGCATGGATCATCACTCTTCGTGTTGAAAGGTGTAAAGACAAAAACCACTTCATGGTGTACTATATCAAAACCATTTGAATTTATTAAAAGCACATATATGTATACTCACACAGTGGCAGATGTAAATAGGCATGTCAAATGAAAACTCCTGATGGTTTTAAACCGACAGGATGGCCACGGTCCTCATGCACAGTGATGCCACACATCCAAAAAACTTTATTCTAAGCGGCATTTCGTTGTATTAAACATAATCAGGGGCATGGCCACAGGCTTTTACAGAGCATATATATATATATATATATATATATATATATAATTATAAATATATATATTTATATATATATATATAGGGTAAGGACTCACAGGATTCTTCCCACCCTGATTGGGTTCCAAGCGTCATAGTGGAAAAAGACTACAGGAAGCGGAAATTATGCAGTAAACAAAATTCTTTCAGGGATATAAACAAAAAGAAGTAAACAAAAAAGAAGTAAACAAAAATCTTTCAGGGATATACATAGACCGCCCTGACTATCACCTTAGAGGCTAAAAAATTGAGGTCTGGCCAAATAAAACAAATAGCCAAGGAAAGTTAATAGAAATATATCCTCCTATAATGTATAAAACTAACATATTGGATTAATATATTAGAGCTAAAAAAGAATGGGATAACTGCAATAAGGAGTCTATCTCCATCTTGTGGTTAGAAACAATATTAGTCCTAAAATGAATATACATACATATGTATACTAAACATATTAAAGACTATACATACAACATAATAAAATAAATAAATAATTTAAATGCTCACAGGTCATAATCACTAAAAAAAAAGTCATATTCATCAAAAGTGCATAAATGAATAAATTCTAATAGATCAAAGATGGACTAGCTATTGTTAATGAAGGCATTGACATCCCATTCAATATTGAGGCCATGGGGTCTATTAGATCTAAGAGAATAGATCCACCATGTCTCAAGCCTGGAGATGCCTCTTCTCATATGGCTACCCCTGCAATTTGGGATGAATTTATCAATTGCCATGAAAGTAGTACCCCTAGGGTTCCTTCCATGGCATAAAACATAATGTTTAGAAAGACTGTGGTTGGGAAAACCTTTATGTATGTTAGCTAAATGTTCCTTTAGTCCAGGGATATAAAATTAGCGGACCTCCAGCTGTTGCCAAACTACAAGTCCCATCATGCCTCTGCCTCTGGGTGTGATGCTTGTAGCTGTCAGAGTTTTGCTATGCCTCATGGGACTTGTAGTTCTGCAACAGCTAATTGCATACTCCTGCTTTAGTCTGACCTGTAATATTACAAACTGTTCTTCCTAGGTAGTGTAGCCCACAAGGGCTAGTAATTAAATAGACTATGGTCTTGCTAGTACAGGTCATAAAATAATTAATAGTGTGAAACTGGGAAGTAGTATTGGAAGTAAAAGTTCAATATTTCCTATTTCTCAGAGAATGGATCTTACACACCTCACATTTTCATCGAAAAAGGTACGTTTAACAGGAGGTTCAATGATATCAGGAGCTCTTTTTAGTTTGAGAGGGGGAACCCCTCTGTACACCACCACAGGGGTTTCTGGGAGTAGAGGGCTCAAAATCATGTAATTTTTTAGGATGTTCCAATGCCTCCTTAAGCATTTCTTAACAGAAAAATTCTGATTAGAGAAAGTTGTAAAGAAAGGGAATCTACAGGAAAAAACCTCATTGGTAGGTCTAGTCTTAGGGGCTAACATAGCCTCCCTATCTCTACTACCCACATCCTCCAAAACTTTATCTAACTCCTCAGGGTCATAACCCTTATCCAGAAATCTCTTTTTAAGAAACTGGGCCTCTTTCAAGTAGTTATCAGTAAAAGTAACGTTCCTCTGTAACCTGAAGAATCGGCTTTTGGGTACCGAGCGAAGCCATGATTGGTGATGACAACTGTTGGTCCCTATAAAACCATTTCTGTCTGTTTCCTTAAAAAATGTAGAAGTGACCAACTTGTCATCTTGTACCTTATTTAAATCTAAAAAGTGTATATCTACACTGCTAGATTCATGTTGAAGAACAACACCCCTATTATTAGCATTCAACTCCCCAATAAATATGTCAAGGGAAGTCACATCTCAATTCCAAAGGATTAGGACGTCATCTATGTATCTAACCCATAGCACCAGCTCTGGTCTGTGTTGATCATAGATTAAGCCCTCCTCCCACCTGGCCATAAATAGATTGGCCATACTCGGCGCGAATTTGGCGCCCATGGCAACACCTCTTTGCTGCAAGAAAAAAGACTTGACAAACCAAAAATAATAGTGACTCATGGGGAAGTCCAACAATTGTAAAATAAACAATTGTAAAATAGTGAGGGAGACTGGAATCTCTGTCAAGATCATGTGCGACTGCTTCTCTTCCATGTTGATGCAATATAACAGTGTAGAGGGATGCCACGTCAGCAGTAGCTAAGACGTAACCTTCCAGACTATATCTTTCAAGACATTGATGACGTGAGTAGTGTCCTCAAATATGATGGAGTTTGAGAGACTAAAGGCTGTAAAATTTTATCTATATATCTACTGACCATAGAGGTAACTGAGTCAATACAACTTATTATGGGTCGACCTGGTGGATTGACTGGGGTTTTATGCACCTATAGATAATAGATTACCGGTGTTCTAGGGGCAACCGGAATCAAAAATGATCTCTCCTTCTTATTAATGATGTCTTTGAAAAAGCCTTCATCAACAATGGAACTTAATTCACCTTTTAACCTTGTGTAGGATCATAATTCAGAGGAAAATAGGTTTCTTCATCTGCTAGAATATGATTAATCTCAGTATAGTATACTTCATGATCTAAGATGACAATCCTCCCAGACCATGGTGTCTTCCTGATTCTTTAATAAATCCAAGCCCTTTTTAAAAATAGAGTCCATCCTATGTTTCTTAATAATGGTTTGATCTAGATCCTTTAGGATCAGATCCTTAAAAACTCCCAATGAAGGGGCTAGATTACCTGGAGGGTTAAACAGAAACACATTGGAGAGTGTGGTATGTTTAAAATCACAAGAGACATTTCTCTCTGACTAACAGGGTTAGAGACAATATATATCTTAATGTTTAGCTTGCGAACATTCTTATGGACATCCATACATGTTTTGAATTTATTGAGGGGATGCAGAGGGGCAAACTTTAATCCATGATTAAGGACAACTTTCCTCATGTGAAAGTGTTACTGAACTTAAATTAAAAAGACCTGCGTCTGTTATACCTGTTTTCTTTTTAGATCTGAGCCTCCACCCCCCTCTAGTCCCTCGCTTGCCTCTATTCTTCTTTTTAGACTTACATCCGAGGGAAAAAAAAAAACTACCTTGTTTGGAATGATTCCCATGTCTCGGTGGGGGGATAGTTGGCCCCCATCTCGACCATCCCAATGGGGAGTATCAGGTACAAAATCATCTCAGTAACCCCAGTGGTTATATTCATAATTGTGAGAAGATCTCCCTTGAGAATGCTGTGTGATGTATCTATCATCCATCTTATAATTGCCATTCTCAACCCTAGCGAGGGAATCAAATCTATTCTGAGTATAGACTGAATAGTTATTAGAGGGGTGTCCACCTGCCTCCTCTTTTAGGGAGATGGTTTGTCCTAAAGGATGATTCATACCTAAATCTGGGTTTGTGTGCACTCCCACCCTGGTTAGGTGGAAATGACCTAGGAGTTCGTAGGGGAGGTGGAGGTGGTCTATCCCCTTCATTCTGTGATTGTGAACAGGCATCTGTCCTGTCCATTGGGTTGGATTAATCTTTAGATTGCCATTTGAATACTCTCTTGCTTTTATAGTCTTCCATATCTATCACATATTTATTTCTCTTTTTATTTATTTGATCAGCCTCCTCCTTTTCTAAGTGTTTTTTTTTAAGTTTTCTGATATATTATCCTTTATACTTTAAAATATATGATATAATAATAAAATTTGTTTTACATTTATTTATAAGAGTGTGTGTGTTTATGTGTTTGAGCTTTGGGGTGCACACCCTAATGCAATAGGCTGTGCAAACCTATGCGTAAATTCATGCTGGTTAGGTTACTGCTAATGATACAATTTTTATCAACAAATTCTTAAGTAAGGTCCCTTGTTATATCTTCTATTAGTTTACATACTAATGATGTTAGACTTGCATGTCTGCTGTTTCCAGGTAAATATCTTAGCCCATTTTAGAATATTAGCACCATGTTTGCTTTTCACCAATTAGCTGGTGCCATTCCATTCAGCAAGCTGTCCCTACAAATTTGGAATAATGGTCTAGCTGTAACATGGCTTAGTTACATGAAAATTCTTGAGTGTGAGTTATGTGGTCATGGTGGTTTACTCACATTAAGTTTTTCTAGTCTTTTTTGAACACTGCTTTCTGTCAGCTACAAGTGTACATTCAATGTATCACTCAAGTTGAAATTAATCATACTGGGGCACTGCTGCTGTCTATCAGGCTAAATGTCAAAGTTAAATCAATTACACATACAAAATATGTGATGCAAGAATACAGTTTTGTTGATGCTTTCCATGAGAATTGTACTGTTCTGTATTATCACATACAGCTTAAAGGCATCTCCCAAGTATGTAATAGAAAGAATTAGTGTTTTTCCCATGTCACCCTTGAAATCCCATGAAAAGGAGGACCCTCTCCCTGCTGAAGAGTAAAAATTTTCTTTGCATTGGTACACGTCCCCCATGGCAGTGTTCTTTTCTTTTCATTGGTACATGTCCCCCATGGCATTGCTTAGCTCCTTATGCCCTTTTTTTGTCTATTAACCTTAAAAAAGCCAGAATTTACAGGATTCATGCTCCCCATAGATTTATTTGGGGTATGGATTTAAATTTGCAATTTCCAGACTTTATGATGGGTTTGATGAACAGCCTGCTAACTGAACCCAGACACATTCACTCATCCCTAATTCTGCATTGTTATATAAACACAAATGTAAATAAAGCTTCAATGTACTATAAAAAAACAGCTCCAGGATCTCAGAACCAGCTGTCCTACTCGGTGTTGGGCAATCGTCCACATGATTCCAAACTGCACCTTTATGTTTCATTACCTGGACTTCATCAGTGGCATGTCACGTCTGAGGCCTCTGATGAAGTTCAGATTAATAAATGTATAAAACGAGGTTTGGAGACATAGGGGTGCACATGCGGCCAGCCTTGTGATTCAGGCAATCATGTTGACAACATAGGCAGGTCCTGTACTCCCTGAGACCCTTTTCCAGACTTACTGTAGTTGAGCAATACAGCCTGGTCAAGCACCGATTTAAGCTTCTGATGAGACAGTGAAGGATCAGTAGCTTATTGATGAGCTCATAATTCTGCTCTCTACCCCTGTCACCAATGACTACATGTGCAATTGAGCAGAAATTGATTGACCCATAGTACATCACTTCCAACTCGCACTCTGACTGCTGCTGTGCATGGATCAAAGGAAGCTATTTTAAAGAGATTCAAGTAGTTTTAATATTTTAAACAAATCAATAATTAGATGTTTTATTTAATTTCTGCCTGGAGTTCAACTTCACATTTTTAAATTCTGTTAAATATATATTCCTAAGAATATGCAAAAAGTGTGTTTTTTGCTAAAAAAATAAAACAATGTTAAATAACCATCATTGAAAATTATTTAGTACATTTTTTAACAAATGTCTTCACTAATTCTATGCAATAATACTTGTCAAACAATTTAATTTTTTCTGGCCAAGGACACATGAAAGGCTTTTTTTTTATCACTTTATGAAATAGTCAGCATGGGCTCTCATTATTTCCTAATCAGGTAATTGTTTCACTGAAAAGTGGGGCAGTAATGAATCTTCTTCATAAAGTGGTATGGCCTACATAATGAGGAGAACCTCTCCATCACTTTACCCTAAGGTACAGTAAAGAATCTGTCAGCTGCAATATTAATCCTATGCAAAATGCCCTGTGTGCTGTGTAACTGTGCAAAATACAGAGTTTTTAAAAGATATGCTGTGCTTATGATGGAGCTTAGACAATCTTTAACACTCTTTGTAAAAGAAGAAATGTCTGTTAAGGCCTTATATGACATACAGCAGCAATTCATTTTCTTTCACCATTTTACATTTTTTTATATAGTATAAAATGTTACCACTTTACAAAGACTTTCTAGAGCAAGAGTTTTAAGATATCTTCCAAACAGAAGGTGTTTTAACCATTTTGCTGACATGGACAAAAGGCTTACATTGGAACAAGGCTGCTTCCTGCTAGCCCTGTCAGTAAATTTTGCAATCACGGAAATCCCACTTTTGCTAGAAGCTTATGGTCACTTTAGCGACCATCACCTTATAACAGAAGCGTTTCTCAGTCACTGATCACAGCTATTGGTCAGCAGCTACAATGGCTCCATCAACACTCGTCCCCCACTGTTCCTCGCTGCTGTGCACGCACTGTCTGTGCCCCCTCCAGTCACTGTTACCCTCTACCAACTCGTGTATTCCAACCTTGTGTACTCCAACCTTCCAGTGTCCCTCAATCCTCCCTGTGTGCTCCAGTGTCCCCCTTGTCTTCCAATACTACTCCATGCCCTCAATATCCCAGAGGCTCATCCCCACCTGAATCGGATTCTCCTCCTTCCCCCCACCACCTCTCAGCAGCCTTTGGGAATACAGGGAGAGTTTTGGATTTTCAGGATAGTGAGTGGGGGGTCAGTTAAATTACTTCTCATGTTCACTGACCCAATGAATGCACACAGCAATGCTCTGCATTGAGCATCCTGTGTTTATTCATAACGGATGGTATAGTAAACGTCAGTCATGTGTTTCACCTGATTGTGATTAAACACAGTGATCTATATAGAGCATTCCTGTGTTCATTACAATTACAATGCAAGGCTGCAGGACACAATGATATTCAGGACTCTGTGTTCTCAATCTCTTCTTAAAGCTGGCCATAGATGGTTTGAATCTCGGCCAGTTCAGCAGGGACCGGATGAGATTTAAACTATGTATGGGCAGGCTGATTGTACCCAAGTTGATCAATCGATCAACTTGGGTACAACCAGCCTGTCAGATTTTTCATACTAGCAATAATCGCTGTATGAACACAATAGCTCCATGGGAGCTATTCCCCCATTAATACCAATGGGGGAATTGAGCGATTTTATTAATTAATTTAATACATTATAATTTTATACATCAAAATTTTTTACAAATAAATATCTGAAAAGTGTGTTTTAAACTTTTGTATTCAGCCCCCCTGAGTCAATACTTTGTAGAACCTCCTTTCGCTGAAATTACAGCTGCAAGTCTTTTTGGGTATGTCTCTACCAGCTTTGCACATCTAGAGAGTGACAAGATAAGTGTTATTGATCACATAACAGTGATATCCAAAGGAGAGGCACCAAGTCCTGAAGTGTATGCCTAATGTACTAGTGGTGGTTTTTATGAAAAGATATACTCTCTTCACAAAACACCATGAAAGCAAAATAACAAAAATAATGAAGAGTTAGGTGTATAAATGTGAAAACACATACAAATGATGGAAGACATATCCTAAATCAATATATCAATTAGATATGAATTATATATGTAGGATAACACATTCCAAAAATAACTAAAATGTGCAATATAATGAGTATATAAAATACCACAGTGTACTGTGTGTACAACCCAAAAAGAATATTGTGTTCATCGAAGCAAAACCAGGGTGTGAAAGCATAAGTCCATAAGGGAAGTGAGTATGTGTAAATACTTAAAGTCCGTTATTAAATATTAGGGTGATCTCAATTAACCCAGTGACAGTCTGAATATAAGCAGTCCTCATATATGGTAAATGGGAACTGTTGGAAGTGTCCTTGAATATGGGTGGATTCTTCACTTGTTATGATGGTATCAGCCTAAGGGAATAAGCAAAAAAATGCCCTTACCAGACAAGGTGGACTCACAGGCCCTTGGCGGTGAGTCAAACGAGCTTGTACCATCAAGCGGTGTAGTGCAGCGAGCCATATGGTGGTCCTGGGCAGGGTCTCATCAGGTGTCGCCAGATGGTATATCCCTGGAGGTGTTAAACCGGAATCAGATGCCTTCAATGTTCAGCCTCGATCATCAGGGGCGATCACTTCATCAACGGCCAATCATATGAGTAAGCAAATAAAAGAAAAAAACTTCCACATAGTGTGAATCCTTTTTATAAAAACGTTATAACGTTTTATTAGTATCAAAAATATTTTTTTTCCAAAGATTTGCAAAAATGGGCAGTAAAAACTCAGCTTCAAAAAAGCAAGACAATATAAAATTTAGCGCAGTAAATGATGGTAGGGGTATAGACATAAGAACCCAACGCGTTTCGTCCTCAAAGACTTCTGCTGGGGTATGAATTAGCCCCCCATCCACTGCGCTTTATATATAACAAACTGTAATCAAGTGAAACAGCTGATCAGCGGTATTACACGGCGTGACTTCCGGGTTTGACGGCGTCACAGGTGACCAACAGTCATGTGGTGTTCCAGCGGCCAATCATATCCCCACAGAGCTGGTCAAGAACCAAGCCTCGCTTCTATCCTCCAATCAACAGTAATGCGTCATTCCTATTTGTCTCTATGGTCACGTCCCGATCACGTGATCTGTTCTATATGGAGTGACGGAAGGCCGCTCACAGCTTGCGTATCACAGGAGGTAGGAAGTGGGGGCTTGCCAGTCCGAGACCTGGAATGCAAATATTGCGGTGGTCTGGGATAATGGAATCTTTTTGCATCTAAATATATGTGACCCGGTCAACTAACGGAAGTCAGATCACTAAATAATTTCATGTTACATACTGATTTGGAAATGCATATAGCGAAAATGGTTTACAAATGGTATACTCACACAAAAGGCATACACGAATGGATCTTAATATGGCACTCGTATATAACAATAGTGAGAGCATGCAAAAAAACAGAAAAAATAATAATAGACATAAAAATAAAAAATTAAAAAATTGAAAATTAAAAATTAAAAGGTTTGTAAAAACAGACCATAATAGACAACCTGTATAAAGTCATATTCATGAGATGTATACAAATGTGAGCCATTCGGTAGCAAAAGAAAAAAGGTCAAATATCAGGGTGATATTAAATACAGCCCTTAATGAGAGGGGAAGAGGCGGAGATATATATATATCTGTATCACAGCCAGAATCAACCACCCAAGCAACACTGTAAATAAAGATGTTATTATTGTATTGGTGTTGTATACAAAGAAAGGGAAAAAAGGGGGAAAGGAAGAACTAAAAATAGATAAATTGGAGATAAAAAATACAAAATACAGGAATAGCAGTAAAAAATATTAGTAAAAAATTATTTTTATATGATGATCTCAGTGACTGGTATTAAACTAAGAAGTGAACTAAAAAATATTATTATTCAAAGGAGGTATTTAACTCCTCGATGCTTTAATAGAATTTCAGTAAAACCTCGCCAGAGGTTTAATAAAAAGCACTCCAGAGCCCCAATCAAAGAAGATCACAGAAAAGAATAACAAAATAAAAATAGAGGGACAATAAAGAAATCTATAGATCTGTGTGATCCAAAGAAATCTCAATCCAACCATGAGAGGGGTACCAATGCCTATGATTGATTGATGAAAGCATTGATATCCCAATCAATGTTGAGTCTATGCGGTGCATAGCATTTTATAAGGTGTATCCAGAAGGCTTCTAGTTTAGAAACACCTCTCACATTCGATTCCCCCCTCCAGTGCGGAACAAATTTATCTATGATTTGGAACTTTGTTCCAGATGGATTTTGATTGTGATAGTGTAGATAGTGTTTGGGTACACTATGGTTTGTGCGTCCTTTTCTTATAGCTGTAATGTGTTCGTTCACTCGTATAGAAAAATTACGTATAGTGCGTCCTATGTATTGTTTTCCACAGGGGCAGGTGATGAGATATACGATGAACTTCGTAGTGCATGTGGCAAAATGTTTCATCCTATATTCCCTCCCAGTTGAAGATGACTTAAAAGTTTCAATTTTCCGTGCTTTGCAGGCATTAAGTTTGCATACTGTACATTTCTTGCAGGGATAGAAACCTTTCAGATCGTGAGAAAAAGATGGGATTTTTGGAGGGTCTATTACACCTGGTGCAATCTGCCCTCCTATTGCTGGTGCACCTTTATATATCACTCCAGCTCGTTGGGGGAGTAATGGGCCCAATATACAATCGTTTTTTAGTACTTTCCAGTGCCTAGAGATAATATTCTTTATCTGTTTATGTTGAATGGAATAGTTGGTAAGGAAAGCCCATCTGTGTCTATTATCAGGAGGTCTCCTGGGTTGTTCATCCAACAGCAATAACCGATCAATAAGGGCAACTTTTTGGATTTCATGGTCGATTTGTCCTCCGTCATATCCCTTTTCTCTGAACCTGGATTTGATGGTCTCCGCTTGCACGTAATAATCTGATAGAAGGGAACAGTTGCGTCTGATTCTCATCAGTTGGCTCAGAAGAACTGATTTCAGCCAAGCTGTGTGGTGGCAGCTGTCAATCGGAATGTATCCGTTGCGGTTGGTGACCTTAAAAAAGGTTTTAGTTTCCAATTGACCGTTGACAGCTGTGATTTCCAGGTCCAGGAAATGTATCGTAGAGGTACTGGCCTCGTAGGATAGATGGATGCACACTTCATTCTCATTGAGGCCTAACATGAAACTACTAAGCGATTCCATGGTACCTCTCCATAGGAGGAGGATGTCGTCAATGTACCTGGCCCACAGGACCAACTGTGGGGGGTCCAGGGCCCTAACGACATCCTCCTCCCACTTGGCCATGAAAATATTGGCTAAACTGGGGGCAAATTTTGCCCCCATAGCTACCCCTTTAGTCTGCAAATAATACTGGTTGTCATACCAAAAATAATTCGACTTGGTAGCAAAGCGTAACAGGTCCATAATAAACCTCTTTTGGGTCCTGGGGATGTTCTTTTCTCTTGACAGGAATAGTTCAACAGCTCCTAGGCCCAACTCATGGGGGATATTGGTGTATAGGGATGTAACGTCAGCCGTCACTAATATGAGGTCATTGCTATAAGTGATCTGTTGTAATTTATTAATAGTATCTCGGGTGTCCTTCAGAAATGATGGTAACGTTTTCACTATAGGTTGCAGGTAGAAGTCGATATATTTCCCTATACGTGAGGTTATGGAGTTGATTCCGCTGATGATTGGGCGACCGGGAGGTTGAGTGATGTTCTTATGTACCTTGGGTAGGTAATATATTATAGGGATGCGTGGAGCAACCGGAACAAGAAAACATTTTTCCTTTTTATCTAGGGTACCTAACTGGGAACCAGTATCGATCAGATCCACCAAAGTCCTTTTAAATCCTGCAGTGGGGTTTGTTCTAAGGGGCGAATAAGTTTCTGTATCGCTTAGAATTCTGGTCATTTCAGCATGGTAGTCTTTCCTGTCAAGGACGACAATCCCCCCGCCCTTGTCGGCTGGGCGGATGACAAGATCTTTGCGTTCGCAAAGAGATTTTAATCCAATTTTGATATTAGGATCAGTATGGAATTTCTTCTTTGGAAGTCCTTCTAAGTCCTCCAGTACTAGATCACAAAACACTTTAATAGAGGGGGCTATAGGGACTGGGGGGTTGAATAAGGATGAATTAGCTAATCCTGAGTGAACAGTATGACAATTAGTAAGTAGGTTTGAAGGCCTACTTGGATTGGACGCAATGTATCTTTGTACGTTAGGTTTGCGCACAAATTTGTGCAAATCTATGAATGTAGAAAACTTACTTAGTTTTTTGGGGGGGGCGAATTTTAATCCTTTATTCAGAACACTAAGTTCCGCTGAAGTGAAGTCAGCTTTACTTAAATTAAAAATTCCGTTATCTTTCATATCTGTTTTCTTTTTCCTGGTGCTCCTCCCCCCTCGGGTGCCACGTTTTGTTCTTGATTTCGTATGGGTTATTCTTGTTCTCTGGGAAAACCCCCCGAGTATAGAGGCTTCGGCCTATCTTGGTTGTAATTGAAGGGCGATCTGTCAGAATAATCTCTATCTCCATAATCGTAGCGGTATTGGGAGTTTCGATAGTCACCAGATCGTTCCTCTCTGAGTGGTGAAAATCTATTCCTAGTATTAATCGGAGTTCTTTGCGGATATGGTTGATAGTGCTGGTAGTCATTCTGACTCATATTACGTCTTCGAGGGGAGTAATCTTGTCTGTATTGTTCATAATTTACTGTACGATCCCTATTACCCTTACCCTTCCCCCTATTATTTCTCCCTCTATTTCCAAAATTGGGAGGGGGTCCATTGTGCTGGACTATGAGGATATGGGGGGGATTAATGGGACGTATATTCATTCCATTTTTGGAAGGAGGAGGGGCTGCAGGAGTATGTGGTAACCTGGATTCAGCTGAACGTCCCGTTTCCATGGGATGACGTTCGCTGTCAGGTGCATCTTTAACCTGGTCGTTAGTCTGCCAGCTAAAAACATTTCCATTCTTGTAGTCACTGAGATCTCTGCTATATTTCTTCTGTTTCTTGATCTTCTGTTCACGTTCTTCCTTTTCTAAATAGTTCTTAAGATTAGTAGAAAGATTGATATACTCCATAGTGGATTTATGTGGAAGAAGTTTATCTCTTATTTCCTTGATTTCTTTGTCTATGATAATTCTTCTAGTTCATTTTCTATCCGTCTGGAACCCTAATAAGGAGATCCCTGCTTCATTAAAATAGTGAAACCATGACTCAATGTCTAGGTCCTCCTGTTGTGGGTGGATTGTCCACCTTAAGCCTCTTGGGACCATGCGTTCCTTGGTATATTGTTCCAAGAAGGCAATGTCCCATTCTAGATGTAACTCAAACACATCCATATTCAATGGATTACCCTAGATGTACAGAGAAGCTGCAACAATACTGTCAAAAAGGAACGTATAAATAAAAGGTGTAGAAATTGCGCCAACTCATAAACAATATATATAGTGAAGCAGCCAACACAACAATCTGACTATTGTAAGTGTATGAAAATAATAATAAAGTGTGGCACTAAACGGTGACAAGATAAGTGTTATTGATCACATAACAGTGATATCCAAAGGAGAGGCACCAAGTCCTGAAGTGTATGCCTAATGTACTAGTGGTGGTTTTTATGAAAAGATATACTCTCTTCACAATACATAGGACGCACTATACGTAATTTTTCTATACGAGTGAATGAACACATTATAGCTATAAGAAAAGGACGCACAAACCATAGTGTACCCAAACACTATCTACACTATCACAATCAAAATCCATCTGGAAAAAAGTTCCAAAGCATAGATAAATTTGTTCTGCACTGGAGGGGGGAATCGAATGTGAGAGGTGTTTCTAAACTAGAAACCTTCTGGATACACCTTATAAAATGCTATGCACCGCATAGACTCAACATTGATTGGGATATCAATGCTTTCATCAATCAATCTTAGACATTGGTACCCCTCTCATGGTTGGTTTGAGATATCTTTGGATCACACAGATCTATAGATTTCTTTATTGTCCTTCTATTTTTATTTTGTTATTCTTTCCTGTGGTCCTCTTTGATCCCACTTTGATTGGGGCTCTGGAGTGCATTTTATTAAGCCTCTGGCGAGGTTTTACTGAAATTCTATTAAAGCATCGAGGAGTTAAATACCTCCTTTGAATAATAATATTTTTTAGTTCACTTCTTAGTTTATTACCAGTCACTGAGATCATCATATAAAAATAATTTTTTACTAATATTTTTTACTGCTATTCCTGTATTTTGTATTTTTTATCTCCAATTTATCTATTTTTAGTTCTTCCTTTCCCCCTTTTTCCCCTTTCTTTGTATACAACACCAATACAATAATAACATCTTTATTTACAGTGTTGCTTGGGTGGTTGATTCTGGCTGTGATACAGATATATTTATATATCTCCGCCTCTTCCCCTCTCATTAAGGGCTGTGTTTAATATCACCCTGATATTTGACCTTTTTTCTTTTGCTACTGAATGGCTCACATTTGTATACGTCTCATGAATATGACTTTATACAGGTTGTCTATTATGGTCTGTTTTTACAAACCTTTTAATTTTTAATTTTCAATTTTTTAAATTTTTAATTTTAATGTCTATTATAATTTTTTCTGTTTTTTGCATGCTCTCACTATTGTTATATACGAGTGCCATATTAAGATCCATTCGTGTATGCCTTTTGTGTGAGTATACCATTTGTAAACCACTTTCGCTACATGCATTTCCAAATCAGTATGTAACATGAAATTATTTAGTGATCTGACTTCCGTTAGTTGACCAGGTCACATATATTTAGATGCAAAAAGATTCCACTATCCCAGACCGCCGCAATATTTGTGTTCCAGGTCTCGGACTGGCAAGCCCCCACTTCCTACCTCCTGTGATACGCAAGCTGTGAGCGGCCTTCCGTCACTCCATATAGAACAGATCACGTGATCGGGACGTGACCATAGAGACAAATAGGAATGATGCATTACTGTTGATTGGAGGACAGAAGCGAGGCTTGGTTCTTGACCAGCTCTATGGGGATATGATTGGCCGCTGGAACACCACATGACTGTTGGTCACCTGTGACGCCGTCAAACCCGGAAGTCACGTCGTGTAATACCGCTGATCAGCTGTTTCACTTGATTACAGTTTGTTATATATAAAGCGCAGTGGATGGGGGGCTAATTCATACCTCAGCAGAAGTCTTTGAGGACGAAACACGTTGGGTTCTTATGTCTATACCCCTACCATCATTTACTGTGCTAAATTTTATATTGTCTTGCTTTTTTAAAGCCGAGTTTTTACTGCCCATTTTTGCAAATCTTTGGAAAAAAAATATTTTTGATACCAATAAAACGTTATAACGTTTTTATAAAAAGGATTCACACTATGTGGAAGTTTTTTTCTTTTATTTGCTTAATCATATGATTGGCCGTTGAGGAAGTGATCGCCCCTGATGATCGAGGCTGAACATTGAAGGCATCTGATTCCGGTTTAGCACCTCCAGGGATATACCATCTGGCGACACCTGATGAGACCCTGCCCAGGACCACCATACGGCTCGCTGCACTACACCGCTTGATGGTACAAGCTCGTTTGACTCACCGCCAAGGGCCTGTGAGTCCACCTTGTCTGGTAAGGGCATTTTTTTGCTTATTCCCTTGGGCTGATACCATCATAACAAGTTAAGAATCCACCCATATTCAAGGACACTTCCAACAGTTCCCATTTACCATATATGAGGACTGCTTATATTCAGACTGTCACGGGGTTAATTGAGATCACCCCATTATTTAATAACAGACATTAAGTATTTACACATACTCACTTCCCTTATGGACTTATGTTTTCACACCCTGGTTTTGCTTCGATGAACACAATATTCTTTTTGGGTTGTACACACAGTACACTGTGGTATTTTATATACTCATTATATTGGACCTTTTAGTTATTTTTGGAATGTGTTATCCTACATATATAATTCATATCTAATTGATATATTGGTTTAGGATATGTCTTTCATCATTTGTATGTGTTTTCACATTTATACACCTAACTCTTCATTATTTTTGTTATTTTGCTTTCATGGTGTTTTGTGAAGAGAGTATATCTTTTCATAAAAACCACCACTAGTACATTAGGCATACACTTCAGGACTTGGTGCCTCACCTTTGGATATCACTGTTATGTGATCAATAACACTTGTCTTGTCACCTTTTAGCGCCACACTTTATTATTATTTTCATACACTTACAATAGTCAGATTGTTGTGTTGGCTGCTTCACTATATATATTGTTTATGAGTTGGCGCAATTTCTACACCTTTTATTTATACATCTAGAGAGTGAAATGTTTGACCGTTCATCTTTGCAAAATAGTTCAAGCTCTGTCAGATTAGATGGAGAGCATCTGTGAATAGCAATTTTCAAGTCTTGCCACAGATTCTCAATTGGATTTATGTCTGGACTTTGACTGGGCCATTCTAACACACAAAAATGCTTTGATCTAAACCATTCTTTTGCAGCTCTGGCTGTATGTTTAGGTTCATTGTCCTGCTAGAAGGTGAACGTTCACTCCAGTCTCAAGTCTTTTGCAGACTCTAACAGGTTTTCTTTTAAGATTGCCCTGTATTTGGCTCCATTCATCTTCCTAAAAAACTTTGACCAGCTTCCCTGCCCCTGCTGAAGAAAAGCATCCCCACAACATGATGCTGCCTCCACGTTTCACAGTGGGGATGGTGTGTTCAGGGTGATGTGCAGTATTAGTTTTCCGCCACATAAAACATTTTGCTTTTAGGCCAAAAAGTTAAATTTTAGTCTCATCTGACCAGAAAACCTTCTTCACATGTTTGCTGTGTCCCCCACATGGCTTCTTGCAAACTGAAAATGGGACATCCTTTTGCTTTCTTTCAACAATGGCCATAAAGGCCATATTTGTGGAGCGCATGACTAATAGTTGTCCTGTGGACAAGTTTGTCAGGGACCATGAATCAGACTGAGACAGAAGTGCAGTAAAAATCACACTTTTTAATAAAATGGTACAAATAGAGCAAACGTAGTCAAAACATAGCCAGGGTTTGGTAACCAGAGAGGGTAGTCGGGACAAGCCAGTGAAACAGGAATCCAGAGATCAGCATAGTAGAGGCAGTAAACAGGATCAGGAACCAGAAGGTTTCTCAGGAGGAGAATGGATCTGAGTGGCAAGAATTTTGTCACCTAAAGATGAAGTGAGCCTGGTATGAATCATAGCCAGAATACATAGTTACATAGTTACATAGTAGGTGAGGTTGAAAAAAGTCCATTGAGTCCAACCTATGTCCAACCTATGTGTGTGATTATATGTCAGTATTACATTGTATATCCCTGTATGTTGCGGTCGTTCAGGTGCTTATCTTTTTTTTTTTAATTCTTTCTTTTTATTATTTTTCATATTGCAAAAATTAAAAGCATACAGCATCATGAGTTAACATATAATATCACAAAATGCAAGAACACAATTATTATTCTATATTCCCTCTCCCTCTCTCCTACCCAACCTAATCCCACCCTCTACCACACATCATTCAATCATTATCTATACATGTCTTCATATCTATTGTCCGTCTATAATGCCGAAGAGAAAGAGGAAATCCTCTCCATGGACAGACCAAAGGTATAGGAAAGAGACCACAGAAAGAAAAAAAAGGCAGACACAGGGGCATGGTGGTGAGCAGGAGCAAATTCTCCTCAGCTCACCCCCATCCCCTCATACGGGACACCCCATCTCCTCCAGCCAAGGTCTCCACATTTTCTCAAACTTTCGGAGGTTGTCTTGTCTAATATACATCACTCTCTCGCTCCAAACCATTGAATTGATAGTTTCAATCCAATTCTCCACAGTCGAGGGGGAGGTCTAACGTTGCGGACTGTCACTTGCCATGTCACCTGCCACATGTTGCAGACTGTCACTTGCCACATCACCTGTCACACGTTGCGGACTGTCACTTGCCACATCACCTGTCATTTGTTGCCAATTGTCACTTGCTGTGTCACTTTCCTGCTATCAGGGGCAGAGGCCTGCAGTGGCAGAGGGGCGGAAGACTGCAGTCAGTGTGAGTGACTGTGTGGAGTGTGGACAAGATGGTGGGAGGAGGTGCTGCTGGTGGGAGGGGGCCACACACTCAGGGGCGGCCGCCTAGAAGGACGATTGCTGGCGCTCTGCCTCTGCCACAATTGCCACTACTCACTACTGCAGTCGGAGACTGCAGCAACTGTTCCCCTAGGCTCCACTCCAGGCAGCTCCTATAATCGTCATGTCAGCTCGGAGTCTGAGACTCCGAGTCCGGCGTGACTGACTCAATGACGTCACACGTTGCTAGATGCCAGGCGGCCCAGGCGCTAGCTAGTAGTGCAGGGTTGCCAAGCCAACGGCGTAACTCCACCCACCTCCGGGCTCCTCCTGGTCCAGGCGCCATGTAATTACACATTAGAGTCTCTCTCTGCACCACTGATCGGCTGATGAGACAGAGAGAGAGATTCGGGCAGAGCAGTGCTGCAGCCTGCAAGACACTGTGACAATCAAATCATGTCAGTGTGATATTTTCGGGGGGGCAATTGCCGAGACAGAAGTACAGTTAAATCACACTTGTTTAATAATAAAAATAAATAGAACAAACATAGTCAAAACATAGCCAGAGTTCAAGAACCAGAATGGAGAGTCACACAAGCCAAATGTCAGGGAGCCAGAGATGAGCGTAATAAAACAGCAAGCAGGATCTGGAGCCAGAAGGGATGTCAACCAAGCAATTCTTTTAACAGGACTGCAGGAGAGTGTCTCTGGGATGTTGACTAAGGCAAAGGCAGGGTTCCTCTGGGCTGGACGGCTTAAGTAGGCAGAACTGACGAGCAGGATATCATCAACAGCTGAGTACCTGTGGAGGACTGACCATATAAGAACCAGTGCCGGTTTTTATATGGTCAGTCAGAATAAGAACAGGCACAGTGGTACCTTCAAGGAGATACCTCCACTGTTTAAGGGCTAAAATTATCACTAAGAACTCTCTGTCCCCAATCAAATAATTGCATTCTGTAGGAGACAATTTCTTGGAAAAGCAGCCACAAGGATGTATAAAACTCTCAGAGGTATGACTTTCAGACAGTAGGGCACCAACTCCAGTCTCGGATGCATCAACCTCAAGGATGAAAGGTACCGTAGACTCAGGATGTACCAACACATGTACCAGCATAAACAAAAGCAGCCTTTAGACTCCCAAAGGCATTAAGGGAATCCAGAGACCACTTCTGTGGGTTACTGTCCTTTCTGGTAATATCATTTAGGGGTTTGACCAGAGACAAGAAGTTACAAATAAACTTTCGACAATAATTGGCAAAGCCAAGAAAATGTTGCAATGGTCGTAAACCCACAGGTCGGTGCCACTGTAGTACTGCTGAAAGTTTCTCTGGGTCCATCAAAAAACCAGCAGTGGAAATAACATAACCCAGGAATTTAACCTGTTCACGATGAAACTCGCACTTCTCCAATTTACAATACAGGTTATTATCTCTCAGCCTCTGAAGCACATGGCAGACATCTGTGTGGTGGCTCTCTAGGGACTTGGAAAATATGAGGATATCGTTGAGATAAACCACCACACATAGCTGCAACAAATCTCGGAGGATGTTGTTGATAAATTCCTGGAAAACTGCTGGGGCATTGCAAAGACCAAACGGCATTACAAGGTATTCATAATGGCCTGTTCTGGTATTAAACGCAATTTTCCATTCATTGCCCTCCTTGATCCTCACAGGATTGTATGCCCCTCTCAGATCTAGCTTTGTGAAAACCATTGCTCCTTTAAGGCGGTCAAAGGACTCCGTATTCAACAGAATTGGATAAGCATTCTTAACCATGAAGCAATTGAGGCCCCTATAATTAATACAAGGTCTCAGTTCACCACACTTCTTTTTCTTAAAAAAGAAACCAGCACCAGCAGGAGACGAAGATTTACGGATGAATTGCACAATCATGCGACTGGTGTGGAGGCAAACTACCGGCTTGACCTTTGTCAAAGGCATTGCTAAATTTGTAGTACTCGTCGCGCAGGGAGGAGAGTGAAGAGGTACACAAGACCTTAGCCACTTTCTGAAAACATGTCTTCCTGCATTGTGGCGACCAGGAAAAAACCTCAGCACAAAGCCAATCAAAAGAGGAGTTGTGATTCTGTAACAGAGGATAACCAATAACCACCAGTAAATAAGGTGAGGAAATGACTTGGAATTGGATTATCTCATGGTGAAGAGACCCTACGGCCATGGTAAATGGAGCTCTCTCATAAGTCAAACTTATAGTTAGTAAGGTAGGATAAAGACGCCAGTCCATTCAGTTCAACCTGAGTGAGTGTCTACAATTGTCCCTATCCCTGTACTTTGTGTCTCATTAAGATGCTCATCTATTATATCATTATTTAGTTAAGGTACCCATATAGCACCGTCAATTTACGCAGTGCTCCACACAAACATCGCACACTCACATCGGTCCCTACCCTCAAGGAGCCCACAATCCAAGGTCCCCAACTAACATTCATATACTAGGGCCAATTTTGGACAGAAGCCAATTAACCGACCAGCATGTCTTTGGAGGGTTGGGTCTGGACGGTGTATGAACTGAGTTTAAAAGTACACACAGAATGGAAAAATCTCTCTCTTGCTTGTATTAGCCTTATGGCTCTCTTTTGCCATTTTGAGCCCAGCTAACGAGACAATATCTAGAGGACTGCCTTACGATAAGTATCATTGATGATCTTTGTTATATGCTTTGTAATATTTTCCTTTAGTGTTTTTATGTTAGCATTTCCTATTTTCTTGGGAAATAAATAAGACATTGTTTTACTAAGCAGTGTATTTATTTTCATAGCTAACCTTATATCATTGTACTATCAACAGTAACATTATCAGAGTTTTAATAGACTAGATAACTATAGGAATAGACAAGTTAATACGTATATGGAATAAATAGAGGGAATCCATAACCACCTAATAATTATTCCAAGATTTATTTCAACAGGAATCAAGCACAGATCACATGAACAGGTATACAGGTAAAGCTGCAGATCAGACAGCAATGCACTAGTGCAACTGCTGCTCCTATATAAGCCATTTGGAACCAGCATCAATGGATAACACGCACACCTCCGTCAGGGACGTTTTGTGCTATGGCCATCATGTCCCTGACACCTGCGCTCCCTCTTGATCCAGCGATGTGCATTAGAGCTGAGCTTCTCCTGGGTCTCTCATTCCTCATTGTCTGAGACAGCAGTGGGAGCCATTGGCTCCGGCTACTGTTAATTGCAGCCAGTGAGCCAATGAGGAGAGAGCGGGGGCAGCACCGAGTCATGATTCTGTGCGCCTTATGATGCATAAAGCGAGGCTAGGGAGTTAGCAAGCACCAGTACCCCCAGAGCAAGCAGCTTGCTATTGGGGGCATTGGCTGAAGAGGAGGAGCCAGGAGAACCAACGGGGGACCCAAAAATAGAAGGATTGTGGCTGCTCTATGAAAAGCCACTACACAGAGCAGGAAAGTATGACATTTTTTTTTTTAATGAAACTTTAATGTCACTTTAAGATACATGGAGTCAATGACCTACGACAAGTATGGCAATAGGGATATGATATACATTTTCTAAAAGGTCAGTATAACAGCCAGGTAGCCAGTGGTTGCACGTCCATAAGGGGCGCAGAGGCGCCACCCCCCTAATCCATGCACCTGGCCCCTAATCTACATGCAGGGTGTCGGAAGCAAAGATTTCAATAGAGCTTTTGTAAAGAACATGATTAGAGCTTGAGACTCTTATTGGCTAAAAAAAGGGTGGGCTCAGGGCGCAGAGCACTGCGCTCTGAGCCCACCCAGTTGTGAGGCAATAGCGAAATAATATTCGCTATTGTTTTTCTGACTCACCTCCCAGCCAATCAGGAAGTGGGTCATGAAACCCGATTGGCCGAGAGGGGAAGCGATCGTATTGGCCGCTGAGGTGGAGGAGCCGCAGGGGAAGTCGCCGTGAAGCAGAGGAGGAGAAGACGCAGGGTGAAGCCGCCGAGGAGGAAGCACTGCCCGCAACCTAGATGGGGTAAGTGCAGGTCTGGTGGGCTTACAATCGAGCGATGGGGGTGGGGGGTTGATTGACTGACCAGGGGGTGGCAGGGGGTTTGTTTGCTGCCCCCCTCAAAAAATGGAGCACCAGCCACCACTTCAGGCAGCTAACATTTTTGAAGAAAAGCCTGCAAAGTCCTCTCAGAAGGCACCGCTCGTGAGGCTGTGAGGCCATGCAGTGGTGCAATCCGGCTGTGTCCACAGCTGATGACTGATCGCTATATGGGCCCACTGTCTGTGTCATGTGATCGCTGTAGCCAATCACAGCAGATCACATGACAATTGTAAACAATGGATGGCTTCCTTTCATGCCATCTATTGTATACAATTGTGTTGCTAGCTGTGATTGTTCATAGTGATCACATGGTACAGAAAGGACCAATCATAGCCCACCTGTACTATGTGATTAATGTTGGCCAATCACAGCTAATCACAACAAAACAACTGAATTAATCAGTTTAATTCAGTAAAAATTATTGCTTATATCAACAATTTATTTGTATTAGCAATCACAATATGTAAAAAAAAAAATTCTGATCACTTCCCAGAGTAGTAAAGTGTTACTATGATAACACTGTTGTGCTCTAATCACAGTGGGTTAAAAAACAATTATTAAAAAAAGAGAACACATTTTTTAAAAATGAAATAAAAAAGAAATTTAATTATTATTGTATATATTTTTTTACATACTGTGTCACCAGTCAGTGTCCCTGATCACTGCTACACCATTTATATGATAATACTGTACTGCACTGGTAACAGTAAGCAAAAAAATAAAATGACATGATGTACTGACATAAGCCATCAGTATCATCAGGATTGATACATTTTCAGATATATCCCATAATTTGTGGACTCTATACCTTTCCTACAGACTAAATAACATACACTGATTTGGGTTATTTTCTTTTAAAATCTTCAGTCTTTTTTTGTTTATTTAGCAAAAAATAAAAAACCCAGTGGTAAATAAATACCACCAAAAGAAAGCTCTATTTGTGTAAAAAAATGAAAAGAATTTTTTATGGGTACAGTATTGCATGACCATGCAATTGTCATTCAAAGTGCGACAGCAGTGAAAGCTGAAAAATGACCTGGGCAGGAAAGTGATAAAAGTGGCCAGCATTGAAGTGGTTAACTGATGTCACATGCAGATCAAAAATCACATCCTTATAGAAGTAAATAGTAAATATAATAACATTACATTGTTGCACTGTATTACTCAGTGACACTTGCAGACTCTCTGCAAGTGTCATTTTACACACATTTTACTAATTTTGACAAACCGTAATTGCCAGTGGTGGTTGATCAGCAATAAGGGAAAGGAATTTGACATAGGACATATGCCCTAGAAACTTTGTTGAAGTTTCTTAGGACTTATCATCTACATTTAGAATCTTAAAGTGGCCCTGGAGTTCCGCCACTGTAGGCGGTAGCGCTGACAGTCCCCCCGCACAGATGGGAGATGAGGGAGAGCTGGTTCCGCTCATACTCCTCCTGCCCTCTCCTCCTGTGTCTGCCCCACCCACACTCCCTGGCAGTGTTGTGCCTTTAGAAACAGAGATGTGTGGGTAGGAAGTTTGAGGCCCAACAGCCAGAAGAAGAAAGATGCAGACAGCCAATGGCTGAGTGAGCTCCCCATCCATCCACTGTAAGTGAAGTCTCCCCCTCCTACCCTTCTTTTTCCTGTACATTAATGTAAGAGGGACTCAGATGTAAGGGGTGCTCTGTAGACTCTGATGTAAGGGGGGCTTTGTTGAGTAGAGACCTTCTTACATCACTGTACCCTTTTACACCAGAGTCTACAGCATTACCCCTTACATCAGAGCACCTCCTTAAATCAGGGTTCCCCTTTACATTCCAGAGTCCACAGAGATTCCCTTACAGTAAATGACAGTGGTTCCGCGCTTAGGAAAAAAGAAGAAAGAACTGCAGCCCCCCTGACACTGAATATCACCTAGGTGAAATTCAAATCAACTAATGAACTAAAAAAGGGGAATTGGCGCTGTTCGGCTATATGTGCATTAAATGTTGTTCCTAAATAAATGCTTATATATAAAAAAAAAAAATTTTACATATATAAAAATAAATTATTATTAAGTGCAACCAATGTGCTTTTAGGAGCTAATATATATATATATATATATATATATATATATATATATATATATATATATATATATATATATATATATATATATATATATATATATATATATGCAGAAGCTCCACCAACCAGTGCTATGCTCTAAAGTGCAATGTGCTAAAAAATATATATATGTATGTACCCAAAATCACCAAATATTCCAAGTGTAATGAAAAATCTTTGGTACAAACTTGTTAAACAATTAAACCATTAGAATAAGGTCCCCAACGTAAATACGTGAAAAGTCCAATTCATAAACCAAGCAATAAAAAATAAAAATAAGAAAATAAAATATAAAAAACAGTGCTGAAAAAAGTCTAATGATATGATGAAAAACAATGTCCCAAAAATCGTGTGCAGAAAAAAATTCCTTGGATGTGTCCCTCTGATGGAAAGACTGTAATCTCAGTGCAGCAAGTGTTCCCCGTCTTCCACTACACCCCCACTCGTGCCCTCACTCACCGGACTGCCCAACCCCTGCAGGGGTGAAAGGCATGCAGACACAATCCAGCGATGATGAACCCGGGAAGCGGTCCTCAGCCCAATGGTGTTAATCCTTCTCTGGTGTTGCGATGTCCCCAACATAAAACATCCATATGCAGTAAAAGAGAAAAAACCTCATAGCATGAATCCGAAAAAAAGGGTTTTTATTATGTGGAACGATAAAACTTTTAAAAAACAGGAGCTGACAGTGCTCCACTAGCTGGCTCAAAGCCTGGTGGGCGGCGTGGTAAGGCGTGCGTTCCACCGCCCGCCTGCCTGAAACTGGAAGATCAAAAGACAAGAGGTTGACGTATGCGTATCTCCAGGCCACGCCTTACACATTTCGTCATCAAGACGTCATCTGAGGCGCCTTTCACATCTTCTCATCTGTGAGAAGTCATGTAAGGGGCACAGCAAACATGTGGAAGAAGGTGCTCTGGTCAGATGAGACCAAAATGTAACTTTTTGGCCTAAAAGCAAAACGCTATGTGTGGAAAACTAACACTGCACATAACCCTGAACAAACCATTCCCACTGTGAAACATGGTAGTGGCAGCACCATGTTGTGGGGATGCTTTTCTTCAGCAGGGGATCTAGTCAGAGTTGATGGGAAGATGGGTGGAGCCAAATACAGGGCAATCTTAGAAAAAACCTGTTAAAGTCTGCAAAAGACTTGAGACTGGGGCAGAGGTTCACCTTTCAGGAGGACAACAACCCTAGACATACAGACAGAGCTACAATAATATGGTTTAGATCAAAGCATATTCATGTGTTAGAATGGCACAAAATTCAGACCTAAATCCAATTAAGAATTTGTGGCCAGACTTGAAATTTGCTGTTCACAGACGCTTTCCATGCAATCTGACATTTTGCAAAGAAGAATGGGCAAAAATTTCACTCTAGATGTGCAAAGCTGGTAGAGTCATACCCAAAAAAACTTGCAGCTGTAATTGCAGTGAAAGGAGGTTTAAAGTATTGACTCAGGGGGGCTGAATACAAATGCACGCCACACTTTTCTCTTTAAATAATTTTTATTTTTATAGATTACAATGAATTACAATAAATCAGTATTGTAAGAAAATAAGAAGTTTCACAAGATAAAGTCAAAACATACAGTAAAACTTCTTGCGTAAGAGTCAATAAAATAAAGATAAAATTATATGATATAATGATAGATTATATAATAAATAATGTATTGTGTTAGATTATTCACATTGAAAAATAAAATGTACAAGATAGAAATTAGATTACAAGTGTAAGAATAATAGTCAGGTATAATTATAAATGCCAAATGCTATGGAGGGGGGGTAATGATAAAATAATAAGATAAAGTATTATGAAACAATAATGGATTATAAACTACAATCAGGGCCAAGGTCCGAATATTTGGCTTGGTATTCCCTGAGAAAGTAGGTAAACATATTTTCTACCCCTATTTGTACTATAAAAAGGAGTAGGGAAAGAGAAGGGTAAGTAGTAGAAAGGGGAGGAAGAAAAACCTTCCCAAGAATAATATATGTGGTATAGTAGAAAACCTGTATTAAAGAGAGTACAGTATTTATCATATTTCTTTGTGTCTATATCAATGATTTATTTGTGCCTGGTGGAAGATAATGATCTATCCATGGTTTCCATATGGATTCAAATTTGAGGATTTTGTCTAGATAAATCGCTTCAGTCTTTGCATGTACCATGGCTTGTGTAACTCTTGGTTTAACCGTTTGTATGCAAAGAGAGTTAGTTTTCTATGCTTTCGCTATGGATTGTTTAGCTGCTGTTGTTATAAATAGTAATAGTTTCAATTGGCGTAGAGTCAGGTTTTGGGGTTTATAGTTTAATAGTGCTACAGTTGGATCAGGCATTAAAGAGATTTTAAACATTGTTGAAAGAATTTTGAATACTTTCTTCCAGAATGAGTTGGCTATGGGGCACTCCCACCAAATTTGTGTTTGTGTGCCCAGTGTTTTACATCCTCTAAAGCAGTTGGCAGGGTATTGATGGTTAAATTTGGCTAGTCATGCTGGAACCAAATACCATCTAGTAAGAACTTTGTAATTGGTCTCAAGGGCTACAATGTTAGGAGTAGCTGATTTAGTTGCTTGCCAGATTTGATCCCAATCTTTTTCATCTAAATGGAGGTGGAAATCATTCTCCCATTTTCCTATGTAAGATGGAGGGGAGGAAGTTGTATATGAGAATAATTGGGCATATACATCCAAAATCATTCCTCTTCTGTGTGGGTCTGATATACAGCTTTGTTCAAAAATAGAAAATTTATGAGGTGTAGTGGCTGCTGGTTTGTAGAGGGTCAGACAATTCTTAATTTGGAGATATCGGAAGGTTTCTGTTTGTGGTAAATTATGTTGCTCACATAAAGTTGGGAAAGGTGTTATATTTGAAGATTGAAAAAATTGGTGGATTCGTAGCAGACCTGCTTTAGTCCAAGCTGAAAAAGAATGTGGGAAGGACCATGCCAGATAAAAGGAAGGATTATGAAGGAAAGAGAGTAAAGGGTTTTGTTTAGATTGGAAACCAAAGTTTTTAGTCTGTCCCATATGGAGAGGCTGTGTTTAGTGTAGGCATTAGTGATAGATCTCCGTTGAGCGGAGGCAAGCCAGAGGAGGTTTGCAGTGGAAAGGGGATCACAGTCCACTGATTCTAATGCTACCCATAAAGGTCTTTCTTTAGTTGCATGGTATTTCGTAAATTGAGCTAGTTGTGCTGCATAATAATATTTCGTAAAGTCTGGTACCCCAAGTCCTCCTTTTATTTTGGGAGCATATAGAGTTTGTTTAGGTAGGCGTGGTCTAAGTTTATTCCAGATATATTGAGTGGTTTTGCGTTGGATGATGCAAAAGAAATATGAGGGAACGGTTATAAGAAGTACTTTAAAGAGGTAACAAATCTTTGGGAGAATGGACACTTTGATAACACTTATCTGACCCATCCATGCTAGAGATAGGTATGACCATGTGGAAAGTAGCTTGAATAGTTGTGTTAACATCGGGGGATAGTTAGACATATAAAGATCACTTGGATTATCTGTGAGATTAATACCTAGATAGGTGATATGAGTCATTGACCAGGTAAATGGGAGAGAGTTGTGTAGCTGTGATTGAAGTTCAGGTGATAATGATGCATTAACTTTGAAGCCAGATAGATGTCCAAATTCAGCCAGGATTTTAAGAAGAATTGGTGCTGATAAAAGGGGATTAGTGAGGAAGATTAGGACATCGTCTGCAAAAAGACATATTTTATGATGATGGCTTCCAAGTTCCAATCCTCTGATATCAGTATTAGATCGGATAAGTTGGGCTAGGGGTTCTATTGCTAAAGTGAAAAGGAGAGGGAATAAGGGACATCCCTGGCTTGTTCCTCTTTCAATAGTAAAAGAGTCTGAGCAGAATCCAGAATAAAATATAAAAGCCTTTGGATCTTGATATAGGGCAGAAATCCATCTTAGGAAATGTGTACCAAATCCCCATTTATAGAGAATTGACAAGGACAAGGAATCAAATGCCTTTCTGATGTCTAATGAAAGGAAGCAAGTTGGAATGTTTCAAGTTCTGGTGGTGTGGGCTAAGATTACAGCTCGGCGTATGTTATCTCCTACTTGTCTGAAAGGAATAAATCCAGTTTGATCTTGGTGTATTAAGGTGCCTATAACAGGATTAAGTATGGTTAAGATGATTTTAGCCAGTAATTTAATGTCTATGTTAAGTATTGATATTGGTCTAAAATTAGACCAAGAAGTATCGTCTGAATTTGGTTTTGGTATCATATAAATTGAGGCCATAAGGGATTCTGGAAAGTAATGCCCCGTACACACGGTCGGACATTGATCGGACGTTCCGACAACAAAATCCATGGATTTTTTCCGACGGATGTTGGCTCAAACTTGTCTTGCATGCACACGGTCACACAAAGTTGTTGGAAAATCCAATCGTTCTTAACGCGGTGACATAAAACACGTATGTCAGGACTATAAACGGGGCAGTAGCCAATAGCTTTCGTCTCTTAATTTACTCTGAGCATGCGTGGCACTTTGTGCGTCGGATTTGTGTATACATGATCGGAATTTCCGACAACGGATTTTGTTGTCGGAAAATTTTATAGCAAACTCTCAAACTTTGTGTGTTGGAAATTCTTATGGAAAATATGTGATGGAGTCTACATACGGTCGGAATTGCCGACAACAAGGTCCTATCACACATTTTTCATCGGAAAATCCTATCGTGTGTACAGGGCATAAGAGTGCCCAATAAGAAAGGAATTGAAGGCATCAGCCATAATCGGTGACAATAGATTAGCAAATCTTTTATAATAAGTGGCTGAAAAACCATCAATACCTGGGTGTTTGCCTGGTTTTAATGATTTTATTGCTGTTTGTATTTCTAGTTCAGTCATAGGTTTATCTAGAGATTCTTGTTGAGATTTAGAAAATGAAGGTAAGTTAATTGAGGATAGGAGGTTACTTAGTCTGATCAAAATCATGGGAATCTTTATAAAGTTCAGATAAACTCTTTTGGAATTCATGTAGGAATTGGGTTACTACTATAGTTATCTTTGGTCAATTTCAATCTTATTGGTTTTGGGCTGTATGTTTTCTTTTGTAATGCAAGGGCTAGGAAAGTATCTGGTTTGTTAGCCTTCATATAGAAAGTGTGTTTAGATTTTCGGAGAATCTTTTCTGCTGATTCCGTCAGAAATAGATCAAGTTCTAAACGCATTTTGTCATATTGTAACTTTGTTGATGGAGATGGATCAGATTGGAATTTCTCTGAATCATCATAGAATGCTGTTTCTAACTTTTTTTTGAAGCTGTTTCTTTTGTTTATGGAAGTGAGAAGCCTAAATTATACAGCCACCTCTGATATATGGTTTAAGAACTTCCCAATAAGTTAGAGGATTTGTATCATTAGTGTTATTGTTTGCAATATAATCTTTAATAGCTTTCTCAATGATCTGTCTATATGAAGGCTGTGCCAGTAAACCATCATTTATATACCATGTTTTATGGTTTGGTCGAGGGATCAATAAGGAAAGGGATGTCAGGACTATATTATGATCAGACCATGTACATGGTATGATAGTTGAGTCTAGGATATATGCTGAAATATTGACATTAATAAAAAGATGGTCTATGTGGGAGAATTGTTTATGGGGATGTGAACAGTGAGTATATTGTCATCTTGCCGGGTGTTGTTCCCTCCATGTATCTGGAAGGGAATATTGATTAAGTAGTTGTTGATAGGAACAATGTTGAGTGTGACTGGGAGTTGGGGATTTATCTAGAAATGGATATATTACATGATTAGAGTCTCCACCCAATGTAGGTGTGCCGCGTTTGTGATTCTCTATGACAGAGAACAAATGGGAAAGGAATGACAGTGGGTTTTTATTTGGGGCATAGTATGAAACTATAATAGTTTTGGTATCTCGTAAAAGGCCCATCAATATTATGTATCGACCTTCAGGGTCTTTAAGTTCTGTATGAAGTGTGAATGGTGTTGTATAATGGAATGCGATTAAAACACCTCTTTGTTTAGTTTCTGATGATGAAGTATAAACTTGAGGGTATTTGCGGCTAAAGAATTTAGGACAAGAATGGGATGAAAAATGTGTCTCTTGAAGACAGACCACATGTGCATTTAGTTTTGAGAAAGATCGAAAAGCTTTAGTTCTTTTCGGGGGTGAGTTTAGACCCTGTACATTAAGGGTTACAATATTTAGAGGAGCCATTGTACAATTAGAATAAGAGCAATTAGAATAAGAGCTCCCTCTTATTCTTATGCATAGGATAGGTTATAGCAATAAATCTTCTGGAAAAAAATAGGGGGGAAATAATGAAAGGGGATGTGGGAAATAAAGCAAGGATCAATAATAAATGGTTAGGTAATTTATCTATTGATGTATTCAATAAATTAAGAAGTTTTGTTTTTTAACCAGGAAGAAAAAAGCTCCTAAGAGGAGCAAGTATCCAAAGGTTGGTAGTAAATACCAACCTGTGGGTACACTTAGTCCAAAGAGTGTCCTAACAGTCTGTTGGGCACTCGAGGAAGTATTGGAGGTGCAGTGACTATCTCCAGGACTACGATGGCCATCATATAAAACGATTTAAAAATAAACATTTAATAACCAAGTCTTAGATAACTAAAAGTTTGAGGCAACAATAATAATATATATTAGAATGGTAACTTTGCTTATAAAGATATAACAGTGTTACATTTAGACTAAATTTGGAATAAAATCAACATTCCAGATATGGAATCTAGGTATTAAAATCATATCATAGTAAATAGAATGAGAAAGAGTCACTCTACTCACTATGAGAATAATATGTTATCTTATATAAGTAAATTAGAGTGTAGAAACAACTAGATTACCATAATAACCGTATTCCATTTAATTAGGTAGAGATTTAGAGCTCTTAATACATAATTAGAATAATAAAAACATAGATAAATAGATTCAAGAGATATTTGATCTCAAATAGTAAAATGATAAGCAGGTTTGGACTTATCCAAACTCTGTAGACAATCTGAGTAGAATCAATTATGGATTCTATCCAGATCTACTTGTCTAAGGGGTATGTTGGTTAGGATGGTATTGTTTATATTTATACTATCAAGAGAAAATTACATCTAGAATAGTACATATGTTATAAGTACAAATACACATGTATTAATTCACTGGTTCAGTGTCTGAAATATATGAAGCGAAATGACTTCACTTATGAGTTCTAGAAAAAATAATTGTACTAATAATAAATCTATATAATAATTATAACTTTGTTCATAGAAATATAGCAGTGTTATGGAAAATCCACATCTGGAGCAAAAAACAACATTCCAGACATGATAAACAACAGCTGAGTATTCCATTCATATCATAGGAAATAGAATGGGAATAAACCAACCCCTCTCCTATGAAAGATGGTGTGGTATCTTATATTAATTAGTTAGAGTTTTAAACAACTGGATTACTAAATAGCCATATTTCATCTAACTAAACCAGGATTTAAATATTTTAGTGCATATATGAAATACTAAAAATAGAGATATATGATTTTGAGATATTTGATCTCGAATAATAAAAAACAATAATAAGTAGATCTGGGTATATCCATACTCTATATGCAGACTAAGTATACTCAAATATGGATTTTTTTTTTTTTTAAAGTTTTTATAAAATTTTATGGTCAAACAGAAGGTATGTAACATACATTTCAATAAACAAGGTTACAGATGAATAATAGACAGTTATAATGCAGTTATACAAGCTGTCCGCCCATGAAAAAGGCAGTGATCACCATAAGTGAGTCTAAGAAACATACAAACAGTAACATATGTAAACTTGCAAGAATCCTAAGTTATTTTTCAGCGTATGTAACACGTCCACGGGCTAGTAACTAGCCCGTGGGAACCAGTGAGAAGCACAATGGAATTGACAATCATCAGATAATCTCTGTTGTATTTTCTCCCGAGATAGGAAGCAGAGAGTATTAAGCCCGGGATAAGCCTGTGGGTGGAGTGCAAACCACTGGATGACAATCCCGGTACCATTCACCCCTAAAGGGAACTTTGCTGTGAATGGACCGGGATTTTTGAGAGGAAAGTGGATAAAGTACAGATCGGTCAAAACAGAGAGGTGATAAGGGCGCTCTGGTGGAGGTGGGTAGCTGGTCAGAGGGATGATAGTGATGAGATGGCACTTCTGGCAGCACTTTGGTTAGAGGAGAAGCAACTCTGAAGATATAAAAAAGGAAAAGAAAGGCACCTCTAAGTGCAGTATGTCAAATTTAATAAAGTGCACAAAGGGTTAAAAGCACTTACAAGATTGTTGAGTGTTAAAAGACATGATAAAATCAGGAGTCCTCATCTGTGGCCTCCTGATGAGGACTCCTGATTTTATCATGTCTTTTAACACTCAACAATCTTGTAAGTGCTTTAACCCTTTGTGCACTTTATTAAATTTGACATACTGCACTTAGAGGCGCCTTTCTTTTCCTTTTTTAAAGTACAGATCGGTGGTGTGGTTGTATGTCTGTTTAGTTCCCGGTAGGGACTCTGGAGTACGGGTTGGGACTGGTAACTGTAGTGTTCATAGCAGTGCAAACATGTGCCCATACTTGCGGGATAAATAGGAAAGGGGATATACTGGTATTTGTATAAAGCAAGTTTAAGTGAGAGACAGTGCGGGGAGAACACTGTAGGGGGGAACTGGGATGGGGGATGGGGGCGAGAAAAGGCGGTTGTGTTATAAGGGGTTGACCCACACGGGGAGTATAGGATAGCCTTCAAGAGGATCTTGGAGGAGTTTGGGGCAATGATGTCCACGTTTGGGTTTGTCTGTAGTGTAGCCAACTTGTCCAGGTGATGTAGAATTTGGTAGGGTGGTCATTGGATTGGCAGATAAGGTTTTCCATGTCAGCTATTCTGTCCACCCTACGGATCCAATCTCGGACCGTGGGGGGGGGGGGGGGGCAGTGTTCCTCCAAAAGGCAGGGATGCATAGGTTGGCTGCGTTGATGAGATGTAAAGTGAGGGATTTTTTGTAGGAACTCAGGGAGATGGGAGTGTGGTGGAGCAAGTAGTGTGCTGGAGAGAGTGTTAATTGGAACGTAGTGATTTGGGAGATCAACTGATTGATTTCATTCCAAAATGGTTGTATCTGGCTACATTCCCACCAAATGTGTAGTAGAGTGCCCCTGGATGTACCACATCTCCAGCAGGTTGGGGGGATGGTGGGGTGGAATTGATGAACCTTCTCAGGCGTCCTATACCATTTAGAAAACAGTTTGAACCTGTTTTCCTGCGTGGAGACGTTAATGGAGCCTTTGTGCTTGAGGGTGAAGATTTGATCCCATTCATTGGCTGGGATATCAATGGACAGATCCTTTTGCCATTGGCGTATCAGTTTGTCCTGTTTAACCTTGTGGTGCGAGAAAAGGAGGGAGTAAAGCGTGGAGATTAAGTGACTCTGGGGTTCAGTGCTCAGGCAAAGAAGTTCAAATGGTGTGTGGTCTCTATGCCACTGGGACGTGTGTTGGGTGGCTTGAAGGAAATGTCTCAGTTGTAGGTATTTATAGAAGGGTATATCGTAGTTGGGTAGAGTTGCAGAGAGTAACGGTTGGGTGAGGAGCGATCCGTTCTGAAAAAATTGGTGTGCCCTAGCCTGTGAGGTATGTGTAGCAAGAGTCTTATTTTTTAATGTTAGGCCTGGGGGGAAGTCTGGGTTGTTGTCGAGTGGCGTCATAGGGCCAGGTGAGGGAGTAATATTGAGCAGTTTGCATGCCATTTTGAAAATGAAAAGTGTGGCGCCAATGAGTGGGTGGGAAGAGAAATCCTGGGGAATCTGTCTATGATTAATCCAGGGTGAGTTGGCAATCGGGAGACTTGTGAAAGAATCTCCCAGCGCAATCCAGTCTTTGGAAAGATGGTGTATATGCCAATCAACCACTCTGCCTAAATGGCAGGCCCAATGGTACTTTTGAAGATCTGGAAGGCCTAAGCCTCCAAGTCGTTTAGGAAGAGCCAACCTATCCCAACTAAGTCATGGGGCTTTAGTTGCCCAAATGAAGGTCCTGCAAGTATGCTTGTATGAAAGGAAAAAAGAAGTCGGGAGTTTGATCGGTATAGCTTGGAGGAGGTAAAGGAATCTGGGTAGGATATTCATTTTCAGTATGGCGATCCTGCCCAGTCAAGAAAAGGAGCCCAGGTGCCACTTCCTGAGATCCGCTTGGATGGAGAGGATCAATAGTAGAAAATTTTTGGCGTAGAGATCAGATAAATTTGTTGTAAGTTTGATTGCGAGATAGGAAATGTCTGATTTTTCCCAACTGAATGGGAAGTTGTTTTTGCATAGGTTCACAGTGGCTGTTGGCAAGATGATGTTGAGGGCCTTTGATTTCTCAAAGTTGATTTGGAGGTTTGAGAGGTATTTGAAGAGTGCGAAGTCTGTCAATAAGTTTGGTAAAGTTGTAATGGGATCTGTCAAGAAAAGTAAGACGTCGTCAGCATAGGCTGCCAGTTTAGACTGAGTGTGTAGAACGTCCACACCCCTAATGGCCGGGTTGTCCCTCAGTCTTCGAAGCATAGGTTCCATGGTTAATATGAATATTAGAGGCGACAAGGGGCAACCTTGGCGGGTTCCATTGGATACAGAGAAGGCGTCCGACAACTCCCCTTTAACCCTGATTCTTGCCCTCGGAGAAGAATAGAGGGCCAGAACCATCTGCATCATATGTGGTGGAAAGCCTACGGCTCTCAAAGAGGCTGCCATGTAGTCCCAAGCGACCCTGTCGAACGCCTTCTCTGCATCCAAGGAAAGGGAAAAAACAGGTGTAGACATTTTTTTTAACCAGTGGTGAATGTTCAGTGCTTTGGTGGTGTTGTCCCTAGCTTCGCGGCCAGGGACAAAGCCCACTTGGTCCTGGGAGATCAGGGTAGGGATGAAGGGTAAAATGTGATTGGCCAATGCTTTAGCGTAAAGTTTTAAATCTACATTTAGTAGGGAGATGGAGCGATAATTGGTCACCAGTGTGGCGTCTTTACCCTGTTTGGGAAGTAGTGTAATGTGGGCTTCAAGCAGGTCTTTATTTGCCACAGAGTCAGGGGTAAGGGTGTTTAGAGCTTTGGTTAAATGTGGGAGGAGGATGTTAGCAAAGGACGTGTAGTAGCTGACCGAAAGACCATCCGGTCCAGGGCTTTTACCTGACTTCATCTGTTTTAAAGCCGTGTGTAATTCAGTCACCGAGAGAGGAAGGTCTAAGGGTTGCACATCTTCAGGAGAAAGAGGGGTGGGGCCATATTGTGCTAAAAATTCTTTGATGGCATTTGGACGGTCTATTGAAGTGTCGATAGCGTGGGTGGATTGAGGAAGATTATATAATTTGGAGAAGTATTGGATAAATTGTGCTGTTATGTCTTCATTGGTAACCAAGGCTTCCCCTGCAGGACTGTTAATCTTGTGGATAGTGTTAGAGGCCTTCCTTGCTTGGAGAGCCCTTGCCAGGACTTTACCAGCCTTGTTGCCAAATTTGTAGTATAGCTTATGCGTCAATGCGAATTTGCGTTTCAGCGTAACGTTTAGCATTTCTAAAAGTTCCTCTCTCGTCTGAGTAAGTTCAGTTAGAGTAGCCGCAGCAAGGGAAGCCTTGTGTGATTGTTCGAGTCTGTGTATACGCGCAGTGAGTTCGTTAATACGGGCATACCTAAGTTTGTTGCGTTGCGCCGCTATAGACAGCAATTCTCCATGAATGACACATTTATGTGAGGCCCGCGTAATAGCGGGAGTGACATCAGTTGATGAATTGTTTAAGAAAAAATCCGCGAGGCACGTAGACAGTCTGAGGACATTGACGTCATCAGACAGCAATGAGTTATCAAGGTGCCAAATACGAGTCCGTTTGTGTGGTGCGGAGAATTGTAGAGTCATGGAGATGGGGCTATGGTCTGAGAGTAAGGATGGTTCAATGGTTGCGCTAGTAAGGTATGTCAGGTCTTGTTGGGAAAGAAAGAAGTGATCTAATCTAGAATACTTGTTGTGTGGGGAAGAAAAGAATGTGAAATCCTTTTCTTTAGGATGGAGGGTGCGCCAAGTGTCATGGAGTAAAAGGTTGCTTAGTTGATGTTTGATAGATCGTAGGGCTCGATATGTGAGGGAGGAAGTCCCAGTAGAAGTGTCAATAGATGGGACGAGTGGGACATTAAAATCACCGCCGACAATAAGGGTGCCGAAGTAGAAGCTGGAGAGTAGTTGTAGTGTATTAAGAAAAAAGGTAACTTGGCCTGAGTTGGGAGCATAGATATTGGCGATTGTAAATGTTCTCTGGTGTAGAGTTCCTTTTATGAAAAGGAATCTGCCGAGCGGATCTCTGTGAACGTCAGTCACTTGGAGGGGGCAGTGTTTGGAAATGAGGATGGATACCCCTTTCGATTTTGCCTCGGAGTTGGAGGCATGAAAGACCGTGGGGGAGTGACTGTTGTGTAATCTAGGGATTGAATCCGTCCGAAAATGCGTTTCTTGTATCATTGCTATTTGCGCTTTGGATTGTTTGAGTGAGTGAAGGAGTTGGGATCGTTTTTCAGGAGTGTTCAGACCCCTAATGTTAACCGAGAGTAATTTGAGATCATTCAGTTGAGAATGAGGCATCTTTCCGTGTGGGTGGGTATTTGAGGTAGCCGCCATTATAAGGGAACAGGGGGAGGGATAGAGGGTAAAGGGAGAGCGGAGAGATCCGCTTTACAGGGAGTAAGCTCGAGTGAAGCGTGTATGAAGCTAAGGGGGTACCGAAGAGGTGTGGAGTTATATGTCCACCAACCTCTAATATAAGAGGTCGGTGTGGTACGGAGCGCGCCCGTGGCACAGTTCCCTGTAGGGATTACTGAACAACAGTACGGATCCGTATGGGGGTTGACCCAAATCTAGGCGATGGAGAGATGAGGATATTACGGGGATAAGGTACAGGTGGTGAAGTGTGATCTGCCGCCACAGGACAAGGAGAGGCATTGGTAGAGGTAAATAGCTATCAGAGCAGCCTTCTGGGACTGGTAGTGAAAGCTTTGGTTAGTGTGTTGAGGTATGCATTGTGCCCCATGGGTTGTAAAAATATTAGGACCTTTGGGGTGCCTAGTAGTGTATAGTGAGTCGTGGGGTCGCTCCCCATCTCGATCTGTGAGCGATGACAGCCCAATAACCATGTCATCTCCCCCAGGTCGGCCATATCTATTGCACCCAAAGGGGTTGGTGGTGTAGGCAGGGGAGAGGAGCCACGACCCACATACAAATTGCAGCATAAAACGATAATAATCAAGAAACGACAAAAAACAAAAACAAAAAAAAAAGAAATTAAGCATCTAACTTGGTGTGTTTCTTGAAGAGGCCTTTAAGTTCAAGTACTGCCCTGTGAAACTTAGACAGCTAGATAGGCTGTAAACAATAAACAGAAGGTGTAAGGTAAATGCAACGTTATATAACAACAAGCATAGTCGTGATGTAGGACTATATAACACAAAAACATATCGTTGTAATGGTATTACCAGGACAGTCCAGCAGTGTAGAGTGAGAGAGACGATCGGCACATCGGTAACAGCAGGTGCTGCCCACCGGGAGGCATTAAGTGTGATAGTCTAAATGCAGATTCTCACATACCATGGAGGATTCAACGGAGATGCTGACGGGAGCTGGATGGGTGCAGGAGTGCAGGATTGAAGCAGGTGTAGAGGAGGCGAGATGCGGGTGAAGAGCTGTCGTTGCCGGAAGCGTCATACAAGGAGTCCTTCAAAGCGCGTCTCGGGGATGACAGGAGGTCAGTTCAGAGAGGCGGGACTGCGTGGTAACACCAGGTGGAGCTTACACCTGCTAAGCAGTATAGGGAATGTAGTTCCGTGCTGGGTAGGTCGATGGAGTGCAGTCATATACACGTGGAGCCTACCAGCATAGTAGGGTGGTGTTGCTGGTAAGGCAGATGGTAAGGTCTGTCTGAAGTACAAGGTGCATTCAGTCGGGCGTTGTGGAAGCAGCAAGCGGGAAGTACGGTGTGCAGGAAGGAGGTGCGGTTGATAATGCTGAGGTCCTGCCAGTGTAAAAACCAAAACGAATAAAAAGAAAATAAAGTTTGCAACACAGAACTGATTCAAAAAGTCAAATAACTGTCATAGGGTGGAACTGGGTGATCAGACAAGAGCGGCGGAGCGTTAACAACCCTGAATTAATGCTCCCTACGGGCTCTTCTTGACCGCGGAGAGACAGTGGGATTAGCCTCCTGCATTCCAGAGCGATAGATGACGTGGCTCCTTAGGGTAGAAGGAGAGCGGTGCCTGCGGTGCCTGGAACTTTGTGTTTCCATGGGTTCGTCCCGTAGCATGTCCCGATGGGATGGCCTGGGGCGGAAAGCCGCTTACCACAGAGGTACAGAGATCAGGGGTAGGCCAAGTGTGGAGCAAAAATGTAGTAGGTCCTCAGGGACCTTGAGGACAGCTGAACGTCCATTAAAGGAAGCCATGAGGCAGAATGGAAACTTCCATTTGTACACAATATTTTTTGCTCTGAGGGCATCCAGCAAGGGTTTGAGATCGCGCCTATGTTGCAAGGTAATGCCCGAGAGATCCTGGTATATTTGGACAGGGCAGCCCTCATGAAGAATTTGCTGCATGCCCCTGGCTTGTTTCATGATTTCCTCCATTATATTAAAATCAACGATGCAGCAAATAACATCTCGAGGTGGATCGTTCTCCCTTCCTTTAGGTGGCAGGGCCCGGTGAATTCTCTCCATAGCGATGGGGGTTTGAGGGGGGCGCTGTAGGAGGTTGTTGAAAATGCTTACTACAGATCGTGAGATGTGCTCCCCTTCTATTGACTCTGGAAGACCTCTTATTCTCAAGTTATGCCTTCTACCTCGGTTATCGAGGTCTTCCAGATGTCGCTGCATGTCTCTCATTTGCAGGGTATGTGAGTCCAAGCAGGCAGTGACAGTGTGCAGTGTCTCTTCTTGTCTCTCCGTAGCGCGTTCAACTACTTGCACTCTGTCATTGAGCTCACACAGATCCAGCCTGAGTTCTGAGATGGCCGCCAAGAGGGTCTCCTTAATGTCATCAGTGACTGAGTGGAGATCTTGCAGATTAAGGGGAGGATGAGGTCTCGACAGGATGACGTGAGACGTCAGACGCTCTAGGGGAAGGGAGGAGCTAGAGGCGCGCCGTCCCGCTGAAGCCCTGTCAGACTCCCTCTCGCCTACTCAGAGCGGGATGCTGGAGCGGAGCGATAGAGCGGCGAACTCCGGGTGTACTGAGAGGGAGTCGGCGTGCTGAGAACCGGCCCCTCTCCCGGAAGTTAGAGGCAACATACGGGACGGCAAACTACGCGGACCGCTTCGGGTCCTGCTCTTCCCCCCGCCCGCCTCCCCCCCCTCCCTGCAGGCATGGCCAGGGGATGAGCCAAGCATCGATCCGGACACTAAGTGACAGCGGACAGGTGCCCCACAGACCGAGTGAAGTAAAGAAGTTTAGCAGCAGAGCGTCTCACAGGACAACGTGGAACGGTGACAGACATCTATGTGTGGTGGTGGTAAGAGACTCATAAAGCTATATAAACGCGGAAGGTAAGAGTGTACTAGTGTGTATAAAGAATCTATTCTGGAGAAGCTAGCTGTTGGATGCAATGTAGGAAAGTATACGTGAGATCAGCTTTATCATCTCTGTAATTGGGTGGAGGGAAAGTGGATCCTCAGATATCATTTTATATAACCTGCCTTTGCATAAACCACACTAAAGGAACAGATTACAACAAGAATACTGATTTCTAGGGGTGAACTGGAATAACTGATAGCCCTAGGTGGAACAAGGGACTGCTTCTTGTGTTTCTCCCTCTAGGGACTCTCCCTATAAGATTTACCCAACCCCGGACCCCAGATACAGACCTAGTGGAAAAACGCATATAAGAACCCCAAGCCGCAGCACCGCACAAAGGTACGATATCAGCACAGGCACACAGAGGCCCATCTAGTGATTCAATTGTCCTAACTGTGCACCACCACCACACTAGCACCGGCATCCTGAGTATACCTCTATTTTGTATCCAACACAGAAAAAGCCAGGAGTCTGGCTTAATACGGTTGATTTTGGTGTCACTGATTAAGATTAAGCAGGCTCAGACGGCGGGAAGAGAAGTATGAGTCGTAGCTCAGCTAAAGCCGGGAAGGGGGGCCCACCAAAAACCCCAAAAGAGAATATAGCTGGCAATACCTCCACTAGTACTATTAAGCAATATATGGTGAAAGGGGGGAGCCCGGGGAGTTCCCAACAAGAGACTCAAAAATCATTCACAGCAGATAAAAAGAAGAAGGGAACTAATGAGAGGGAAGATATGACCCCCGACCACTCTAGGGAGGAGCTACTAGCCGAAAACACGATGGAAGCATCAAGACTTGATGAACATAGACAGGACTCACAATTACCTTCAAAAAGCGATTTGGCAGAGATGCTTAAAACGCTTGAAATATCAATCAAGGCAGAGTTTACTCTGCTGAGGTCTGACCTAGGCAACCTTTTGGCAAGAGTGGAAGAGGCTGAAGATAAGCTTGATAAGCAAAGACGGGAGTTCCTTGGTTTAAAAGAACAACTTAAAATAACCCAACAAAATCAGATAAAAGTTTGCTACAGGCTGGAAGACCAGGAAAATAGAGACCGTAGACAAAACCTGAGACTTAGAGGGGTCCCAGAAAATAGGGGTGAAGACCTAAGGAAGACTGTGGCGACTATTTTCAGTCCACTACTTAGGCTGGATGGAGAAGACTTCCCAAAAATTGAGCGTGTGCATCGGCTGGGTAGGCTAGACTCCAGACGATCTGAAGGAAGCCGAGATATAATTGTGAGGTTCAGATTTTTTGAGGATAAAGAAAACATCTGGTATAAGCTTAAGGGCCATGCCCCAGTGCAATTTGAAGAAACAAGAATTCAAGTATTTGCGGATTTAGCTAAAGGTACACTCGCGAGAAGGCGCCATTTAAAACCCCTACTGGAACAAATGGTGAATCAAGATATTACGTACACGTGGGGATTCCCAGCCTGCCTGGTAGGCAAGAAAGGTGGAAGGGCCGCAAGTCTAAGATTCCCAGGAGAACTAGAAGAGTTCTGTGAGAAATTGGGGTTACAGGCACCCCCAACACTGGACTGGTCAATGGAACGCTGGATTGAACTGAGTGTGGGATAGGGGAGGGGTGTGGTGGGGGGAGGTTCTGGGAGGGATGAGAGGTAGCAAAAAAAAAAAAAAAAAAAGGCCATTCTCTATTTAAATCTAGGGAAGAGAGAAGATTTATGGAAATAGAGCTCAGCTCGTCTGGTCGCTAAGGCAATATGAAATGTAGGGACGGTGCGCATAAGACTCCCCCTTCGGAGGAGGAGACCAATGTTGGGCCACAATGTTAGTGACCCTCAATGGTCTATGGGTTCGGTAGGGACCAGGAGGGGGGTGGGGGGGGAAGTGGGGAGGGAGCAGGGATGGGGGGGAAGAGGGGCGGTTGGAGGGTGGGGGGATGGAGGGGTTGGGGGGGAAATAGAGGGGAGGGAGGGAGGGGCAGTAGGATCCAGGGGGCTTGATCAACCTCATCCCTTTGGAAAAGGGGAATCTCTCCAGGGTCTCAGGCAAAGGAAGTATGGGGGAGCATTATATAAAGAGTTATGGCAACAATAAAATTTACAACATATAATGTTAAAGGCTTAAATACGCCCAGGAAAAGACATAACATTTTTAATGAGCTGAAATCCTTGGGACCAGACGTGGTGTTCCTACAAGAGACACACATATCACTCCAATCGCGTTTAAGATTGTTCTCGAGAGAATACCCGGTCTGGTTCCAAGGAGACACTATCTACAATAGGTCACGGGGAGTAGCTATCGGTTTCGCAAAGAGTGCAAGGTTTGTGCTAGAGAAAAGGTTAGCGGACCCTGAAGGAAGGTATATGTGCCTTAGAGGCAGTTTAAATGAAGAGAAAGTCACCCTAGTCAATATATATGCCCCCAACAAAAACCCGAGGAAGTATCTGGCAAACATCTTGGGAAAAATAGTACAGTTCATGAGTGGCCACTTGATTATGATGGGGGACTTTAATTTCTGCCTTAACCCGAATATGGATAGTACGGCCCGCCCCCGGGGGAAGGACTGTAATCATCTAAAGAAGATAAAGCAATTACTCTCCAGATGGCAACTGGTAGACATCTGGAGAGTGCAACACCCAACTGGGCGAGATTACACGTTCTATTCCCCTGTGCACGGGACTTACTCTCGAATCGATTGGGGTATAATTGAGCACAAGGGGATTGATAGGGTCAAGGGTTCCTGGATAGGCAACATAACCTTTTCTGACCATGCTCCAATGACCATCGAAGTGAGATCGGGAAGGGACCGGGCCGAGAGGGGGCAGTGGAGGCTTAATGAAGAGCTGATTAGAGATGTAGAGGGGTTTAACAGAATTAGACAAGAACTAGAGAATTATTTTGAGGTAAACGATACGGGGGATGTGTCAGGGGCAACATTGTGGGAGGCACATAAAGCCTATATTAGAGGAGTCTTGATTGAAATGGGGGCTAGGAAGAAAAAAGAGAGGCAGGAAAAAATCCTATTACTAAAGGAGGAGCTTACGGGATTAGAACAAACCCATAAAAAACATATTGGTCAGTCACCCCAAGAGTTACACCATCGGATGGTCATTAAAAGATCTGAACTAAAAACGGCAATTGAACAGGAGTCTAGAGCTTCACTGAACAAGATAGTGTGGGAGAGAAACAGATGGGGTAATAAACCGAGTAAACATCTTGCAAAAATAGTCCAGAAGAAAAAAAAAGATAGGAACTTCATAGAAAAAATTCAAACCAAAGAGGGTCAAATAGAATATTCAACTAAGAAGGTGGTAGAAATCTTCAGGGACTATTATAAAGAGATATACTCCGCCCCCAAGCAAGACTCCTGCGCAAAAAACAGGATAGAGAAAGGTAACAACTACATCAAAAAGGCAATGCTCCCCAAGATCCCTGAGGAGGATAGAGATCTTTTGGAAAGACCATTCTCAGAAGAAGAAATTAGTAAAGTGTTAGCTGGAATGGCCTTGGGGAAAAGCCCTGGCCCAGATGGCCTAACAACACTTTATTATAAAACTTTCAGAGAAGTTTTAGTACCTAGGTTGTGTTGGTATTTGAACGGATTGGGTGACAGCTTTGAGATGAGTAGAGATGCATTGAAAGCATCCATTACAATTATACTGAAAGAAGGCAAAGATAAAACATCATGCGCAAGCTACCGCCCAATCTCTCTACTGAACAACGATACTAAAATCTATGCCAAAGTGCTGGCAGAAAGACTAAAGGAATACATGAACCTGTTAGTTGATCCAGACCAAGCAGGGTTTGTCCCCCACAGGGAGGGGAGGGACAACGGGATTAGGACCCTGCTTTTGGCAGGAAAAATGAAGGAGAGGGGGCCCCCAGGACTACTCCTGTCAATTGATGCCGAGAAGGCCTTTGACAGGGTAGACTGGGGGTTCATGATCCAGACTCTGGAGGCAATGGGATTAGGCCCTAAAATGATTCGGAGGATAAAAACTCTGTACAACCATCCAACTGCTGTAATCAAAGTTAACGGGACCTTATCTCAACCATTTGAAATGGAGAGAGGCACGAGACAGGGGTGTCCCCTGTCTCCGCTGCTCTTCGTCTTAGCCATGGAACCCTTCCTGGCTTCAATACGAGGGGACCCGCATATTCGGGGTGTGGTGGCCGGAAAGGAAGAACACAAAGTCGCACCATATGCGGACGATGTGCTATTCTATGTTACGGACCCAGTCACGACGATGCCTAACCTCATGAAGGAATTAAGAAAATATAAAGAGGTTTCCAATTTTCAAATAAATATGAACAAATCAGAAATATTAAACATAAATGTTAGCAAGCCTGTGGTAGAAATTTTGAAAAAAGAATTTAGTTTCAAGTGGACTAAGGAATTAAAATACCTGGGTGTTAAACTCACCAGTTCTATAAAGACGATATTTAGTAGCAACTATCTGCCCTTATTAGACCAGGTTAGATCAGAATGCAACAGATTATACCACAAGGCTCTTTCCTGGATTGGACGTATTAATGTCTTTAAAATGGTTTTATTACCCAAGATCATGTATGTCTACCAGATGCTTCCAATTCCCCTACCCCAGAACTATATGAGGACGTTAAAAAAAATAATCATGACCTTTATTTGGAAAAATAAAAAACCGAGAGTATCCCTACAGACGCTAAAACAAAAGAAAGTAGACGGAGGCTTGGCAGTTCCTGATTTACAGATGTACTACAAAGCGGCAGTTTTATCTAGGGTAGTAGAATGGGCAAGGAAGGATAATTGGAAAAAATGGGTAAAAATAGAAGAAGATTTAAGTAATTCACTTTTAGGCACTATCATTTGGAATCCCCCACACTTTAGACCACTTGCAGATAGCACACACAAAATTACAAGAAATGCCTTGAAAATATGGGATGGGATTTACAAGAAAGTAAATGGGAAATATAATTCACCACTGATCGCACTACTAGATAACACATTTTTTACACCCGGATTGGAGAGTAAAGGAGGAAAAGAAGTTTTTTGGGGAAAAACACAATTAAGAGAAATCATGAATGAAGGTAAAATTATATCACTTCAGCAACTCTCACACGGGAGGAATCCACGGGGCTTAGATAGTTGGCGATATCTCCAACTAAATCACTTTGTGAATAGGCTACCACAGCCAATCAGGACCGGAAGACAACTAACAGATTTTGAAAAGCTATGTGATAAGGAGGTTACAAGAAATACGGTCTCTCAGATCTATAAAATCTTGATAGCTTCAGAAAAGTGGGAGATGCCGCCATACATACTTAAATGGGAGAGAGATTTAGGCACCAAAAAGGACACTGACACAATTAAAAGGATATTCAAAATAAGTGCCAACTCAAAAATAGATACTCGAACAGCCGAAATGAACTACAAATGCATTAGTAGAAGCTACTTGACCCCCGAGATAACAAGCAAATATCAGAAAGGGCCTGCCACCTGTTGGAGAGGATGTCAAGAGATTGGGACAATGGGGCACATGTGGTGGAGTTGCCCCACAATTAAAAACTTCTGGCATAAAATTTTTGTCCTCATAAAGGAGATAACGGGAATAGAGGTAGTAGATGACCCTTGGGAGGTTCTGTTCCTAGGGGGGAGGGGGGATTTAAGTAACGGCAAACAGACCCTTGTTCCGCAACTTCTGAACGCGGCAAAAAAACTGATCCCAAGGAACTGGCAGAGGAGGGAGAGTCCAGAGATGTGGGAGTGGTTTGACGCAATAGAAGAGATCTGTAATCTGGAGACATTGGAGTGCAGAGTAGATGTCATAAGTAGATGTCATAAGTAGTAAGAATGTGGGTATCTGGGACCTTTGGAAAAAATTTAAAAAAACATGGAGCTATGCCAAAGAAATAAAATCTGTAATTTAAAAAGGAGATTGAAAAGAGCGTTAGACCCTGGAGAGAAGGGAGGGAGGGACTGGGGTGGGGGGAGGAGTGGGCTGGAGGGGAGTAGGGGGGAGGGCAGGGGAAGACAAATAAGATCTCAACATGGTCAACTGGACTTTCGGCAAGTTTAAGTATTCCCCTTGATGGGATATATGTTTTGTGGAAAGCTTTTCTTTCTCTTTTTTTTCTGTGTTAGTCTGCAAAGTGTCACGATGATGAGACATTGAGAGAGGGCCGGATAACTGAGATGAACCGCTAAGTTGATCTACACCACTCAAAATGGTCGACTGATGTGACAAAAAAAAAAAAAAAAAAAAAAAAGAAAAAGAAAAAAGAAAAAAAAAAAAAAAGGGGAGGATGAGGTCTGAGCTCGATTCCCGCTTCCCCGCCATGAGAATGCGGGGGTTGTTGCGGCGAAGCGCCCGAGTCAGTCGGCGGAGTCGATAACTGAGGAGAGTGGGGGAGCTCGTGGCGGGAAGGCGCCATGTTATGTCTGCCGGCTCTGAACATCTCCGGGATGTTCTGTCCTTGTGATCCAGCTAAGTCTCTAGGGGACCGAGATCGGGAGGCAGAAGATGTTTGGGAAGCCATCCCCATAGTTAACAAGGATAGCAGAGAGAAAATACCTCCATATTTCAGAAGCTATCTCCTGTGGCGGGCAGAGCTCGGGGATTAGACGTCTTTCTCCATGCCAGGTCAGGCCACGCCCCCTCAAATATGGATTTTATCCAGATCCACTTGCCTAAGGGGTATGTGTTTTGGGATAGTATTGTTTATATTCATACTATGAAAAAAAAAAACTTCACCCAGTGTAATATATACATTTATAAGTATAAACATATATATTAATTCATTAATTCATTAACCTTCCTGGTGGTATGATTATTTCAGATTTTTGCATCTCAAAGCGGTACAAATATTTTGCATAGAAATTTGGCGTTTTATATTGTAGGTCTGTAGTTCTTAGCAATAATACAATTAGATCTGTCCACCAAGAGTCTAGTAGATATCCAAGGTATGATGAAGTTTGAAACACAAAATCATAAATTATAATATAATAAATAAATATAAATAATTTAAAAAATAATAATATAATAATAATAAAATAAATTTCCCCACGATTTACTATCGCTCAATTCTGCAAGTGTTCTAATTTACTATCGCTGTTTTTTAACTGGTCTAAAGCCACTTTTGACGTAAAAGGACACTTTTTGGTTGCTATGGACAATCTCAACAGTATATGTAATATAAAACTGCATGCAGGGCATGGGCCAAAGCACTGGGGACAAAAGGGAAGTGAAATGATTTCATACAGTACTGTAATCTGTAAGATTACAGTACTGTATGTTTTATGATTTTTACATTTTTTTAAATTTGCTGCCAGGCTCTGCCCCCGTGCCTTGCGACGCTCACAGGGAATGGAGCCTGGCACAGATAGGCTTTGGGCAGAGGATGGAGCCTGCAGACAGCGTGGGGGGACATCGCAGGATCCTGGGGACAAGGTAAGTACACCGCACCAGGATCCTGAGATGTAATCCCGAGTGTGGCTCGGGATTACCGCTAATGGTGCTGAAATTTAACCCTGAGCCACACTCGGGAATACCGTCAGGGAGGTTAAATCATTGGTGGAGGTGCGCCGTCACACCTCACGGATTTCCCTAGTTAATTTTTCTGTAATAGCGTCTGATGTATTTTGAAGGGCTTTATTTAAATTCCTCTCAAATTGGCTAATTAAATCAGAATTAGGTGAAGCCTGTTGTAGGGAATTAGAAATAATCCCAATGTCTTATTCTGACTCAGATCGATGTATGGAAGCAGGAGACCGCAGCAGTTTCTGTGAGTGAGTTTGTGAGGGAGCGGTACTGCCATTTTTGAGGTGGATTTAATCAGAGAATCCTGCGCTTTCCCTGTTTTCAGTTTAGCTTTCCTTCCGCTGTACATCATCTCAAAAGATGCCCAGAGGTATTAGCAAGGTACCTGCTGCAAATTTGGGTAGGTTTTCAGGCAAGCCTCAGGTTATCAGCCGTTCGTGTCCCGGTTGGAGCGTAGCACTTAGGCAGACATGTCTACCTCAGGCGACCTCGCGCATGCGCTTCCTGCACGCCACACTTTTCACATATTTATTTGTAAACATTTTTAAAAACCATTTATCATTTTCATTCCACTTCACAATTATGTGCCACTTTGTGTTGGTCTATCATATAAAATCCCAATAAAATACATTTACATTTTTGGTTGTAACATGACATAATGTGGAAAATATCAAGGGGCGTGAATACTTTTTCAAGGCACTATATATACTACACATGTGTTTTTTGTATTGTTTTTCTTTTTATTGGTTGAACTAGATGGACTTGTTTCTTTTTTTCAGCCAGAATAACTATGTAACTATGTCACTTCACTCCCAGTGACGCAATGAGACTTCTCCCTAATACAAGAGATCGTCTCTCCATACGTTCCTGAGCCTCTCTATTCCCGAAGCTTCTCACTTAGTCATTTTATTGCGGGGTTTATATATTTTTTCACAAACAGTTGAAGAACAGTGCACTACTAATTTCTTACAATTTTTGATATTGAAGTGATTGAGTACACTTTTTTTAGGTGGTTTCAGCAGTTCCACACCTGTTCACTAACATTCATTTTATTTTTTTTTTATATTATTTACTTGAGTTTCTGATTATTATTTTACCACTAATTTTACTTACAATATTGCAGACTGCTTTCCTTTAACTTTTTTTAAAAATAATTATTTGCTAATTAAAATGCAATGTTGAACAATTAATTACAAGTGGGAATACAACTCAGTTTGCTGAACTAGCCTTTGAGGCAACTAATCCTCAAGCAGTTAACTTTATCTTTTGTATTTGTAGCCTGATAAATTAAAATCTACTTTATTTTAAAAGACAAAAATTTAACATGTAGCAAAAATAGACATAATACTGCAGAAGGCAAACTCGCTGTAAAATGATGTAAATCGCAAGAGATGTAACTCTGTGGGGACATTAAATGATTAATTATCATGTTGCATGTGACATGTTTCCCATAAATAACCATATGTATTATAATTGTAAAGATTTTTCAGAAAATGGGTTATGGTTACCTTGATGTCTCAAAATGATTTTGATAAGATCACCTTGCAACTTTTAACTGACATTCAAAGACTGAATAGCAGTATGCTTATATACTTTTTAAACTTCAGTGTTAATCCATATGCTGCAATGCTTGTAAATAGAGATCAGTGAATAAATGATAAACATGATGAGAAACATTTGTTTTGTTTAATTTCGGATTCGTTCATTAGGCCCCTTTCACACGGGCTTTCCGATCAGACCTGTCTGTCAGTTTTTTCAGGAGGACGTGATTGGACTCTGCGTTGTCCTCTATGGTGCGGCGGATGTCAGTGGGTCCGTGTCCGCTCTGCATGGCAGAGCGGACACGGACACGTCAATCTGCCTGCTCAGTGGGGATCAGCGGAGAGATCCCCTGCTGAGCAAGCGGATTCCGCATACTGGAGGTGCCCGTTTGAAAGGGGCCTAAGTTAATAATTTAGTTTTACATTTGTTATGTTAGAATGATTTGTTTTCGAAATTTGTTTTGTGTATTCGAGTTTCTTTTGTATATTCAGATTCGTTTTGTGTATTTGTTGTTCTGAATCGATAGATATTTTGGAAGTTATTTCCGAAGATTGGCTATATTCATTTTAACATGTTATGTGTTTTAAATTCAATAAATTAATTTCATTTTAAAGATTTTTGAGAAGTTTTTCAGTAAAATAAAAGCGGAAGAAGAACGCATGAAAAATGGATCCCTTTAAATCCTATGGAGCTCTTCATTGCAAAAATGCATCAAAAATGTGTATGCATATTTGCTGCACTTTTTCCAGATTTTTGCTGTAGTGGCATTTTTGATGCATTTGCATTTGCATTGTGTTTTTTTCCTGGACATATGATGGACAAAGCACTTCCCACAGGTATGTTGTGTTTTTGATGTGTTTTTGCCCTGATTTTTATTCATTTTAATGGAGAGGTGCATTTTTGATGCATTTTTTTTTTTGCTGCACCAAACATGCACCAAAAAATGCAGCAAGCAGGACTTTTAAAAATGCAACTGAAATGCAAAAGACGGGGGGGATGACGTGAGACGTCGGACGGGAAGGGAGGAGCGAGAGGTGGGGCATCCTGCAGGCGCTCTGACGGGCTCTCTTACTACACCGCCCGAAAGAACAAACGGACGAGACCGACTAAGGGATGTGAGAAAGCGGCCACGTTGTGACAACTGCGCGGCCGCTATTGAAATGAGTGCCTGAGAATCCCTTAAACGTTACAGGTGAGCTGAAGGGAACAAACGCAGCGACGGCCTCGGACACCCGCTCGGAACCCCCGCCTACCTACACTCTCCCCTGCACGGAGCGTGACCAGCACGGAGACAGGACGAGCATCGGATGCCGCTGCGAACGCCGCAAGCTGAGGGATATAGAGCCCTGAAACACCACGGGAACCAAACCCTGGACCTTCATCTTTCAAAAAAACAAAGAGGAAGATGGTTCAAAGAGGGGGGTAAGAAATACACTAAGTCTACCAACCGAAAGGTAAGAGTGTAGTAGAGATATGCCAGGAAATGTAAGCCTGTGAATGGTGAAGGGAGAAAACGTACAAGGCTACTGATCTATAGTAACATCGGTCATCTATGCAAAGCAGAGGAGACGATGGAGGGCTGATGAGGTTTATGGCTCTTTATTGCATATCTTACACCCCAGGCAATTGCTTTATAGTCAACGGTAAATAGATACTTGAATATATAAACATCGCAATTTTTCATGGTAATCGACCACACGGTATACGGCAGAGAGCCGTGGGACATTACAACTTGTTTAAAAGTAAAGTGCTAATAGACAAACGCTGCTATCTAAACCTATAGACTGAGATACCTGCACCCCATTAGGGAGGGAGGGTTGGGGCATAGTTAAAACATACTAATATAGCCCCAAGCAGAGGTGTGCCTACCTTCCCTAAAGCCAGAGACAGACTTAAATAGAGGGGAAGCAGGATCGATAGATCCCTATATAGGGGGTAGAGTCCGGTAGCCCCCCAGGAAAATTCAGAATAACACGCAATAGAGACCCGGGACCTGTTGATACACTTGGAAGTCGATTAAGGGACAGTGGGGTGCTTTTTTCATGCATTTTTCTTCCACTGTTTTAACTGAAAAACGGATCAAAAATGGATCATTGTGAAATAGCCTTAAAAGTCCTGCTTGCAACATTTTTGTTGCATGTTTGGTGTAAAAAAAACTGCACCAAAAATGCACCTCTTTTGAAATGAATGGAAACCGACTCATAAACACAACATACTTCTGGGAAGTGCTTTGTCCAGTCACATATCCAGGGGAAAAATGCAATGCAACAACATATATACAGTATGCATTGCCACGTTTTTGCACCGGAGCAGTGGGAAAGCAGCCTAAGTAGGAAACATCATCTTTTTTCAAGTGATTGCAAAGGCTGAAGGTTTTTTACCTTCATGGATTCTATGCATACAAGTAAAAAACGTTCTTTGGCTGCCTCCCCCTCAACAGCCCCCCCCCAATACTCGCTTAAGCCTCCACTCGATCCTGTGACTGCATGGAAGCTTTGGCTGTCCCAGGTTTCCTTCTCCTCATTTGCAGCCAGTGCGCCAATGAGGAAAGGAGGAAAGAGCAGGGGCGGGGTCAAGCCATGGCCCTATTTGTCTTATGGATGCATAGAGCAGGACTTGGGAGCGAGCACATACCAGTGCCCCCATAGCAAGTGGCTTGCTATTGGGGGAACTCGTCAAGGGGGAAGAGCCAGGAGCGCCAGTGGGGGACCCGAGAAGAAGAGGATTGGGACTGCTATGTGCAAAACCATTGCACAGAGCAAGTAGGAGTGACATGTTTGTTTATTTTTGTTTTTAAAAATTAACCTTTAATATCACTTCCACTTTTCTTGTTCAAATATTTTATTGACAAGATGTAAAGAAGATGTACATGGAGTATGAATATATACAATTTAGCCCCCAGAAAAGGGAGTCATAACCAAATAAACAAAGGTGGAACAGGTGATTGACTGGGTCACAGCCCACAAAGATGGGTAAGGAAAAATAATGGTAGGATATTTAAGTGCATAATGATTGCATAGTACCATGGTACCTGAGATTAAGGGATTCCGCAGGCGCCTACTGAGAAGGAAGAGAGAACCCTCAGAGAGGTGATATCAGTGGGTGATAACATGAAACTCTGTATGCGAGGGACATCTAACAATACATGAATTAAAGAGGAAATGCTGGTAAACCATGGTGTAGTGGAGAATGGTAACAGGAAGGGATACTATGCATATCTTAATGCTCTGACTCCTCGAGCATCAGATATAGTTGGGATCAAAACAGATTGCCTTTTTTAGAATGGGTTATTACAAATTAGGGGAACTAGTACGTACGATATCCGACAGGTGAAAAGAGAAGGTATAGAAAAAACAAGGTATGGAAACTGGATAGAAAGAGAGAGAGAGAAAGAGAGGAAAGTAGGTCTGGAATGTCAGGGGGCGGGGGTAATATAGAGAGGTTAAACACAAAATATAAAAATATGGGGGGGGGGAGGTTGGAGGGAGGAGAAAGGTCCCGGGGGTTGGATGGGGTTAAAGATCTATATCAGAGTGGCACTGATGTCATATTTTCGGGGAGCTTAAGGGCACAATAAAGATTTAAGAAACTAGGAACAGCTAAATGGGACTTTAATTGAGGATGCAAGGCAATTGACGCCAAGCGCCTCCATCCCCGACAATTTGATAAATAAGAAAAAGAGAGGGGTGGGACTTTAAATGAAGTATGCATCCCTGGAGATGACACGATGCAAATGAAAGTGGGCAATACTAGGAATACTAAGACTATGAACACACATAACATTGTAGAATCGGTATTAGGCAATCACTGATTTATTGTAAAAAGTTTATGGTAATAATGGTATTCACAAGGTAAAATAGTGACATGATAAGTTCACAATGTAAACCATAAATAAACCAGATACATTAAAGCATATAAAATGTATACCAGTGATAATGATAGCCTAGTATATTGGTAACGTGGTTGGTTCACACTGTACACATGGTAAAAAAAAAAAAAAAACACTTTCATTGAAGCGTGTCTACTTGGTAAAAAGTATAACTATACTTGTTGATACAATACAATTAGTAAATGGAACAATTGGTAGTGTTATAGAATAAGAACGAGAAGGCATCTATTGGCTCTACGCGTTTCGTGGTGACTGACACTCTTCAGGAGAAAATATGGGGAAGATGTCTAGGTATAGAAACACATGATTAGTTTGTGTAGAGTATACAAAAATATGAGTTATGTAGGTAGAGGAGAGAGGAAAAGACGGGGAATTGTCCCCATTTACCATGACCACTTACAATAATGCCAATGAGACTGGACACGGGCATGGAAGGCCAGGGGCCGACCAGAAACAAACATCAGCCCCGGGAGCTGAGGTGGATAAACCCAACCAAAGATGGATAACCAGGAAAAGACAGTGTACCTCAGGGGTGGACAACCGCAATATAGAAAAGTGAAATGCAAAAATAGTAGACATCTGTAAAAAAGAGGGGGACAGGGGAGGGGGGGATAAAAAATAAAAATAATGTACTAAAGATTGTAAAGTATGAAAAGAGAAATTAGTGGGACTTTATATGAGACCATGACCATCCGGTACACAGGTCTCCATCCCTATGTATACAAGAAAGAAGGGGGAATCAGGGGGAGGAGGGGTAATTGGGACTTTATATGAAACACAACACTAGGGCAAACTAGGTCATCAATTAAAGATAAAATCATTTTATTAATACCTCATGGGAGCAAAGTGCAATAGATGATGGACACATAAAATCAATAAGAGACGGTACAAAGTAAATAGAACATTAATTGTATCACGTGGTAGTCATATAGTAATATCTTATACATTGTAGCAAATGATATATAGTGATAGCAACAACATTACACCCAACATGAGTATGCATAGTAGATAATTATAATCAAATAGAATCGATGACCTAGACATAAAAATGCTCATAGTAGATACATGATTGCTGTGGCATGACATCAATTGGTGAATGCTGAATTGTAAATGCTCGACGCGTTTCGTGGAAGTTTGTCCACTCATCAGGAGCAGCTAACTGGGAGTACCTGTGGATATGTAGTACACTCAGAATAGAACATCTATGGTATTGTTCATAGTCATAGGAAGATAAGAAGGGTGATAGTACTATCTACTATTTTTGCATCTCACTTTTCTATATTCCGGTTGTCCACCCCTGAGGTACACTGTCTTCTCCTGGTTATCCATCTTTGGTTGGGTTTATCCACCTCAGCTCCCGGGGCTGATGTTTGTTTCCGGTCGGTCCCAGGCCCTCCATGCCCGTGTCCAGTCTCATTGGCATTATTGTAAGTGGTCGTGGTAAATGGGGACAATTCCCCCTCTTTTCCTCTCTACTCTCCCTACATAACTCATATTTTTGTATACTCTACACAAACTAATCATGTGTTTCTATACCTAGACATCTTCCCCATATTTTCTCCTGAAGAGTGGCAGTCGCCACGAAACGTGTAGAGCCAATAGATGCCTTCTCGTTCTTATTCTATAACACTACCAATTGTTCCATTTACTAATTGGATTGTATCAACAAGTATAGTTATACTTTTTACCAAGGAGACACGCTTCAATGAAAGTGTTTTTTTTTTTACCATGTGTACAGTGTGAACCAACCATGTTACCAATATACTAATCTATCACTGGTATAAATTTTATATGCTTTAATGTATCTGCTTTATTTATGGTTTACATTGTGAACTTATCATGTCACTATTTTACCTTGTGAAAACCATTATTACCATAAACTTTTTACAATAAATCAGTGATTGCCTAATACCGATTCTACAATGTTATGTGTGTTCATAGTCTTAGTATTCCTAGTATTGCCCACATTCATTTGCATCGTGTCATCTCCATGGATGCATGCTTCATTTAAAGTCCCACCCCTCTCTTTTTCTTATTTATCAAATTGTCAGGGATGGAGGCGCTTGGCGTCAATTGCCTTGCGTCCTCAATTAAAGTCCCATTTAGCTGTTCCTAGTTTCTTAGATCCAATGTGTATACATAACAGGGATGGAAGCTTGCACCCTTATCTTATTCATTATCCTCATATTGGTACTTTCCATTGCCATACCGAATTAGATGTTTAGTTATTCAAACACCTATGTTTCTACTATGTACATTGAGTTATATGTTTACCATAGGTGCAGAGCAGCTTAGACATATAAGAATTACCATTATTGTTATGACCACTTGATATGCTGTTATATGATTGCTGGGCCATGGCTATGTCTTGGGCCGATGCCGGGCCGGGACGTGCTCAGTTCTGGGAGCTGCAATGCGCTCCTGGGGCCCACCCCTTTCCCTCCTCTCCTCAGTGGGTTGCCTAGGGATCAGGGGGTCGTCCAATTGCGCATCGACGTCATGCTTGTGGCGCCGTTCACGCTGCATCGCTTTTAGTGAAGTCGGCGTGCCGACGCCACCATTCCACTTGACGCCTTTCACGAGGTGATTGGCGCTAGATGGGGTTCGGCGGGTCCCGCCCTTTGTTTTTTGCCGCCAACTCCTCCCCTCTTAGGCTGTTTTCGGGTGCCGTTGGTGGACTCCAACCACCTAAGTGGAGTACTTATACTCCCTCGGGGTCAGTCAGTCTCCCTCAGGGCTAGGACTCCATCACCATGAGGAACCCTTTCACCTCATCAGCTCTACTAAGCATTCAGGTATACCTACCAACCTCCCTCACTATCCTCCTATGCTGGTTTACACGTTTTTCTTTATTCCCAATTTTCCTCTGTTGTTATGATCAATGCCTACCCTTGGGGCTATTTGTTAATCTCCTCCTTTTTTACATTACCCCATTATTACTATAAAGGTTTTTTTGCCACCTCTAGTTACTCTACCTCACCTCACTTCCTTTATACTTTTTCACAATATTCATAGTCCTTGCACCCCAATTCTCATTTTTGGTTCATTCACGCTTATTTACCTCATCATTTAGTCACCTATTTTATTTTACCCACCGACCTACTTTACAATCTTTAATACATTTTTTTTAATTTTTATTTCCCCCCCTCCCCTGTCCCCCTCTTTTTTACAGATGTCTACTATTTTTGCATCTCACTTTTCTATATTCCGGTTGTCCACCCCTGAGGTACACTGTCTTCTCCTGGTTATCCATCTTTGGTTGGGTTTATCCACCTCAGCTCCCGGGGCTGATGTTTGTTTCCGGTCGGTCCCCGGCCCTCCATGCTCGTGTCCAGTCTCATTGGCATTATTGTAAGTGGTCGTGGTAAATGGGGACAATTCCCCCTCTTTTCCTCTCTACTCTCCCTACATAACTCATATTTTTGTATACTCTACACAAACTAATCATGCATTTCTATACCTAGACATCTTCCCCATATTTGCTCCTGAAGAGTGGCAGTCGCCACGAAACGTGTAGAGCCAATAGACGCCTTCTCGTTCTTATTCTATAACACTACCAATTGTTCCATTTACTAATTGGATTGTATCAACAAGTATAGTTATACTTTTTACCAAGGAGACACGCTTCAATGAAAGTGTTTTTTTTTTACCATGTGTACAATGTGAACCAACCATGTTACCAATATACTATGCTATCATTATCACTGGTATAAATTTTATATGCTTTAATGTATCTGGTTTATTTATGGTTTACATTTTGAACTTATTATGTCACTATTTTACCTTGTGAAAACCATTATTACCATAAACTTTTTACAATAAATCAGTGATTGCCTAATACCGATTCTACAATGTTATGTGTGTTCATAGTCTTATGCAGCGTACACACGGTCGGACTTTCCGGCATACTTGGTCCGGCGGACCAGAGTGTGTCGGACAATCCGCCCGTGTGTAGGCGCCGGCAGACTTTTCCGGCGGACTTTTTCCCAAAAGCCCGCCGGACCTAGATTTGAAACATGTTTTAAATCTTTCCGTCGGACTCAGTTTCGGGCGGAAAGTCCGCTCGTCTGTGTGCTAGTCCGACGGAAAGCCCGCTCGTGTGTATGCTGCTCCAACTGACCAGATACGACGCGAGGGCAGGGTATTGTATTTCGCGCTCGCTGCAATAGGAAAAACAAATTTTCCTATTGCGGCGAGCGCGGGGCATACCAGGCCCTTAGGTCTGGTATGGATTATAAAGGGGAACCCCCCTACCCCGAAAAAACAGCGTGGGGTCCCCCCTGAAATCCATACCAGACCCCGATCCGAGCACGCAGCCTGGCCGGTTAGGAAAGGGGGTGGGGACGAGCGAGCGCCCCCCCCCCCCTGAACCGTACCAGGCCGCATGCCCTCAACATGGGGGGTGGGTGCTTTGGGGGATGGGGGCGCCCTGCGGGGCCCCCCACCCCAAAGCACCTTGTCCCCATGTTGATGAGGACAAGGGCCTCTTCCCGACAACCCTGGCCGTTGGTTGTCGGGGTCTGCGGGCGGGGGGCTTATCGGAATCCGGGAGCCCCCTATAATAAGAGGGCCCCCAGATCCCCCTATAATAAGAGGGCCCCCAGATCCCGGCCCCCCACCCTATGTGAATGAGTATGGGGTACATGGTACCCCTACCCATTCACCTAGGGAAAAAGTGTCAATAATAAAACACTACACAGGTTTTTAAAATATTTTATTAAACAGCTCCGGGAGGGGTGATCTTCCTCCGACTTCGGGGGTCTTCTTCCGGCTTCGGGGGTCCCTCCAGTTCATCTTCTCCCGGCGTCCGGTTGGTTCTTCTCCGCTCTCTTCTCCCGGTGTTCCAGTTCTTCGGCCGGCTCCTCCGCTGTCTTCAGGTAGCTCTCTTGCCAGCGGAGGTCCGGACTTCTGGACTTCTTGTCTTCTCTTCTCTTCTCCAGATGTTGACATGACGCTCTCTCCGGCTGGACTGCTATCTGAGGGCTGCGTTGTGACTTATATAGGCGGAGACCCCGCCCCCTTATGATGTCACAGTCCCTGGGCATGCTGGGACTGTGACATTTTAGGGGGCGTGGTCACCGGGTGATGTTGATCACGCCCCCTAAAACGTGTGTGGGCAAGTCCGTCCGTTTTAAAGTCCGGCGCACCTGGCGGACAAAGTCCATCAGAAAGTGTGCCGGACCAAGTAGGACAGAAAGTCTGACCGTGTGTACGCTGCATTAGTATTCCTAGTATTGCCCACTTTCATTTGCATCGTGTCATCTCCAGGGATGCATGCTTCATTTAAAGTCCCACCCCTCTCTTTTTCTTATTTATCAAATTGTCAGGGATGGAGGCACTTGGCGTCAATTGCCTTGCGTCCTCAATTAAAGTCCCATTTAGCTGTTCCTAGTTTCTTAGATCCAATGTGTATACATAACAGGGATGGAAGCTTGCACTCTTATCTTTATTCATTATCCTCATATTGGTACTTTCCATTGCTATACCGAATTAGATGTTTAGTTATTCAGATCGTGTCATCTCCAGGGATGCATGCTTCATTTAAAGTCCCACCCCTCTCTTTTTCTTATTTATCACAATAAAGATTTGTCAAAATCTGTGGGGAGGAAGTGATCTATCCAGGGCTGCCACAAGCGTTCATATTTTAGGATTCTGTCCAAGAAAACTGCTACTATTTTGGCATGGATCATGGCTCTGGTGACTCTGTTTTTGGTATTAAGATGAGGCATTTTCCAGGCCTTGGTGATCGTTTGCTTCACCACAGTGGTAACCTGCAGGAGTTTAAATTGTAGGCGAGTCACTTCCAAAGGTTTTTTTGTTGAGTAAGGCCATAATTGGGTTCGGGTCTAGTGAGCTGTTAAACAGCGTGGAGAGCATATGAAAAATTTCAGTCCAAAATGTTTTAACAAGGGGACAGGTCCACCAAATGTGGTGATGGGTGCCTACCTCTGAGCAGCCGTAAAAACAATGCAGTGGAGTATGTGGCCAGTAGGGATTAGCCGAACACCCTCGATTCAGTTCGCAGCAGAACATGCGAACAGGCAAAAAATTTGTGCGAACATGCGAACACCATTAACCACTTGCCACCCGCCATATAGCAATATCCTGACCCGACGTCATATGACGGGGGCGCGCATTGTTGTTGCGGTGTGTCACTCTGACACACCGCAACTCCTATCTAGGTAAAGAGTCTCTGACAGAGACTCTTTTCCACATGATCAGCCACGTCCAATCACGGCTGATCACATTGTAAACAGGAAGAGCCATTAATCGGATTTTCCTCACTTGCGTCTGTCAGACCCAAGTAGAGGAGAGCCGATTGCCTGCTCCTGTGACAGGGGGGGTCTGTGCTGATTGATTATCAGCGCAGCCCCACCTCGAGGATGCCCACACTGGACCACCAGGGACGCCACCAGGACCACCAGGGATGCCACCACTAGTCACCACCAGGTATGCCACCCTAGACCACCAGGGATTCCAATCAGTGCCCACAATGGATGCCAATCAGTGCCCACAATAGGCATCACTGATTGGCAGGCATTATTGTTTGGCACTGATTGGCATCCATCAGTACCATCCAATAGTGTACATCAGCGTCACCTATCAGTGCCCATCCATGCCCATCTGTGCCACCTATCAGTGCCCATCCGTGCCACCTATTAGTGCCCATCTGTGCCGCCTATCAGTGCCCATCTTTGCCGACTATCAGTACCCATCTGTGCCACCTTTCAGTGCCCATCAGTGGCACCTATGTGTACCCATCAGTGCTGGCTATCAGTGCCCCATCAGTGCTGCATATTAGTGCCCATCATCAGTGCCCATCAGTGCCACCTCATCAGTGCCACCTCATCAGTGTCCATCAGTGCCACCTTATCAGTGCCCATCAGCGCAGCCCCATCGGTGCCCATCAGTGAAGGAGAAAACTTACTTATTTACAAAGTTTTGTAACAGAAACAAAAAAAAACATTTTTTTTTTCAAAATTTTCGGTCTTTTTTATTTGTTTAGCAGAAAATAAAAATCCCAGAGGTGATCAAATACCACCAAAAGAAAGCTCTATTTGTGGGAACAAAATGATAAAACTGCTACTATTTTGGCATGGATCATGGCTCTGGTGACTCTGTTTTTGGTATTAAGATGAGGCATTTTCCAGGCCTTGGTGATCGTTTGCTTCACCACAGTGGTAACCTGCAGGAGTTTAAATTGTAGGCGAGTCACTTCCAAAGGTTTTTTTGTTGAGTAAGGCCATAATTGGGTTCGGGTCTAGTGAGCTGTTAAACAGCGTGGAGAGCATATGAAAAATTTCAGTCCAAAATGTTTTAACAAGGGGACAGGTCCACCAAATGTGGTGATGGGTGCCTACCTCTGAGCAGCCGTAAAAACAATGCAGTGGAGTATGTGGCCAGTAGGGATTAGCCGAACACCCTCGATTCAGTTCGCAGCAGAACATGCGAACAGGCAAAAAATTTGTGCGAACATGCGAACACCATTAACCACTTGCCACCCGCCATATAGCAATATCCTGACCCGACGTCATATGACGGGGGCGCGCATTGTTGTTGCGGTGTGTCACTCTGACACACCGCAACTCCTATCTAGGTAAAGAGTCTCTGACAGAGACTCTTTTCCACATGATCAGCCACGTCCAATCACGGCTGATCACATTGTAAACAGGAAGAGCCATTAATCGGATTTTCCTCACTTGCGTCTGTCAGACCCAAGTAGAGGAGAGCCGATTGCCTGCTCCTGTGACAGGGGGGGTCTGTGCTGATTGATTATCAGCGCAGCCCCACCTCGAGGATGCCCACACTGGACCACCAGGGACGCCACCAGGACCACCAGGGATGCCACCACTAGTCACCACCAGGTATGCCACCCTAGACCACCAGGGATTCCAATCAGTGCCCACAATGGATGCCAATCAGTGCCCACAATAGGCATCACTGATTGGCAGGCATTATTGTTTGGCACTGATTGGCATCCATCAGTACCATCCAATAGTGTACATCAGCGTCACCTATCAGTGCCCATCCATGCCCATCTGTGCCACCTATCAGTGCCCATCCGTGCCACCTATTAGTGCCCATCTGTGCCGCCTATCAGTGCCCATCTTTGCCGACTATCAGTACCCATCTGTGCCACCTTTCAGTGCCCATCAGTGGCACCTATGTGTACCCATCAGTGCTGGCTATCAGTGCCCCATCAGTGCTGCATATTAGTGCCCATCATCAGTGCCCATCAGTGCCACCTCATCAGTGCCACCTCATCAGTGTCCATCAGTGCCACCTTATCAGTGCCCATCAGCGCAGCCCCATCGGTGCCCATCAGTGAAGGAGAAAACTTACTTATTTACAAAGTTTTGTAACAGAAACAAAAAAAACCATTTTTTTTTTCAAAATTTTCGGTCTTTTTTATTTGTTTAGCAGAAAATAAAAATCCCAGAGGTGATCAAATACCACCAAAAGAAAGCTCTATTTGTGGGAACAAAATGATAAAAATTTAGTTTGGGTACAGTGTAGCATGACTGCGCAATTGTCATCCAAAGTGCGACAGCGCTGAAAGCTGAAAATTGGTCTGTGCAGGTAGATGTATAAGTGCCGTTATTGAAGTGGTTAAAGCCTATAGGACACAAACGTGAAAAATCAAAAGTGCTCATTTTAAAGGCATATATGCAAGTTATTGCCATAAAAAAGTGTTTCGGGATCCGGGTCCTGCCCCAAGGGACAATTATCAATGCAAAAAAAAGTTTTAAAAACTGCCATTTTTTTGGGAGCAGTGATTTTAAGAATGTTTTAAATGAAACAATAAAAATGAAATTTTCCTTTAAATATCGTGCCTGGGGGGGTCTCCTTAGTCTACCTGTAAAGAAACGCTTCTTTCCCATGTTTATAACAGTACCACGGCAAAATTACATTTCTAAAGGAAAAAATGTCATTTAAAACTGTTCGCGGCTGGTGCTGGACAACACGTTGTCCAGCACCAAGAAATGGTAACCCCCCCAGGGTGTGGAAATACGTTAAACAAACTTTTCTTTAAGGCCTCCTGAAAATGTTTTATCCTCTGCTCCCTCTGCGAAGGCAGGATGAGTTCTGCAACTTTAGCCTTGTAACGTGGATCAAGAAGGGTTGCTAGCCAGTAATGATCCCTCTCCTTGATACTGTGAATCCTAGGGTCCTTTCTTAGGCTTTGCAAAATCAGTGGGGCCATGCAGCATAAGTTTGCAGAGGCATTCGATTCTGAGTCTTCTGGGTCACTATGGAACACATTACCTGTAACTACCTCCTCCCAGCCACGTACAACTCCTTGGGTTTCTGGGGACTGAAAACCATCCCTTGAAGACTGCTGCTGAGTGTTATCCTCTACATCCATGCTGACACAATCCTCCTCCTCCTTGTCTTCTTCCTGTGTGTTTGGCGGGCTTCTGGATGAAGGGGGCCTTGAGAGGAAAGGAAGTCCTCCTCTTCCTCCCGCTTTTCTGCCTCAAGTGCCCTGTCCATAATAACATGAAGCATGTGCTCCAGCAGGAAGACTAGAGGGACAGTGTCACTAATGCATGCATTGTGGCTGCTCATCATCCTTGTGGCTTCCTCAAATGGTGACAGGACAGTGCATGCATCCTTGATCAGTAGCCACTGGCGTGGCGAAAAGAAGCCAAGTTCCTATGACCCTGTCCTGTTGACATATTCGCACAGGTACTCCCTGATGGCCATCTGCTGTGTGCAGCCACTGCAGCATTGCCAACGTTGAGTTCCACCTGGTGGGTATGTCACAAATGAGGCGGTTGGTGGGCAGGTTGCATTCCCTTTGAAAGACCACAGACTTTTCTGGTCTGCCTCAGGAGATTTTGTAAGCTTGGGTACCTGCTCAAGAACCGCTGCACCATCAAATGGCACGTGTGCACCACCACAGGACATGTGCCAAACATGGAACATGGGTCAAGTGTCCCTGTCAGAGGGCGGAGAGAAGGTTGGTGCCATTGTCGCATACAACCATTCCTGGCTTTAGCTGGCGTGGCGTCGACCACCTATGAGCCTGCCCTTGCAGAGCTGACAGAATCTCTGCCCCAGTGTGGCTCCTGTCCCCTAGGCAGACCAACTCAAGCACTGCATGGCATCTTTTAGCCTGACTGCTTGCGTAGCCCCTTGAACGCTTATGAAGCACTGCTGGTTCAGAGGACAAATCTGCAGAAGAGGCCATAGAGGAAGAAGAAGAGGAGGGGGTGGAGGAGAGAGCTGTGGCAGAATCACCACTAGAATTTTGGAGGCTTGGTGGCTTGACAAGCTCGAACAACACTGAACCCTGTTCTGCATCCTTCCCAGCTGCCAGCAGAGTTACCCAGTGCGCCGTGAAGGAAAGGTAACGTCTCTGCCCCTGCCTTCTGGACCATGATTCAGCGGTAATATGAACCTTACTGTTGACCGCCCTGTCCAACGAGGCCAAAACATTGCCTTCCACATGCCGGTAGAGAGCCGAAATGGCCTTCCGTGAAAAGAAATAGAGCTTTGGAACCTACCACTGAGGTAAAGCACATTCCACAGATTCACAAAAGGGGGCAGAGTCTACCAGCTGAAAAGGCAGCATTTGCTGTGCTAGCAATTTGGCCAACCTAGCATTTAGACGCTGAGCATGTGGATGGCTGGGACCAAATTTCTTTTAACGGTTCAGCAACTGGGGTAAGGAAATTTGCCTGCTAAAATCAATTGGTGGTGTACTGCTAGCAGATTAGCTGCAAGTACATGGGACACCTATTACTATACCTTCATTCCTCTCTGTGCAGGTTTTTGAGAGGACTGGAAGTAAAGTAGGGTTAGAGATCCCAGATGAGGGAGCAAGGAGAAGTCTGCCTTTTCTTTGATGTGGGTCATTCAAGTGCTGTTGTCAATGGACTGCATGGCAGGTCATCATATGTCTGGTCAAGCATGTGGTGCCCAAGCGGCTGCTGTTCTGGCCATTCTTGATCTGCTTCAGACATTGGTTGCAAACAGCAACGGTGTGATCTGCTGCACACGTGTCGAAAAAAGCCCACACCAAGGAAATTTTAAAAGTCAGCGGGGAGCCAGCAGCGCCCTGCACCTGCGGAGCTCTGCGGTGTGATGCAATAGGGTGGCTGCCATTAAGCTGCCCCCTAGAGGACATCCTGCCTCATTGGAGTTGTACCTCCTCCTCCTCCTATCTTCTCTCAGACACCCAAGTACAGTCAGTGACCTCATCATCCCCTCCCTCCTCGTCACTGGAGCAAACTTGTCAGTATGCTGCAGCTGGGGGAACATGACTACCAGTTTCTTGTTATTCTGTGGCACCCCCTCTCTCTAGGCTCAGGTTACTCCCTTCCTCAACCTGTGAACCAACATCGGAGCCTTCAAATCGTTGCACATCCATCAGCAGCATATAACTGACACTGTAGTCGAATTATTCTGGGGACTCCTCGGTGCATGATGGTGGGGCTAGGGAGGAATGACTGTGGACAAGGAGCCGGTGGAATAGGCCGCTTTGGCAGCTGCATTGGAAGGCAAACTACTCTGAGCCTTGGTGACAGAGGATAAGGAGGATGAGGACAGCTTCGTTATCCACTCCACCAACTCTTCTGCATGTTGTTGCTCAATAACACGGCCAGCAGCAGAAGAAAAATACAAGCGTGCCCCATGGCCACCTGCAGAGGATGCACCATGTCCACGACCCCCACTGTTGACTGTAGACACAGAGGCTGCTTGCCCTCTTTTAGTGGCCTGTGAGCGTCTGCCTCTCCTTGGTGGCCTTCTGGACATGATGTATTTTTTGTTTTACAACAGCACAATACACTGTATTATATACTGTGTACACCGCCTGAAGTGTATTGGAATCAGTACACCACCAAATGCACTGTAGATATAGGCTACACTGGATGCAGAGTATATATATCTTTTCATGGGACAACACTGAAGAATGACACTTTGCTACAATGTAAAGCAGTGAGTGTACAGCTTGTATAACAGTGTAAATGTGCTGTCCCCTCAAAATAACTCAACACACAGCCATTAATGTCCAAACCACTGGCAACAAAAGTGAGTACACCCCAAAGTGAAAATGTCTAAATTGGGCCCAATTAGCCATTTTCCCTCCTCTGTGTCTGGTGACTCATTAGTGTTACAAGGTCTCAGGTGTGAATGGGGACCAGGTGTGTTAAATTTGGTGTTATCGCTCTCACTCTCTCATACTGGTCACTGGAAGTTCAACATGGCACCTCATGGCAAAGAACTCTCTGAGGATCTGAAAAAAAGAATTGTTGCTCTACATAAAGATGGCCTAGGATATAAGAAAATTGCCAAGACCCTGAAACTGAGCTGCAGCACAGTGGCCAATACCATACAGCAGTTTAACAGGACAGGGCTCACCATGGTCGACCAAAGAAGTTGAGTGCACATGCTCAGCTTCATATCCAGAGGTTGTCTTTGGGAAATAGACGTATGCGTGCTGCCAGCATTGCTGCAGAGGTTGAAGGGGTGGGAGGGCAGCCTGTCAGTGCTCCTACCATACACCGCACTCTGCATCAAATTGGCATGCATGGCTGTCATCCCAGAAGGAAGCCTCTTCTAAATATGATGCACAAGAAAGCCTGCAAACAGTTTGCTGAAGACAAGCAGACATGGACATGGACATGGATTACTGGAGCCATGTCCTGTGGTCTGATTAGACCAAGATAAACCTATTTGGTTCAGATGTTGTCAAGTGTGTGTGGTGGCAACCAGGTGAGGAGTACAAAGACAAGTGTGTCTTGCCTACAGTCAAGCATGGTGGTGGAAGTGTCATGGTCTGGGGCTGCATGAGTGCTCGCGATACTGGGGAGCTATAGTTCATTGAGGGAACCATGAATGCCAACATGTACTGTGACATACTGAAACAGAGCATGATCCCCTCCCTTTGAAGACTGTGCCGCAGGGCAGTATTCCAACATGATAACGACCCCAATCACACCTCCAAGACGACCACTGCCTTGCTAAAGAAGTTGAGGGTAAAGGTGATGGACTGGCCAAGCATGTCTCCAGACCTAAACTCTATTGAGCATCTGTGGGGCATCCTCAAACGGAAGGTGGAGAAATGCAAGGTCTCTAACATCCATCAGCTCTGTGATGTTGTCATGGAGGGTGGAAGAGGACTCCAGTGGAAACCTGTGAACTCCATGCCCAAGAGGGTTAAGGCAGTGCTGGAAAATAATGGAGGCCACACAAAATATTGGGCCCCATTTGGACATCTTCAGTTAGGGGTGTACTCACTTTTGTTGTCAGCAGTTTAGACATTAATGGCTGTGTGTTGAGTTATTTTGAGGGGACAGCAAATTTACACTGTTATACAAGCTTACTTTACATTGTAGCAAAGTGTCATTTTTTCAGTGTTGGCACATGAAAAGATAGAATACAATATTTGCAAAAATGTTATGGGGTGTACTTTTGTGAGATACTGTATATATATATATATATATATATATATATACTAGACTGACTGTATATAAATATATATATATATACACTGCCACTAACTGAATAACCTGCCTGCTTAATCTAACTCAAGCTATCTCTCTGTCCATGCCAACAACACTACACACGGCCGCTATGTAAGCAGCCTTATATAGTGTGGGGCGTGGACGTGTCCCCCCAAGCCATGATTGGCCAAAGGCACCCTGCCTTTGGCCAATTATGGCTTTCACAGCAGAGCGTGCTGTGATTGTCCAAAGTATGCAGGTCAGGTGCTTGCTTTAGCCAATCATTATACAGCACTGCACTGCGATCCAGCAGTGTATTATGGGGCGCTCAAATTTCCTGCGAAGGCCCATATGTTCTGTTAGTTTTAGAACACCCGATGTTCAAGTCAAACTTACTCATATATCTGACCAGTCTTTGGCATCTAGTTGAAGCCCCAGATCTCATTTAATTGCATGTTGAAGTGAATATTGTTTTGGATTAGTTTAAATTCATTACTATTGTGATTCTGAGATTCTGAGGTAACAAAAATGTAGTCAGAAACAAATTTCACATGTCGAATCTGTACATTACTGCTGGGCCTTGTTCACATGGGCATACTTAAGCGTACACCGATGCAAGGGCCATGTTTCCCTGCACAGGCATTGGATGCACAGGTGTTGAATGCATCCCCATGCAGGCAGTCCGATTCATGTCAATTGGGATGCAGCGGCTTCACGGACAGAGCCACTGCTCCCAACTTGACAGGTACAGGTCAGAGTCCAGGATTACATTCAGCAACCTGGCATGAGGGGAGGGGCTTATGGTTGTATTATTCATCTTGATGGAGAAGTCAGAGGAGGGGGCTCAGGCAGGAGGAAATAAAATGAGCTCAGTTTTAGAAAGATTGAGTTTGAGGAAGTGGTGTGACTTCCATGCTGATATGTCAGTCAGTAAGATGGTTGCTCAGGGCCTCTGGGCCTTGAAAATTTGCAATGAATACTAATAAACATTTGGTCTACATAAATATCAGTTTTTTTAAACTAAAATTGCACTAAATTGCACTAAACACTCGGTGTTTAAGCATTACAAATAAATATTACAAATGAAGTATTCCATTTCTGGTGAGTGTCTAAAAACTCGATCATGTCTTTGGAAATATTAGTACATACTGTATATCAATTGTATACCATAATACACCATGCCATAATAAATATAGCATGATAATGGAATTGTGCCAAAAAATGTTTTGAAATATAAGAAAACAATATTGAATACCCCAAATGTGGCTTTTGAACAGGAATTAGACTGATGGTTTAATTTTGTGAACTTTCTTTTTCACTTATGGTACCTAGTAAGAGCATTTAATGCAATCTGTACCCGAATTGTTGGTTTTTATAAACACCGGGACTTTACATTAATAGGAAAAAAATATATATGTCCAAAACAAACACAAAAAAACTTATATCCTCAGAATCCTAAACCCACCATTGATCCCAGTGGAGGGCAAGAATCCTTTATAAAGGATGGCTCTAACAGCAAAAAAAAAATTCTACCGGAAAAGCAGTCAGCTCCTGGGAATCAACAACTGTGTTTCTTATCAATGGTATTTTTCTGTTTAAATCTGTTTTTCCATTCCAGTTTGATAATCTTATCCAGCTTTAACCTCAGTACTCACTGCATTAAACATATTGATAGAAACCTGCAAAAAAACATACTCTTCTCTCCACTGTGATCCACCCTTCCTTCTGCGACTCCATCCTTCCTGTGGATGTAGCAAAAGTAGTTTCAAACTCTTTGTCCTGCTTAAAATACACCTTTTGTGATAATATACTTCTCTGACCCAATAAAGAGCTAATCCAAAGTGGATCCCCCCCCCAATCCCATATAAAAGTCTTAGCATGCCAATGAATGTGTTGTGTACAAAGAGAGGAAAGATAGAGTTAGTGGCATGGCTTTTTTTAGGTAGGCTATGTAGAAAGCACCTCAGTGTTGATGAGTCTGCCAGCTGTATTACTGAGTATGCTTAAATTTCATTTTTCAAAATTACAGATTGCAGGGAGACAGTTGAGGATTATGGAGATATCAGTAGGTTTCATAGAAGTCTATAAAAATAGATTAGGTCGCTCATTTACAAACACAGACCTTCAAAAAAGCAGCCTAAATTCACTGCAAACGCTGATTGCCAATCCTAGCTGAATCATAAGTTTGCAATAGGGTTGATTTACTAAAGGCAAATCCACTTTGCACTACAAGTACACTTGGAAGTGCAGTCGCTTTAGATCTGAGGGGAAGGGGACTGGATGTGCGTGATGTGACGCACAAGAGGTGGGGGAGGGGCCTGACGGCGGTGCTGTGTAAGTGGGTGGCGGATCCGCTCGAGATGCAAAAAAAATCTGCACGCGAAGCTGGGAGCCGACGACCTTGCCGGAGCCGTAAGTAAGACAGTCACCTCGGCATTCAGCCGAGGACCTCGGGCCGGCCTGGGACTTTTTGGGCGGGCCGAGTGCGCTCTCCTTCCTGCTCCCCTTCTGTCATCCTGGATCTGTTCCTGGTGTGAGCCCCCCCGGGGCCGTCCCCGGGCTGTTCCTCCACCCCTGTAACCTCTCTGACATCCCCGGCTCTGCCCGGTGAAGCCGCCACTCTAGCCATACCACCAGCCTCAATGCATCCCTAAAGTATAGCGAGTGGCAGCGGACCGCTGGAAGCTACTTCCCCAGCCTCACAGATATACCCGGGTTTCGTCCTGGGCAGTGGCTGGCTGGAAATCCGCAGTGAAGTCGAACCTGAGAAGCGGGCCGGAGCTGCGGTAGTCAGTGAACCCCTGGAGGGACCCCCTGGGGGAGAAGATCTGCACTCCAAGGTAACACTTAGAGAGCTGTAGTAACCTTAAGCAGGACTATAATAAGACATGTACCGGTTGCAGAGGGCTGTTTAAGCACATGTGAAGCGCCTGGTGGCTACCCTGCGGATTAATGCTAAATTGGTTTATGGAGGTTGCTGCGCTAAAATATGCGTTAAGATTTTTTCTGTAAAAAAAAACAAACAAAAAAACAAACAAACACATAATACCGTAGATGTCTGACTGACTGGATTTCTGCTGAAGTTATTACTGTCCAAGGAATGTGTAAATGTGTAAATGCGGAGAGCTCTGAACTATTTAGTGTTTAACTCTACATCAAAGGTCAAAAGCGAACTATCGATCGCTGAGAATTGCACTGCTCCGTGACAAGCACACACTACGGAGAGGTAGGGAGGCACGGAGCATGGGGAGGATAGGAGAAAGAGAAGTGAATAAGTGTAGTAGTACCGGAAAAAGAGGAAAGGTTGGCGAGTGGTGGTGAACATGCGAGGGCGCCCTCAAAGATCGACAGAAGCGAAGAAGCCCAGAGATAGTCTTAATTCAAGCTCCATCCAGAAGTACTTAAAGGAGGCAAACCCGGGAAGCCCAAAGAGTCCAGCCCAAGAAAGCAAACAGCAGGGAGGGAAGGACAAGAAGAAAGACCCAGGGAAGAATAAAGGCGCTCACGGCAGAATACCCGGGGAGGAAGGGAAAGATATTAGCCTGGAGGAAGAAAGTACCATGGAATCACTACCAACAAAAACCAAATTACTAGAAATGTTTGCCAACCTGGAAAATGTAATTAAATCAGAGATCTTCAATGTTAGAATTGATATGGGCCACCTGCTGAAGCAAGTGGAAGTTGTGTAGGAAACTTCAGAGAAGCAGAATCGAGAAATAATCAAAATAAAACAACAAATAAGGAATCTACAATTGGCCCAACGGGACACACTTTATAAAATAGAAGAGCAAGAAAATCAAAGTCGCAGACAAAACTTAAGACTGCGTGCCTTACCAGAACAACATGGTGAAGACCTGCCCACCAAAATAAAAGCTATCTTCAACCCAATTTTAGACAGAGGTCCAAATGAAGAACTGAAGATAGATCGGGTCCATAGGATAAGGAAACCCCCAAGCGTCAGCAAAGATACACCCAGACAAATTTTTAGATTTCATCATTACAAAGATAAAGCAAGGATCTGGAGCAACCTTAGAAGAGTTCAGCCTGTAAAATTTGACGGGGCAGTGATCCAGATCTTTGCTGATATCTCGGCGGGGACCCTATCCAGGAGACGCCAGTTAAGACCTCTGCTGGAAGTACTGAGGAAGGCAAATTTAAAATATAGCTGGGGTTTCCCTACATCATTGAATGTAGTGAAAGCAGGCAGAACAGTCAGACTGAAACACATAGAGAACTTGCAGGATTTCTGTAGAGAGATGGACATTCCTGTCCCAGTTATGCCTAATTAGGCAGAAGTAGACCGTGATCGTTGTTAGGTTACTAATGGTGTAGTTTGTTGTACTTGATCAATAATTTTGAAATAGAGGGTGGGGGTTGGGGGGGAGAGGGTGGGGGTTGGGGGGGACAGGGTGGGGGAGGGATGGGGGGGACCAGAGGGAGGGGCGATGGCCTTTGCAGGAGGAGTTGACGGTTTTCTGGCCGCCCGCTCGCCCTGTCTCCCCCCCACGATTGGGGGGAGCAGGATGACCGCGGCGACCCACTGTCGGAGTCACACCCCAATGCTTTGGCTGGACGCAGGCAGAGATTAATGGTATCCCTCTGCTGCGGACTTGGAGCCAGGTACTGGCTGGCAGGGGGGGGAGGGTGGGTGGGGTAGGGGGTGGGTGGGGGGAGTGGGAATTGGGGTTTGGGGGGGAGGGGAACCGGTCCTGCAGGGGCTCCACGAAGGTGTTCTAAAGGAAACACGTGTCATAGCGATGAGGCCCTATCATAAGAATAAGGCGAGATGACAGAGATCATTTGCTTGACATATAATGTAAAAGGGTTGAATTCCCCTTCTAAGAGACACAAGGTGTTAAGAGAGATAGAGCATTTCAATGCAGATGTTGTGTTTCTTCAGGAAACCCACCTTTCACAGGACACTCACATCAAGTTGTTTTCCAATTGCTTCCCAAACTGTTTCTATAGTGACTCCCCTATGAAGAGGGCCAAAGGGGTGGCAATTGGGTTCTCAACACGGACCAAGTTTGTTCTCTTAGAAAAGAGCACAGATCTGGATGGCCGTTATCTCTTTTCGAAGGCGAGGATCGGAGAAAGGATTTTTACTCTGGCAAAGGTATATTGCCCAAATAAAAATGTGATCAAGTATTTGTCCTGAACAAGCTGATGGATTTCAGGGCAAGAGAGGTGATACTGGCAGGAGATTTCAATTTTTGTTTAGATCCAGTGTTGGACAGTACATCTAGAATACAGGGAGTAAGTAGGAAACTCTTAAAAAACATAGGGCACAAAGTACACAACTACCAAATGATTGATGCATGGAGAGTACAACACGCAAAAGCCAGGGACTTTACTTTTCTCTCCTCAGTTCACGGGTCTTACTCAAGGCTGGACTATTTTATGGTAGATCACAGGTTATTAGATTACGTAAAGGATACGAAGATTGAAATAGCCACGTTGTCAGACCACGTCCCAGTCCTGATAAAGGTGGGGATTCCGGGATCCCAGAGGTCCCCATTTTCATGGCATTTGGATGAAAAACTCATTGATAACCCTAATATCAGTAGTAAATTACAGGAGGAAATCAAAGGGTTTCTTTCGATAAACGACACTGGAGAGATTTCTGGATCAGTCTTGTGGGAGGCATTAAAAGCTTACATAAGGGGTGTTCCGCTCTCAAAACACTGACTGTTGTGTGGTTCTAAACGGACAGCTAAACACTTGTCAGAGACTCCAGTAAACGGAAGCCCAATGCTTGATTTGTCTACCGAAGTAATCCAACTTTATTTTAGTTCTTAGTTTTTAATTTTTTTGTGAAACTGCAATACAATAACAAGATATCAGTACACATAGAATAACTAATCTAGCATAAATGACAGATGACACAACAGAAAGACACTTACAGGTGATGATGTCTCAAGCCCCTTGGGAGAGAAACAGACATGCTGCATCCATGTAGAATGACATCTAAAATGGCTGAAGAACTTCCTGAACCAAAGGTCACATCTTGTATGAGAAATTTACCTGACTGAAGATAAAGCTGCTACAGACTTTGGCCACTAGATGGCAGTGGTAAAATACACATTCTATATAATTAATTATAATGTAATTAGCTTGCATAGGCAGCACACTCCCTGTCTGATATAATACATTATATCACTACTTATACATATCTACTGTACAGGGAAAAACACACTCATAAGAAAATACGTCCCCGTCTAGAACTGGTAACATAAACTAAAACATGAGTCCACAATATCGTGTCTCTTGGCTATGGCACTTCAAGCTGGAAGCCCACATGAAGAAATAGTTTTGTCCTTAAACCCATCTTCAGATTGGAGAAGCCGCACTAGGCCAAACTATCTCCAATGCCAATTGTAATCCACAGGATGAATTTTAACTCTTGGCGAAAGTCACATCTGAAAACTGTCAGTGGCAAGCTCTATATTATGTATTGTGTCAACAACATAATAGAAATACCTGTTCAAAGGAGAACAATGACATCCGAAACTGGTCTGGCGTACACTTTAACAGTCCCTTGTTTTGTCACTTTGACTTCAACCTTTCTGACATTACCATCTTTACTTGGCAACGTATTAGTGACAATTCCCATAGGCCAGTTGTTTCTGCTTTCTTGACCATCTTTCAATAACACAATATCTCCAACTTTAACATTGGGACTGGTCTTATCCCATTTCCTGCGACTTTGTAAGGTAAACAAGTAATCTCTCCTCCATCTCTTCCAAAACGTATCAGCCAGACACTGGACTTGTTTCCATTGCTTTACATGAAGTTCGGTTGTACTAAAATCTCCACGAGGGACCGACACAGAGTCTACCTTTTGGGTCAAGAGCATAGCAGGAGTGAGAACTGTTGGATTATCTGGATCTGTAGATATTGGTACCAAAGGTCTTGCATTAATGATGGCCATAACTTCTGCCATGAAAGTACTCAAAGTCTCATGAGTCAAACGAGTAGGTTTAGCTTGGAGTAACATTGCATCCAAAATGCGCCAAGCTACACCTATTAACCTTTCCCAAGCACCTCCCATGTGAGATGAGTGTGGAGTGTTAAAGATCCATGTGCATCCTTTGTCTTCAAGATAGTCTAGAAGTTCTACATCATTTGAAAATATATGCAGTTCCTTGCATGCTCCTACAAAATTAGTACCTCTGTCCGAGCGAATTAACTTAGCCGGACCACGAACAGAAAATAGTCTTCTTAGGGCGTTGATGAAACTGGATGCTGACATGGACTCAATCAATTCTATATGCACTGCTCTTGTAGAAAGACATGTGAAAAGAACAGCCCAATGTTTGTTGTCAGCGCTACCTCCTCTAGTTCGGCGTGTTACAACTGCCCAGGGACCAAACACATCAACACCCACACTAGTGAATGGAGGCTCAGGATTGACTCTATCTTTTGGTAATTCTGCCATCTTTTGGCTTTCCAATCTCCCTCTGAGCTTACGACACATGACACATTTGTGAATGATTGCAGACACTAGACGTTTTCCACCAAGAATCCAGAAACCTGCAGCTCGTATTGCACCTTCTGTTATGTGGCGCCCTTGGTGAACTATTTGATCATGATAATGTCTTACAATCAAAGTAGCAATATGGTGACCATGAGGAATGATGACAGGCTGCTTCTCCTCATCTGACAGCGTGGTAAAGGATAAACGGCCACCTACTCTCAATAGTCCATCTTGATCTATAAAGGGACTGAGTTTTGTAAGACGGCTATGTTTTGGAAGCGTCTTTTGTAGTTCAATGCAGTCATATTCTTGCCTGAAATATGTGTGTTGTACAGAAGAAATTATGACTGTCTTGGCTTGTGAAAGTTCTTCTAAACTGACTCTCTCATGGAAAACTCCCCAGCTTCCGGGTCGATCATCATTGGTTTTCTTTTGGAAGCTTTTCGCAACATGAATTAGTCTTGCTATGACTCTGTTTAGTGTCCTCCAGTTGGAAAATCTTTCGAAGCAATGTAACTGCAGTCTAGTGTCAATAGCTTTAGTGCTGAAGCTTACTACTTCTTACCTAATTTCAGGATCAGCTTCGGGTTCCACTAAAGAGTAAACACTGGTGTTATCAGGATTATCTACAACTGTCTGATACAGAAAATGTGGGCCTGAGAACCATATAGAGTCCTGAAGGCAAGCTATCTGTGTAGGCCTGGTAGCATAATCTGCAGGATTTTGTTCTGACTTGTGCGGATGGTAAACGTCAAACATTGGCAGATACCAGTGTTCTTTACCTTCGTCCAGTGATGGTGTTACATCGGCATGATTGTTGTCAAGCATCCTTTTGATGAATTCTGTAAAGTCTTTTTTCACTTCAGGTTTTCTTTGCAAAGTTTTACGTAGTGCGTTCAGGCGCTTCATGGCTTGCTCTCTGTTACTAGGTAAATAACACCTGGGTGTGCGAAAAGGTAAAGGAGCTACCCAATTATTGTTTTCATCTTGGAAAGTCTCTTTATCCATGATATTGTGAAAGGCTTGATCATCTATGGACATTGCTTGTTTGTCATCATCTTTTGTTCGCTGGAACACTGAGTTCCCTAAAGTGTCAGTCTTCATGCCACTACTAATGTCTCTATTGTAATTAGAAGGAGAGTCACAGTATGGTTTTAGGGTTTCTTTGATGACAAAGCTGTTCTGACATGGACTAAGAAGGGGCGTGCGCCCATTCACTAGCACAGATGTCTTTGAAGTGTTGACTCTGTCAGGCCGATGTGTTGCTCCTAGACAAACTTCTCCTACTATAACCCACCCTAGGTCAAGTCTTTGAGCATAGGGGGCATTAAAGGGCCCATTAATTTGTTGGCGTACCTTATGTACCTGTAGAATGTCTCTTCCAAGAAGTAGAAGAATAGAGGCATCTTTCTGGATGGCTGGAATAAGGTGTGATATCGAATTGAGATGAGGATGATGAAGGGCCACTTCTGGTGAAGGTATCTCTGCTTTATCGTCTGGTAACATATCACACTCTATCAAGGTGGGAAGTGAGAGATGGACTCTCTTGTCAAGAGACTCGATAGTAAAGTTGGTAGCTCTTCTTCCTGAAGTTTCCATCACTCCTGCACATGTCTTTAGGGTGTATGGAACTGCACTCGATGTAATGTTGAAAGCATCAAAAAAGTCTGACCTTGCCAGTGACCTGTTACTCTGTTCATCAAGAACCACATACATCTTAACTGCTTTTTGCTTTTCCCCTGTGGGGTACACTGTTGCTAGGCAGATCTTGGAACATGAACGTGGAGTTATACTGTCACCACAGATTTCCGTGCATTTGGACATCACTGGGGTAGATGAATTATCTTTTTGCTCCCTGTCCCCCCCTTTCGGGGCTTCTGTGACCTCTAATGGTCGGTGCAAAGTATCAGGGTGTAAAGCTGTGATGTGTCTATTACTGCCACATTCTGAGCAATCCGCTTGTATTTTGCAGTCTTTGGCTACATGTTTAGTGGATCCACAACACTTGAAGCAGATGCCGTTTTGTCTAAGAAAGGCTATCCTTTCCTTGACAGGTTTACTTTTGAACCCTTTGCACTTGTTTAGGGGGTGGGGCTTTTTATGAAGTGGGCAAAGTCTGTCAGGGTCTTCAAAGGTATTTACCTTGTAGCTGCTTAGACAGTCTGGGTCCTCAGAGGGTACAGTTGTCTTATGGGCGATCACTGAAGTCCTATGGAAGGCTCTAGGTGGCTTTTCTGCTTTCGGCAGTTGACTGTTGGTGATGAAGGAAAAGCTGGAATCACACCTGATCTTAGCTTGCTGCTGCACAAACCTAGAAAACACAAAGAATGGGGGAAAAGGGACATCATGATCTTCTTTGTATTTGGCTCCAACACTCATCCATTTTTCTTGTAGGTTGTGAGGTAGTTTCTCCACTAGCGGTATCTAAATGTGCAAGTCCTCCTAAATAGCCTTCTTCTTTGGCACACTGGACTTCCCAAAGTATATCACCCAGCTCTTGCAGTTTGAAATTGTCTCTGCTGTTTAGCTTAGGGAAAGACTCCAGTCTTTTCATTAGAGCACCTTCAATTGCTTCTGGTGATCCATATCTTTCCTCTAGCCTTTGCCAGGCCATATCAAATCCTGCTGAAGGGTTAAATATGTGAATCCTGCGCATCCTTCTTGCATGCTCTGCTGACTCAGTCCCAAGCCATTTTATCATCAGGTCTAGCATCTCAGCTGCTGGTAATTCTAAGTCTTTGAGTGCATTCAGAAAAGAAGACTTCCATGCCCAGTAATTCTCAGGGGAGTCATCAAACTTGAGAAAGCCTGAATTAACCATCTCTTTACGGATAAGATATTTAGTGACATCTTGTGCACTCTGGTGTTTGGGTTGCTGCAGTAAGGATTCACTTGGCCTGTTCCTATATGTCTCTAATGGTTCATCTTTAAATGTTCTGGCATTGCTAGCTTCATGGGTTTGTTTTCGTACACTCAGGGGTTCTGCTGGTTCTGGTTTAAATTCAGCTGACTCTGGATTGGGAAACTGTTTTGTTGCATTGCTGTTTAAAAGTTCTTGGACATACTCCTTTGTACGTTCTGCTGAGGAACAGGGTTTCTCAGGCACATCTGGGCATTTGTGGATAGACCCACTTCCAGACCGCTCAATATCAGCATAAGCTGCGGCCTCTGCTGCTGCAGCGGCGGCTGCGCACTGACACTGAAGTATATGCAACTTTGCTTCCTGCTCTGATTTTTCTTTTATAATGGCAGCCTCATTCTCGGCAAATTCTAGCTTGACCTGAGCTGCCTCTGCTTTGGCGCGAGCTCTGACTAAAAGGGCACTTGCTGATGAAATCTGACTGGACCTTGTTGATTTAGACGAGTGTGAGCGTGTATCGTCTTGCTGGACACTTGGCATGCTCTCCCTGCCTTGATGTGTCCCGGGTAGCTGATCTTCAGCCTTATACTGTCTTCCTGATCTTAGACTCATTCTGTCTGTGCAGAGACTAATATCTCCAGGCTTGTTGCACTACACCTTTTCACTGTTCCGCTCTCAAAACACTGACTGTTGTGTGGTTCTAAACGGACAGCTAAACACTTGTCAGAGACTCCAGTAAACGGAAGCCCAATGCTTGATTTGTCTACCGAAGTAATCCAACTTTATTTTAGTTCTTAGTTTTTAATTTTTTTGTGAAACTGCAATACAATAACAAGATATCAGTACACATAGAATAACTAATCTAGCATAAATGACAGATGACACAACAGAAAGACACTTACAGGTGATGATGTCTCAAGCCCCTTGGGAGAGAAACAGACATGCTGCATCCATGTAGAATGACATCTAAAATGGCTGAAGAACTTCCTGAACCAAAGGTCACATCTTGTATAAGAAATTTACCTGACTGAAGATAAAGCTGCTACAGACTTTGGCCACTAGATGGCAGTGGTAAAATACACATTCTATATAATTAATTATAATGTAATTAGCTTGCATAGGCAGCACAAGGGGCATTTTGATAGAATCTAATCGTATCTTAAACAAACATCTAAAAGAGAGATTTAGAAGGAGCAATAAAGTGGGGAAACATCTGGCAACAGTATTGAAGAGGAAAAGAGGGGTCAACTTTATAGACAGGATCCAAAATAAAAAGGGGGCACTAAAATATACATCCAGAGACATAGCTTAAGAATTTCAGAGATATTATACAACCCTCTATTCGGTCAGGCAATGCGGGATTGGTACCCTGGAAAGAGAGGAAAGGATGGAGGAGTTCTTAAGGAAGGCAGGATTACCAAACCTCTCGGAAAGTGATGCAAAGGAATTAGATGGACCGGTCACTGAAGAAGAGATCTTGAGGGCCTTGAAGTCATCTCCCTCTGGAAAGAGCCCAGGGCCAGATGGCTTTACAACCTATTTTTACAAAAAATTTAAAGAGTCCCTGGTCCCAAAGCTCTGCCAGATTTGGAAAGGGTTGACGGTCAGGAGGTGCTATGTGAGGGGGCCCTGACAGCGTCAGTGACACTAATCCTAAAGGAAGAGAAAGAAAGCTCTCTGTGTTCGAGCTATAGGCCGATAGCACTGCTAAACGTAGATATTAAATTATTTGCCAAAGTACTAGCCAGTAGATTAAAGGATAAAATGCCATATTGGATCCACCCAGACCAGATAGGTTTTATACCAGGGAGAGAGGGGAGAGAAATAGTGTCAGATTGCTCCTTATCGTGGATGCTATGAAAGCGAATAAGACCCCAGGTCTACTCCTGTCGATGGACGCAGAGAAAGCTTTCGACAGAGTAGACTGGAGATTCATGATTAGGACGTCGAAGGCAGTCGCTCTGGGTGGTACCATGTTGAATTGGATCAAAGCATTGTACAAATCTCCTTCGGCATTTGTCAGAGTGAATGGTACACCATTGGCGAAGTTCAAAATGGAAAACAGGACCAGGCAGGTTTGCCCTCTGTCCCCCCTTTTGTTCGTCCTGACCCTGAAGGATGTGTGGTGGGGAGAGATGAACACAAGCTATCGGCTTTTGCCGATGATGTACTGTTTTACATTGTTAAACCAAGAATCTCAATCCCTAACCTACTCGATACCCTGAGGAGATATAGAGAGTTATCCAACTATAAGGTCAACCTTAGTAAGTCAGAAGTTCTAAACATTAACATCGATAGACAAGAAGTAACTAAACTCAAGGAAGCATTCTATTTCCCGTGGAGCAAAAAAATCAGTTATCTGGGAGTTACATTAGCAAACTCTTTAAGGAAAATTTATCTCTTAAACTATATCCCACTTCTAGACGAGATTAAACAGGAAATTAAAAAATCCATGTATCTTCCAATCTCATGGATCGGAGGAATAAACACAGGTGAAATGACCTTGGCCCTGAGGATCCTGTACAAAATGCAGTTGCTCCCAATTCCGCTAGCGCAGACCTATTTCAGGGCATTGAACAATATTATTACCAGATTTATATGGAAAAACAAGAAACCACGGTTCGCTTACAAGGTCCTGAGCAGGGATAAAGCACAGGGTGGTCTGGCACTTCCAGACTTTAAAAGATATCACAGTGCGATAGTACTATCACGGGTGATAAAATGGGGAAAGGATTTGATAGATAAAAGATGGGTAAATTTAGAAAAAGATTTGAGTAATGCAAAACTAAATCAATTAATATGGAATCCCCCACATTTTAGGAAGTTAGGCCCTAATACATACATTATAACACGTCACACTTTCAAGACATGGGATCAGTTACACAAACAAAACGCATGGGAGTTCAATTCGCCACTTATATATTTAAAAGACAACAAGTTTTTTCTGCCAGGGATGGGGGAGATGGGAGGGAATTGGATAAAAAAAATGATACACAATTGAAAGATATCACAAAAAATGGTAAAATTGTCACCTTTCAGGAGTTAGCCCTGCTCAAGGACCTAATGAAAATTGATGCGTGGCGATACAACCAGCTTGTGCACTTTACCAAAAGTCTCCCAGGTCCTATCAGAGATAAGAAAAACTTTAGGCCTTTGGAGAAACTGTTCTTGAGTTGAAAAGATGTCTCCACTGATGCTTTATCACCAGTCCATGTTTCCCTAACAGCCCAAAATTTTCAAAATCCAAATGTCATTGGGACAAAAAGTAAGGTGAAATCTTCTGAACAGGGGCAAAGACAGCAAAACATAACCCTTCCCTATGCTATCCAACATGCTTAAAAATAGATTTTTTGGCTGGAGCTACACTTAAAAAATGGACCCGTTCTGACTTACAAACAGATTCAACTACAGTCCCTATCTTGTTTGTAACCCGGGTACTGCCTGTAGTGTGGATCTCTATCTCTGATCCTTTTTCTCATGTTCCAAAGGCCTCTACTGTTGCTATCACTGTCTTCTGCATCTCCAGATCCTTCAACATGACTCACTGCACAAGGTACAGAATACTCTACCGCTTATTGTTCTTCTACCCTTCCTATTACACTTACCAACATTTAGTCAATGAACTTGTGACAGCAAACTTATATAAAAAAGTAAAACAATGATTCAGAGAAGAGTATTTGTGCCTTTTTGAACAGGTTCTGTTGGATGGCCTGCATCTCCTAGCATATCCACCGAAAAAGTAAACACTTTCTAAAAACACTTGTTTAGAATCCTGAGTCATTGGCCTAGCCTTGGTTTGCAAAATTATGCTAACAATTCTCTGCAAATTTTAGTCTTTATAGATAATAGTGTAGCCATTACCCCCGAAGGAGCGGCTGATTTAATTTGGGTCTTTGCCGTCACCCTCTTACCTGTATTTCCACCATATACGGGACTCAGAGTCTGTATTAGGCCTTACGCCCACCAATGTATGCACCAGTCACTTAGTTCTGTTTCCAATGCTTTATTGCAAAACTTTTAAAGAATTAGCAGTAAAGAGGTAGAAGAGGAGTTGCAGGAGCGTTCAGATACCTTATGCAGATCACTGAGGAATTTGAGATCCTGAAGACAAACATACCTTCAGTCACCAGATATTGCCCACCCGGATAGGCCTCTCTCACTGACCTAGCAGTCGGAATGGCGCACGGACAAAAAGACTCTGCCACAGACTTAAGAAGAACAATATGATTGAAAAATCCTCTGCCACAGGATTTAGTATTAGTTGCCAGATCCTCTGCCACAGGATTTTGTATTAGTTGCACGATCCTCTGCCACAGGATTTAGCATTAGTTGCACGATTACACAGTACCAGAACCTTTAGGCTGACCTTGCAGTACAGTGAGGCAGGTTAGTTAAGTATAGGTGCGTCCTCCAAGTAAGTTACCAGGCCCTCCCAAGAGACCAGCCTTCATCCTGGCTCTCTCCAGCAAGGGTCCTCCCCTGGATCTCCTTAGCTTGGCTTGGCTTCTTCCTAACAAACAAAACAGCCAAAGGACCACCTCTGCGGTGGTAGGCCCCAGACAGGCTTCTGGGCCTACTTGTAGTCACAAAGCCACAGGCCAACGTGGCCCCAAAGCAGGAGAAGAGTCACCACATCCCTTAGGCCAGGAGGGCCAGGAGGCAAGAGCAAGAGAAAATGGCGTCTGCCCCCTAAGTACCCTCTCCCAGAATGTACAGCGGTGGACCACCCCCACTGGGCTGTTTCCAAGAAAGAAGAGCACTCAATACACTTCAGCCTGTTACTCTTCCAACACTGGCCTGTGGTGACAACGACACCTACAGACAACAGTGTGGAACTACATGCAACACAGCTAATGCTGGAACAGAAGCTAATTTAGCCACAGATTAAATCTGAGCTGTGTACAGAACAGATAACCCCATAAATTTACATGCAAGCACCTGATCAACAGGAGCAGGGTGCTAAAATAGTTTAAAAATGCTACACTGAAAACTCTCATACATTCTTTAATCATAGGGTCCAGCACTTAGCGCGTATTCTCAGATATATTCCCTTTCCCTTGAAATAACTCTTTGTGCTGATCTTAAACCCTTTGGATTCTAGGCCAACACTTATAGGGCATACACATGGTCGGACTTTGTTTGGACATTCCGACAACAAAATCCTAGGATTTTTTCAGACGGATGTTGGCTCAAACTTGTTTTGCCTACACACGGTCGCACAAAGTTGTCGGAATTTCCGATTGTGAACCACGCGGTCACGTACACCACGTACGACGAGACTAGAAAAGGCCGGTTCAGAACCAAGCCCGACACCCTTTGGGCTCCTTTTGCTAATCTTGTGTTAGTAAAAGTTTGGTGAGAGACGATTCGCGCTTTTTCAGACTCGTGGCTTTCAGATCGTTTTCTGCCGTTCAGTTTGTGCTTGTGGGTTTGTAACTGCTCTTCAGTGCGTGCAGCAAGTTCCGCGTAACTTTAGGTAGTCATTGTATTCTTGTTCGTTCGTTACTGGTTTTCAGGTCGCTCTTCACAGGCCTTGCTGTTCTTCAGTGCGTTCTGTTACTTCGTTCTGAGCAGCCGACCGTTTTCTAGCCATGTTTCGTATGCGTACTCCTCGTACAGTTCGTGCTGTGCGGGGGCTTGGTGTTGGGGTCTTAACCTTGACACAAGTCCAGTCCATGAACAGGGTGGGGAGGAGTTCATGGACCAAGAATTGGTTGCTTCAGCGTGACCAGTTCTGTCATATGCCTTTGCTCTGTGAGATCCGTGAGAATAATCCTGATGATTTCAAGAACTTTCTGAGGATGACGGACCCCGTGTTTCACCATTTGTTGGCTTCGCTGACCCCCTATATCAGCAGGCAGGATACCTGCATGAAGCAAGCCATCACTCCGGAGCAGAGGTTGGTCGCTACCCTGCGGTATTTGGCCACAGGGAGAAGTCTGCAGGACCTCAAGTTCTCGACAGGCATCTCCCTTCAGGCTCTTCTTTGTGGACATTTACTGCTTGTGTTTGTTTGAGCTGACCCTGACAGAAATGTGTGGAGTCCAGAAAATGTCGTGATTGTGTAACCTTATACAAAGCACTGTTGGCTGTTATTTACTAAATGCAAAGACAATTTTCACTACAAGTGCACTTGCAACTGCACTGAAACAGCACTTGTAGTGCAAAGTGGATTTGCCCTTAGGAAATTACCCCCATTTTCTCATAAAACAACAATTACATCACCCCAAAAGCGTTGTAGCGTTGAGACAATAATCCACACATTCTTGATGAACAATCTTTTTAATACCTGCACAATCACATGTGCATTTACCAAAGGTTTTTCTGACAAACCAACATGTTTGTTGTATATCAATTTTTGTGGTGTCATTATCCAAAATCAAAATGTGCATTTTATAGAAAACAGGCCTGGGTAAAACCAACAAGAAAGACACAAATCTTGATCTTACAAAGTTCACATTTGGTAGAACTGGAAGGCAATATCAGACATCAGTATTTAGGAACTGTGTTTGATATTGCGTTCAGATGGGGGGAAATCACCCCTGGAAAAGCCAAATTTGGAAGATGCACACAAATTTCACAATGTCAACATGTGCTATCTGCCATCAGGGGGGATCAAGGGACGTGTTTTGGGGGAGAAAGCCCTTCCTCACTGCTATTTTATTATTGAGGAAGGGGTTGCACCCCCAAAACGCGTCCATTGATCTCCCGTGATGGCAGATAGCACATGTTGACACACTGTGTGCATCCTGCAAATTTGGCTTTGGGAAAAATCACAAAAACATTTCGCACATTGTAGCACACAAAAGAAGAAAGAGATTTGGAGGGGTTTTAAACTCGCCCCAAAACATCAATGATGTTTTTATATTTTGGAATAACATCATTGATGTTTTGCTTGATGTTTTCCAATTGTAAATTACACCCCATGATCTCCCCGATCAGGATCTGGGCACTTTCGGATGTGAAAGGATCTTCATCCACAACCTCACGATCACCTAAAAAGAGAGGAACCCCAAAAAAAATTAGGTTTCCAAAACAATGCCGCCATCCATCTCTTATCTGAGCCTGTGGTCGCAGACACTCACCTGTTGTGGTGACTAGTTCCACCACGTCTTCATCCTCCTGCTCAGCTTGTGTTGGGGGAATTCTCCTTTTTCCAGAGAGGGGGGGCTCTGGTCTCCTCGGATGAGGGGTGTCCTCCGAGTCTTTTCTCCCCTATGTAAAACAAAAATGGTATATTTAGCACACAGATATTTAATGTCAGAATTATAAAGATGAAACATTGCTTGGAAGTGGGGTACAATTATCTATTTTAGCCGAGTTCCAAGATGTAGCTTTTTTAGTGTCCTTTGTCAAGCTGCAATACTTTTCCTGTTTAGTACAAGCTTCACAGATGGAGACCCCCCTATAGTATACACTGGAGCACCTGTGTGCCCCCCCTAATAAAAATGGTGTTCTTGTGTCCCACACTAGTGCTCCAGTGTCCAGATGTGTAAACAGCTGCTCAGTGTCCTCTCCTTACACAGAATCTAGTTGGCATTTCATTCTAGTAACAAAGCCATCTACACAACCCAATTCTTTGAAGCCAAGTATAGGGCGTCAAAATGGTGGCCAAATGCATATGGGCTAAACAATGGTATTTTATAGTCCGAAATAAAAATGTGTGATCCGAACGAATAATGTGCCCATGAACATGAAAGTTGCCATTTTAAACTGTACAACAGTTCCTAAAAGCACATGGAGCAGAACGAACGTAATAAACCCAAAAAGAATAGGAACACAGCACAAATACTTACTTTTTTGCAGCACTCTCCGGATCTTTCTGTACTGCTCATGTTCTCGTAATTTCAGGTCCGACCACCGCTTCCTGAGCTGATCTTTCGATCGTCGTACCCCGAATTTCCGGTGCAGACTCCTGACCACTTTCGCCATGATCTTGGCCTTTCGGACATTGGGGTTGGGGTAAGGCCCATACTTTCCATCATAGTCGGCCCTCTTCAGGATGTCCACCATCTCCAACATCTCCCCAAAGGACATATTTGAGTCCTTTAATCTCCTTCTGGATCGGGACGTTTCAGGCTCTGGCCTTTCCTCCTCCTCCTCGTTGCTACAATTAGCACGATCCTGCTGTCTATCCGCCATGTGCTCTTCCCCCACTGCGCCGAATGAAAAGGGGCGGGGAATAGACTAGAAAGAATGTGAGGGGCGGGCGGAGTTATACGCACGTGCAGTGTGTATAAATCGTAACACGCGCGCGTCTTAGGTACGATCTGTGAGCGGAGGAAGGAGCATCGGAGACGCCGATCGTGCTAACAAAGGTAGGATCTAAACTTGGGCCTATACTGCTTCGAAATGGAAGCCTATATTGTAACAAGATTAGGGGAGTTTGGCCTGACATTAGGGTTTGTCTTGTGTTGTGTCTTGCAGAGAAAATGGATGGGTTCAACGACCACAATTTCCTGCCCCTGTTTATTGACAAGTACAGGGAGCTGCCCTGTCTGTGGCAAGTGAGACACCCCCACTATAACCATAAACAAAAGAGGCAGGCAGCGCTGGAGAAACTGCTGGAGTTGGTGAAGCCGGTGGTCCCCACAGCAACCATCCCTTATTTAAAAGCTAAAATTGGTGGCCTGAGGAGCACTTATCTGAGGGAGCGCAAGAAGGTCACAGATTCCCAGAGGTCCGGAGCTGCAGCAGATGACGTTTATGTCCCCAGGCTGTGGTACTATGAGAGACTGCGGTTTCTGTCAGACCACACTGAAGTCAGGGAATCCCTCTCCACTCTTCCTTCCACGCTTCCTTCCATCCCAGCTGAGGCTTCCGATGTCCAACCTGGGCCTTCCAGCCAGGAAGAACTGGAGGAGCCCAGCTGGAGTCAGGTATAGCATTCTTCTACAGATTTCTGGGCAATAAATAAATCGTGTTTACTAGATGTTATTATTGATCATTAATTGCTGATTAAAAAAACTGTTTTACATATCAATAGACAGTAGTGGGCACCCAAAATTGGGACAAGAATGCAAAATGCTGGGCTCAGAATGATAGTCTGTTATATTTGTTAACATTCAATTTGCAGCAGTCAGGAGGTGAAAATTGTGTGTGATTGATGTAAAAAATACTAAAACTTTGTCCCTTTTTCATACACAGGAAGACCTCAGCCAGAAGGAGGCTGTGGAATGTGGCAGCCAGGAGGAGGCGGCGATTAGTGTCAGCCAGGAGGAGGCGGGGATTAGTGTCAGCCAGGAGGAGGCGGGGCTAAGTGTCAGCCAAGAGAAGCCTGGGACAAGTCGCAGCCTGACTGAGTCTCAGGTTCCTCCCCTCCACCTGCCATACAAAAAGGCCAGGAAGGCCACTCCCAGTCCTGTGCAGGATTCAGCATACAGGCTGATCCAGGAGGCTTCTGCGTCCCTCAGAGCCTTCCCCAGTCCTGCAGAGGCCTTTGCCTGCATGGCTGCCAACAAATTGCAGGGCATGCAGGAGGGCCAACGCAAGCTCTCTGAGGACCTGATTTATAAAGTCCTACGTAAAGGAGAGAGTGGGGGACTGACACCCAAGACGGATGTCATTGAGATCGACGATCCTCCTCCTCCTCCTGCTGCCACAACTCCACCACCACAGCCAAAGCCTGTAAGGAAGCGTGGAAGGAAGACCAAAGAGTGATGGCCTGGGTTCAGTCTGGTCTGACAGAAGCTGCAGTCTCTTCTATGACCACAGCCTGGGGACACAGATGTCATCTGCTGCTTTCTGGATCTCTGGGACTTCTGGACCAGACTGCACTCCCTTAGATATGGACTCCTCGGGCCACCAATTTTGCTTTTAAATAATTGATGTCTGCCCTGGGGGTCCAAGGCTTCGCCCACTTCTGCAGTTTCTTCAGCGTTACCTCCCTCTTTGTTTTTTTATAGTTGTGACCCCTTAATAAAATTTTTTTAGGTAAATTCTACTCTCCTGTGTGTGTTTTCATCCAAAAAGGACAGTTTGTTGGTGACGATTCAGGTACATTTCTAACATAAAATGTGAAATTAACAAGGGACAACAACACCAAACAATCTCCTACAGATTAAATAGAACAACCTATCAATGGTGTTGTGGGAACTTGTCACAAAAAACACACAAACATTTTCGGGAGTACAAATCAAAATCACCAAAAAAAAAAAAAAAAAGAGAAACACAAAAAAAGATTCTACATTAAAGGCAAAAAAAAAAAAATATATACAAAAATATGTTGTCAGATGTGAGAAATCAAAATATATTGAGGGAATGCCGATAAATAGTAACGAAATAAGTTTGTGAGAAGTGTGTGTGAATATGAGCATCAAAACTACTTAATTCTTGTCACATTATAAAGAAGAAGAGAGTGCGCTGTATTAAATCATTTTTAACATTGCAGCTTGACGAAAGTGCTGTATCCATTGCGAACGCTAAGTTTACCAGAACGAGCTGTCCCATCTCGGAATTTCTTCTGAGCATGCGTGGCACTTTGTGCGTCGGAACAGGCCACACACGGTCGGAATTGACGCGATCGGATTTTGTTGTCGGAAAATTTTATCTCCTGCTGTCCAACTTTGTGTGTCGGAAAATCCGATGGAAAATGTCCGATGGTCCCACACACGGTCGGAATTTCCGACAACACGCTCCGATCGGACATTGTCCATCGGAAAATCCGACCGTGTGTACGGGGCATTACAGTCAAAGGCGGCTGGTTGTTATTGATTTCTGTTTAATGAATTCTTTGTGAATGCATGAAATTCAGAGCACAAATAACACATTTCAGCTATCTTGTGTAGTCGTTTAACCCAATGTTCAAAAGTCTCCATCTTTTATTTTTCATCATCTTTAATTTTTCTACTGCTGCTAACTGGCTCACAGAAGGACTAAAGAAATGTCAGGTCTTTTGGGACAAGACAGGCCATTTAATTTATGCACTAATGCAATAACTTCCCTGGTATGCTTTTCTAACAAATCTTTACACTTCACAAAATTTAACAGTAATTAATCACACTCACACCTGACATTTTAAAATTCCTCATCATTTGGATAAATGACTGCTTCCTATGAACCTGGCTTGTGCATATCAGCAAATTACTTATCACGTTTAGCTAAGAATTCAATGTACAGGTTATCAGTACTTTAACTATTTGATTGTTTTTAATTTATGTTTGTGTCTGCCATTATTTTAACAGAACTCAAAATTCACTGACATACAGTATATCTGCAAATCATTTTACAATGCAATTAATTTATATTTTATTGTCATTTTATGCAATCATGCAATGCAGATATTAGTGGTGGGTATAATACTGGACTACTGTTACAGTTTGCTAGTTCCTGTTCCCTTTCTAAAAACAGGTGAAACTTTAAAGCTGCTATAGCTATGCTGCGGTGATCCTTCTTCTGACCTGGATGGTGGAGGGACCGATATCTGTGTGTAGGAGGGGAGTACTTTCCTGACAACTCCATGTCAGCACAGCTGGGTGCCCACTCACTACATTATCAGGACATATCTATGCATTTTAAGCTCACCTCAGCCTCGGCATCCTTTTTCTTCCTCCTATAATCAGGTCAGGTGGCGTCTCCTAATTTCTCCTTTCTGTCTGTGTTGTCCCAGCTCCTCAGGTCTCGGTCATGATTCTTCTCGACGTTCAGAAGATAGGTGCCCAGGAAGGAGTAGGAGACATTTGACCTCAAGGGAGGATCCCATAGGAGGTCAGAGGCTTTTCATTCCCATTATGCCTCAAGGTGTCAGCATTTTCAGACCAGAAGGATGCTGGGCATGCCCTAAAAGAGCACTGACAGGCAAGACGGCATGTGAGGATTGCTTCAAAGAAGCAACCAAATGGCAAGAGTCTGATAAAGGGGAAATGGCTATCGCTAATTAAGCAGGCATTCAAAGAAACGCTAAAGACGTTTGCATCGCAGAAAAAGGAAGGATTGAATTTCCCCTTCATGGAGGAAATTCAGGATGTAATTAATGATGAATGAAAGCAAGCAGATAAAAGAATTGCATTAAAAAATCGGTTCGCAATGTGGTACCCCTTTTAGTCTGAGAAAGTTAAGATTTTAGAGAAGCCTCCAGTGGTGGATGTGGCGTTTATGCGCCTTGCTGGACACAAAACTCTTCTGCTAGATGATGCGGTAACCTTCAGGGACGTGTTGGAAAGAAGAGTGAATGTAGATCTTATAAAGATCTACACACTTGTTGTTGGGGCATGTAGGCCTGCAATTGCATTGGCCTCTATTTCTAAGGCCATGAAGGCCTGGATTCAGAAATCGGAAGTGGCGATGGAGAATGACCTGGGCAAAGCGGAGGTCCTGGCCTCATTTGCCAATTTGAAGCTAACATCTTCTTTTATGGCTGAGGCATTTATTGATCTGATTATTATTTTTATTATTATACAGGATTTATAAAGCGCCAACAGTTTACGCAGCTCTTTACAACTAGAGGGTAAGATGTTGGCCCAAATTATGCTAAATGCAGTAACTGCCAGAAGAGACCTATGGCTGGGATGCCTCGGCATCCTTTTTCTTCCTCCTATGATCAGGTCAGGTGGCGTCTCCCCTTCTAGCTGGTCTAATGGCTGGCTTTCCATCCAGAGCTGGTCTGCTGCTGGACGCAGTCCCTGATTTTTTATGGCTAACAGCACTTCTGACAGGGAGCCCTGCTGCTGGTCCTCGGGTGGCATCATGCTGTGTTTACACAGCCAGCTTGTGGGGTGCTCTGGCAACTTTCAGAGTCCCTCCTGTGGCTGCTGGTGGAGGGCTAGGTCCCTTTTTTGGCAGTTACTCACTGTGAGCAGGCAGAGTTCTGTTTGTGTCTGCTGGGGGAGCCGCGCTTAATCTTTGCACTTTTCAGGCACTTTTCGGGCCAGTGTGGAATGCACGCTCGAGGCCCAGTCTGGGCATGTGCAGGGCCGCCCAACCCATCGGGGGAGGGGAAGGCAGAGCCAGGCTTAAGGGAACCATATTTAAAAATTCTTCTGTCGAAGGAGCATCTGCTGCTCTGAGTGTTCTCTATGCATTCTACCTGTGCCTGGTGTTCTCCTCCTCTCAGGTACACTTTGCAATTGCAAGGTTTATTCATGTGTGTTGCCTGCTGTATTTTTCCATTGCTTACTATGAATGTTTGATTTATCTTGTAGCAGTGTCAACATGCCTGCCCCCTATAAAGACCTGCACTCGCAAAGAAAGTAGGGGAGATGTTGATGAATGCATTTGTGAATGACTTCGCTATTGGCAGACTAATTTCTCCTTTCTGTCTGTGTTGTCCCAGCTCCTCAGGTCTCGGTCATGATTCTTCTCGACGTTCAGAAGATAAGTGCCCAGGAAGGAGTAGGAGACATTTGACCTCACAGGAGGATCGATGCTCCCATAGGAGATCAGAGGCTTTTCGTTCCATTATGCCTCAAGGTGTCATCATTTACAGACCAGAAGGATGCTGGGCATGCTCTAAAAGAGCACTGACAGGCAAGACGGCATGTGAGGATTGCTTCAAAGAAGCAACCAAATGGCAAGAATCTGATAAAGGGGAAATGGCTATCGCTAATTAGGCAGGCATTCAAAGAAACGTTAAAGACGTTTGCATCGCAGAAGAAGGAAGGATTGAATTTCCCCTTCATGGAGGAAATTCAGGATGTAATTAATGATGAATGAAAGCAAGCAGATAAAAGAATTGCATTAAAAAATCAGTTCGCAATGTGGTACCCCTTTTAGTCTGAGAAAGTTAAGATCTTAGAGAAGCCTCCAGTGGTGAATGTGGCGTTTATGCGCCTTGCTGGACACAAAACCCTTCTGCTAGATGATGCGGTAACCTTCAGGGACGTGTTGAAAAGAATAGTGAATGTAGATCTTATAAAGATCTACACACTTGTTGTTGGGGCATGTAGGCCTGCAATTGCATTGGCCTCTATTTCTAAGGCCATGAAGGCCTGGATTCAGAAATCGGAAGTGGCGATGGAGAATGACCTGGGCAAAGCCGAGGTCCTGGCCTCATTCGCCAATTTGAAGCTAACATCTTCTTTTATGGCTGAGGCATCTATTGATCTGATTATTATTTTTATTATTATACAGGATTTATATAGCGCCAACAGTTTACGCAGCGCTTTACAACTTGAGGGTAAGATGTTGGCCAAAATTATGCTAAATGCAGTAACTGCCAGAAGAGACCTATGGCTGGGATGATGAAAGATACCATTTGAGGAACAATCCCCATTTTAAAATAAATTAGACACAGCTATTGCTAAGGCAACAGGTGGAAAATTGGGGGTTTATTCCCCAGGATCAGAAGTTACATCACTGGAGAGGTGCAGCTTACAGAAATTCACCAAGGACCAGAGGCAGAGAGGCTAAGTCTTACAGGCTGGGAAGGGAATTCAACTTCAAACCGCAAGTCGAAGAGACCAATTTTTTCCCTGGGACAGAACTCCCAGAAATCCTTTTGACTATTTAGCAGATCACCCTTGTCATGTAGGGGCCAGGTTATTCAAGTTCCATCAAGTGTGGGCACAAAATATAGAGGAGCAGGGCCGTCTTTAATATTGATTGGACACTGGACAAACATTTTCTTGGCCCCCCCATGCAATTTCGCTCCTCACCTGCTTTGGCAGATACAACAAAAATAGCAGCTAGACTCAAAATCAGTTTACTGCAGCAGATCAGGCAACAATTGAGATTGGTTGCCAGAGGTTACAGCAGGGCTGGCCCTACCATGGATCCCAGTCGGCACTTTCAGAGGGGTGGCAAACTGACGCCCAAAACAGTGGCAGAACTACCGCCTGCCAGCCAGCCCATTCTGCCCACTCCACTGCTTATTTCATGGGGCCTGACGCGTATCCCACTGTGAGAGAGCCCGGCGCCGCTGCTGTTAGAGGTGACAGGAGCAGGTGGGTAGAACACTCGCTGCCCAGGGGTGGATCCAGGGAGGAGCAGTCAGCGGGTGAGTGAGTGGGCAGGCCAGTCAGCTGCTTCAAAGAGAACAGTTTGATCATCATGCTGGATTCCCCAGATGGGTCTCTCTGGCTCACTCCCTGTACAGAAGGGGTAGGTCCCCCTCTTCCTCCCATCCTCCCTTCGTCCCTGCCTTCCCGGTTCCAACAAGTACAGCCAGTGCTCCCCGATCCCCCTATGCGTGGCAGCAGCAGCTCAGCTCGGCAAGGGAAACACTCGGCTCTCTGCGGGCACCTGAGCCACTCCGCTGCTACTGCGCAGCTTCAGAAACACTCGTCAAACTCCGGATCCGGTAGTGCTGGCGCTTGGGGAGGATCAGAAACCTTCAGGAAAAGCCTTCGGAGGGTTGGTTCCGGAAACGTCCGGAAACGTGCTCAGCTATCTTTGTGGTCATCCGACTTGTTTCTCGGAGGCAAATCAGAAACGTTCGGCCGAAGTTTCGGGCTGGCTTTGAAAGAGCTTGTCGAATCGGAGGTGTTTGCAGAGGCTTCAGCTAACACTCGGCTATCTTCGGAAAATTCAGTCCTGTAGTGCAGTTCTGAATGCCTGAAGTTGTTGTTTATATCCGTCACCTATTCTATGCAAAAATAATAAAATAAAAATAAAAAAATACATAAAGCGCTGTAATTCCATTTAAGTGTAGTCACATGCATGTGTATATACACACAGTATATGCGTGTGACTAAACTTAAATGGAATTGCAGCACTTTATGTATTTTCAAATTTTTGGAAAGAATAGGCAAGGGATGCTTCTGACTGAACCCCTCCCCTCCCTCCTCACCACCACATTTGCCTCTGACTGAACCCCCCCCTCCCCATCACTGCTGCCTCTGACTGAACCCCCACTGCCTCTGACTGAACCCCAGCACCACCACCACTGCCTCTGACTGAACTCCCCACCACCACCACCGCCTTTGTCTGAACCCTCCCATCACTGCTACCTCTGACTGAACCCCCCACCACTACCACAACTGCATTTGACGGAACCCCACCACCACCACCACTGTTGCATGTAAAGCTAATTTCCTGATACATTTAATTTTAGTTTTAATTGTCATGATATAAAATAATGTGGGGGCCTTTTGGTGGGCATGATTTTTTTTGGGGGGGGGGCAAATTTAATTCTTGGACCCAGGCAGCACAATGTCTTGGGTCAGCCCTGGTTACAGCATATCATTACTGCTTACTGATTAGTTGCTAGAGGTTACTTCACATCAATACCACTCATTGATTGGTTGCTAGAGGTTACTGCACATTATTACTGCTCACTGATTGGTTGCTATTGGTTACTGTTCATCATTACCACTTACTCATTGGTAGCAAGGGGCCCCTGGACTGAACGTGACAGTCTTCCTATGGAGGATCTCCTGGACTGGAGGTGGCAATCTCCCTATGGAGGGGCCTCTGGACTGGAGAAAGCAGTCTTTCTATGGAGGCCCACCAAAGAGACACTGTTACTTCAAGTCTGGAAGCCCCTCCTTGGGAAACTGCTACTTCCAGTTCAGGGGCTCCTCCATAGAGGGAGACTACTATCTCCAGGGGCCCCTCCTATTGTAGAGAGACATAGAATGTAAAGCCCCAGTAGTGACAATAGTAACAGTAGTGAGGAACACTGTGCTCCCCTCCCGGCAGTGCAGGAGTTAAGGTGCCTCCCCAGTGTGTGCCCTGTATGTGGGTCTCACCTGAGCTAAGTTGAGCCTGTGTGGCTCTCCCCTCTTCCTTCACAGCAGGCAGGTGCCAGTCAGTGCAGGTGCAGGGCGACATGGGCGCTTTCTCTGGGGTGAAAGCAACTGAACTGTCACAGTGGGGCGGGGGGGTTCAAGAAAGCAGATGGCCCCAGACTCACGGCATGCGCCAGCCCAGCAGAAGAAGCACACCCAGTGGAAGTGAAGCTTTGCTGGGAGAGGCAGAGGACAGATCACTCCACCGTGACAGGGCTGCAGCCGAGACTAGAGGAGCAGTATCGGAAATGCGGATAACTGCTCCTTCTGTGGCGCCTGCCTAGCACTGCCAGTGTCTTTTGGTGGAAGTGTCTGCCATTGCTAAATATACTGTTGGCGATGGCAACCCTGGACAGTGGGCTCAAGGGGCAGCTGCTTTGGGCCCCACAACAATCATTGGGCACGGGGTAGCTGCCCCTTTTGCCCCGCCTTAAAGATGGCCCTGCCATCAGGTACGGTCACAGCTGGAAGTTCCTCAAAAATCACCACAGAATTTTTGTCCCAATGAAGATGCCTTCCTCAAAGGAAAAACAAAATGTCTTATGGGAGTACCTAGAAACCCTCCTGAATCAGAGGGTGATAATCATAGTTCTGCAGCAAGTGGATTTTTCTGGAATCTACTTACCTCTGTTCTTGGGGCAGCAAAAGTTGGGGGCTGGGAGGCCAGTGATAGACCTCAGGGGTCTCAACAGATTCATCAGGAAGGATCGTTTCAAGATGGAATTGCTGCAAACAATCCTGAATGTCATTCAGCCAGGAGATTGGCTTCTATCAGTGGACCTCAAGGATGCATATTTCCACATGCTGGTTGCCCTAGTCTGTCAGAGGTTTCTTCGGTTCACAGTGGGAGCAATGGAACAAGGATTCTTGGGCAGAGAATCCAGATCACAACCCGGATGAACTTGAGTTTGGACTGGTGGTCGAGACAACAGAACCTTCTTCAGTGCCACTTTTTGCTTATGATACAGTGGCAAATAGCCCAGTCAGATGCCAGCAAAACAGGCTGGGGAGCCCTATGCAAGAACCACTGAGCCCAAGGCCAATGAACATTCCAAGCTGCCAATGTAGTTTCCAACAATTGAGGCATTGGAATTGAGGCAGCCTTCAAGACTCTCCTGGCTTTCAGAAGTCTGATTCAGGGTGCACCCATTCTGATGAAACTGGACAATACAACAGCAGTGGCCTACATCTGCAGGCAGGGAGGCACCCACAGTGTTGCTCAATCCAACTTACAGATGCTAACAGCAGTGTATGTGCCCGGTCGTTTGAATACCCAAGCAGACTATGTCCAGAATGAACTTGGACAACAACGAGTGGGCTCTGTTACTGCAAGTCTTTCAGAGCTTAGTGTCATGGACCTTTCTCCCGTAGGTGGACCTGTTTGACATTCCAGAAAATACCAAACTGCCACAATTTTTTGCTAAGTCCAGTCACCCACAAGCTATGGGGGTGGATGCATTAACAGTGGAATGAAACTTCAGGAAAGCATACGTCTTTTCTCCGATTCCAGTGATCCTCAACTTTCTGCGCAGAGTACAGAGAGGGTGTCTATTCTGGCGATAGTACCGTATTGACTGAAGAGACCTTGGTATCTGCTGCTCCTCTCGCTGAGCATCAGAGAATAGCGCCCTTTGCCAGTGATGCCAATTCTTCACCCGTCTCCGGGGAGTCTCAGATTGATGGCCTGGGTCTTGAGAGTCAAGTCCTCCTAATCAGTCTTGGATGCTCAGCCAGTGTCATGGATACCCTGATGAAAGCCAGAAAAGACAGTACAAACAGTGCCTATACCAGGATATGGAAAAAGTCTGTGGAGTTTGCAAGCAGGTATGATTTTTTTTCAGATTCTCAGAGAGTCTGCTACATACTGGAATTTTTCCAGACAGGATTGGAGCTGGGCCTTTCTGTGAGTACACTAAAAGCCCACGTGTCTGCCATCTCTGCTTTTACTAGTATCCAATAGGCCTCGGATAATTTATTGGTTCAGTTCTTCAAAGCAGCTATCCGCCTAAGACCACCAAGGTCTATGATATTTTCTGAACTGGGACTTGCCTCTAGTATTGGACTTCCTTTCATCAGGCACATTTATTCATCTGGTCCCGCTTTGGCATCTTTCTTTAAAGACAACATTTTTTGTGGCAACAACATCAGCCAGAAGGGTATCAGAGCTAGCAGCCTTGGGGTTCAAAGAACCCTTCCTCTTTTTCTTTCCAGATATAGTGGTGCTTAGGCCAATGCTAAGATGTACCCAAGGTAACCTCTAGATTTCATATGATGCAAAAAAAGCTGCAACTCCAAGTGAAAACCAGAGAATAATTACAACATATAACAATGATCACAAGAAAATATTGCAAATATGTAAGAAGTATTGGCATTTACTAACATCCGACCCCACAATAGGACCCTTTGTTCCTTCCACCCCGCGGATCACCTCTGTCGGTGACCTGCTAGTTAAAAGTGAGTTTCGTGGCTCAGCAAGAGGTGATCCATGCACAACAATAGGCACGTTCCCATGTGGATCGTGCCCCTACTGTAAATATATGGATATTAGGAATGGTAGAATGGTATACATTTTGTACCGAAACACCATTCTAATTGCCAAACCATGGGAGTGATTTACTTGTTACTGTGTAGCTGTAACTGCTTCTATAATGGCAAAACGGTACAAAAACTGTGGCAACGCTTATACCGCCACATCAGGGCAATGCAAACTGCCAACCCAGATCTTCCTCTGGGGAGGCATGTTGCTCAGGTCCATGGTGGTATTTTTCCCAAAATTTCTGTTTTAGTATTAGATCACATATACCCAAGCTTACGCGGCGGAGACTTTAACAAAAGTCTCCTGCAACGCGAGCTTTGCTGGATATCCATGCGACTTCTCTGCCTGGCCTCAACGAAGCCTTTAATTTAAAACCTTTTTTATCAGGCTTCGTGAAGGGAGGTTATGATAAAGAACTTTAAATTCATGCATCATCCTCATTCCCTTCCTTTCTTTTCTTCTTCCCTTTTTTCATTTTCTTTTCTCCTGCATTTTTAGGAATTTTTTTTTTTGTTATATACATTCTTTATTATAAGGTTGACATGCGTCCTTGGACAGGTGTCCTGTGCTGGTGGTGTGGTTCGCCGGCGATCCCTGGCACGGGGGGCCTCCACTCCCTGTTTCTCTAGGGGTGGAGGCAGTTTAACGGCTAATATGCACATGAGCGGAGCTTTCTGTGCTTCACACCGGTGCATGGGTGCTTTTTATCATTCTTGCCCTCAGTTGCCGCCCTTCCTCCGTGCCAGCAGCCTGCGTCGGCATCTGACGTCATCGCGCCATTTGACGCAGTGACGCCGGACGCCGTGACGGGCGAGCGGCCACAGCTGGAGGGTGTCCCACACACAGGTGTGGTGGTTGCACAGATACCTGTGCGATCATCAGGCCTAATTGTGGCATGCGGGTGTATGCAGAGCTGGTAGCTGGGACGCACTTGAGGGGATGTGTGTGGGTGCGTGGGGCTGGCGCTTGGGATGTGTGGCTGTGGCTAGATTTGGTGGAGGCATGTGCTGGGGGGGTGGGTGGAGGGGACTTGAGTGGGGTGTGTGGATTCCCTGGGGGGGATCTCGCTGGTCGGCGGTGGCGGACTCTCGTCTTGCATGGGGTGGATGCGTGCGGTCGCCTGGGGTGTTGCAGTTTCTAGGGATGGATCGGGTGGGGGCTGGATCGTTGCAGGTGGGATGGGTGCTTGGGGATGGGGGGACATTGCATTCCGCCGGGGGGGGCGGGGAGGGGGGCCGGGTTGGGGTGTCGCGGGGTGGACTGGCAGGTGTGCATGGCGGCACTGCCTGCAGGCTGGGAGGTGCGGGCGGGCTTTCGGGGTGCTTCCGTGGTCACCGCTGTGGTGGCATGCAGGCATGCCATTCTGTGGGGCGCGCGCCATCGTGGCGGCGATCATGGAGGTGTTCTGGGTGCCTGTTTGCGCTTCTCGGCTTGTGGGTAGCTCTGCCCTGCGATGCCTTCCTCTCTTTGTTTTTTCGGTGCAGCGTGGCGTCTTCTTGTCCCCGGGTGCCCATCTTGCTTTCGGCGGTCCGGCTTCCGTTTGGTTTGTCCTTGGAGGCTGCGGCATTCTGGGTGGCTGTGTGTGTTTGTCCTGTGTGGGCTGGGAGTCTGCCGTCGCTGATTGGTGGGACCTCCCTCGGGGGGTCTACGCACTTTGTTCAGGTTTCCTTCGCCCACTTTTTTCGGTGCGTGTCATCGTTGTGTTTTTGTTGTGTTTGCCCGCAGCCGCACATCCTGAGTGTTGGCTTTGTGCACTTGTGTGCGTTTTTTTGAAGTGTGTCTTGGTTGCTGGTGCTGCATGTATTTGTATGTCACATGTTGAAGTCTAGCACTTTTCATGCAGCAGCTGCAACATTTATTCCAATCTCTTTTGGTCACTTACAGTATATTATCTTTATTAATTTTCCTTGATCACCTTTTATTCATATATTTTTTTGTTTATGTGTTCTATCACAGATATTTACATATATATTTCATGAGCGTGCTATAGTTGCCAGCACTGCATTTATCTGTATATAATAGGCCTAATTGCTAGGCCATGCTTTACCTATGGCCCTTATTTGGTCAAAACTAAGTCGATTGGCTGTTGCCATACCACCACCCCCACTTTGGGAGCTATTTAAATTCAGGTGAGCGCAGCACAGCACTGCTACACAGCCCAGATGAACATCACTCCTGCAGGAACATGAGAGGCTAGTCTATGCAGAGGTAGAAACAACATTGTATTTTTCTTTCCCTTTTTTCTTTCCTTTTCTTTCTTTCTTTCTTTCTCTTCTTTTTCTTTTGTTCTATGTCTCTCCCTTTTCTTTCTCCTCTTTTCCTTTTTTGTTTCTTACCTATTATTCTGTGTTTTGGTATTTTACCATCCACATTGAAATGACATATTCACTCCTACTCTGGGTACTATCTGTTAACAAGCCTATCTCTGCACCTATAATATATTTTCATTTGGCAGGAACATACACATATACTGATGACACGCATGTATATATTTTTTTATTTGCTAGATTCGCACCCTCCTTATCTTCTTGGCTGTTCCTGTGAGCTCTGACTTACCGCTTCACTCTTGGGGTCCAGCTCACCTGTCTCTCCAAGTTATGTTTTGACGCATTTCCCACTCATTTTGCACCCAAGCGGGCAGTAAAAAGTTAATCCTATCTGGGTTATCCCAACTTGAAAAATCAACCTAGTGGACTTTTGGATGTGGGAGTTCATCTATCATCAATATTGCTGTGTATCTTGCCATTGCAGAGGAACATGCGTTTATTGTGAGTACCATTGTAAATGATACATGCTTTTTATGTCTGTCTTTCTGGATAATGCCAGATTAATTATTACAAGTATGGAATCAATACCTGCATATATGTTTTCTTTTTCTGTTAGAAACACAACAGCACGCTTTATTTGAACCCCTGAAGAAGGAAATATAGTGTCATGAAGGGAAATGTATCTTTTTATGCTCTCCGAAACATGTTTAAGGGTCCTCATGCGGCCATTTCTCGTCTCTGTTTCCCAGTTGTCAGAAGTGTTTTTTGCTGCAGCGTGTAATACTGTGCAATACTCCTGTTCTTCATTTGCTATTCAATGCTTTTAGTAATGGTATTTGTCATTTTTGTATATTGAATAAAATTTATATATTTTTTATATATTTTTTATCTGTTTTTCTATTTACCATACTTTGATCCTGTGTTGGTTTTCTGCCCATAGTATCCCTTTTTGGGGCATTTCTCTCTCTTCACATTTACAATGTAACTGAGAATTCCCAGGAACCAAATTCGCTTGATGTCGGGCTTCATTGAAAGTCTATGTGAACACTACGGCCAATCTGAGGAAATTAGACCATCTTTTCATCATCCCTAATGGTGCTCAGAAGGGCCTGAGGGCTTCTGGTCGAGTGATCGTCTCATGGCTAGTCAAAACTATCTTTTGGCCGACAGAGCAAGCAGTTTGCCTGTGCCTTAGGGGGTCACAGCGAATTCTGCTAGAGGAGTCTCAACCTCCTGAGAGGCGGCAGGACATGTTTCTCCGGAAACGATCTGCAAGGCAGCTACATAGACTTCTATGCATACCTTCATGGCGCATTATTGTATAGAGCCTACAGCTCTAACTACTGTTGATTTTGACAGGAGTGTTTTGGCTTCTGCTTCCAGTCAAAATAAATTGGTCAAGCATTACCCTCACATGTGGCTAGTTATTTCCTAGCTGTGCTGACATGGAGCCATCAGGAAAACGTAAAATTGAATGACAGATACCGTAATTTTTTTTCACTATATGGATTGTTGTGTTCTTATTGATTTATTTTTAAAGACATTTGCACACTGCAGGAAATATTGTATGTAGGTGCTGCACTTTACATATACTTCTTCACCATGAATCCTGAACAGAAAACCTAAGATGAAAAAACACTTTGTTGCCTTTATGCTGTATCAATTTATGGGCTGAGAAGAACAGCTCAAGAAGGTGAAAAAGAATTCCGATCTGATGCTCAGGAGTTTGTGGAAATTAATTTCAACCTAGTTTATGGGCTCAAATCTCTGCCTACAGGAGAAGAAGCAATGGATCTTTGTAAAAGAACTCTGGATAATCTTTCCATTGCCAACAGCAGGGTTCACAAAATTGTCTCTAACAGCGACAAGTAGGGATAAGCTCGATGTTCGAGGTTACTTAGTTAGTGGCAGTGTATTTAAGATATATATATATATATATATATATATATATATATATATATATATATATAAATACACTCTGCGATTAGCATTGACTCTATATTCAGTGAGTGCAGGCAGTGTATCTACCGTCAGGTCCATAAATATTGGGACATCGACACAATTCTAAACTTTTTGGGTCTATACACCACCACAATGGATTTGAAATGAAATGACCAAGATGTGCTTTAACTGCAGACTTTCAGCTTTAATTTGAGGGTTTTTTCATCCAAATCAGGTGAACGGTGTAGGAATTACAACAGTTTGTATATGTGCCTCCCACTTTTTAAGGGACCAAAAGTAATGGGACAATTGTCTGCTCAGCTGTTCCATGGCCAGGTGTGTGTTATTCCCTCATTATTCCATTTACAAGGAGCAGATAAAAGGTCCAGAGTTCATTTCAAGTGTACTATTTGCATTTGGAATCTGTTGCTGTCAACTCTCAATATGAGATCCAAAGAGCTGTCACTATCAGTGAAGCAAGCCATCATTAGGCTGAAAAAACAAAACAAACGCATCAGAGAGACAGCAAAAACTTTAGGTGTGGCCAAATCAACTGCTTGGAACATCCTTAACAAGAAAGAACGCACCGGTAAGCTCAGAAAACACCCTTCACAACAGTTGGCCAGATCAAGAACACTCTCCAGGAGGTAGGTGTATATGTGTCAAAGTCAACAATCAAGAGAAGTCTTCACCAGAGTGAATACAGAGGGTTCACCACAAGATGTAAACCATTGGTGAGCCTCAAAAATAGGAAGGCCAGATTAGAGTTTGCCAAACAACATCTAAAAAAGCCTTCACAGTTCTGGAACAACATTATATGGACAGATGAGACCAAGATCAACTTGTACCAGAGTGATGGGAAGAGTATGGAGAAGGAAAGAAACTGATCATGATCCAAAGCATACCACCTCATCAGTGAAGCATGGTGGTGGTAGTGTCATGGCATGGGCATGTATGGCTGCCAATGGAACTGGTTCTCTTGTATTGATGATGTGACTGCTGACAAAAGCAGTAGGATGAATTCTGAAGTGTTTCGGGCAATATTATCTGCTCATGTTCAGCAAAATGCTTCAGAACTCATTGGACGGTGCTTCACAGTGCAGATGGACAATGGCCTGAAGCATACTGCGAAAGCAACCAAAGTTTTTTTTAAGGGATAGAAGTGGAATGTTATGCAATGGCCAAGTCAATCACCTGGCCTGAATCCGATTGAGCATGCATTTCACTTGCTGAAGACAAAACTGAAGGGAAAATGCCCCAAGAACAAGCAGGAACTGAAGACAGTTGCAGTAGAGGCCTGGCAGAGCATCACCAGGGATGAAACCCAGCGTCTGGTGATGTCTATGCGTTCCAGACTTCAGGCTGTAATTGACTGCAAAGGATTTGCAACCAAGTATTAAAAAGTGAAAGTTTGGATGATTGTTAATCTGTCCCATTACTTTTGGTCCCTTAAAAAGTGGGAGGCACATATACAAACTGTTGTAATTCCTACACCATTCACTTGATTTGGATGTAAATGCCCTCAAATTAAAGCTGAAAGTCTGCAGTTAAAGCACAGCTTGTTTGTTTCATTTCAAATCCATTGTGGTGGTGTATAGAGCCAAAAACATTAGAATTGTGTCAATGTCCCAATATTTATGGACCTGACTGTGTGTGTGTGTGTGTGTGTGTGTGTGTGTATATATATATACAGTATCTCACATTTTTTTAAATATTAGACATGTGCACAGCCAAAAAATTTGTTCATTTTCGTTTTCGTTTCATTAGTTTATTATTTTTTTCGTTTTCCGGGTCATTCGTTATGATCGCGATTCGTAAATTCGTTCATTCGTTCATTCGTACATTCGTTCATTCGTACATTTTTACATTTGTACATTTGTAAATTCGTAAATTCGTAAAATCGTACATTTGTAAATTAGAAAATTCGGAAATTTTGTAAATTCGAAGTTTGAAAATCCAAAAACCGAAAATTCAAAAATCTGAAATAGTAGCTAACTATTAAATTATAGGTATTGTAATTTCCTTTCAAATCTGGCTATTAGTGAACGTAACACATACGAAGTTATGAATGATCCGAAAAAACGGAATGGAATGGAACAAATTAATTAATAATAATAATAAAACGTTATTATTATTGTTGATTATTATTCATTACGTTCCATTACGTTTTTTCGGATCATTCATAACTTCGGATAAATTTGTATGTGTTACGTTCACTAACAGCCAAATTTGAAAGGAAATTACAATACCTATAATTTAAAAGTTACTAGTAATTACTAATAGTTAAGTTATTATTAGTTAACTATTATTTCAGATTTCTGAATTTTCAAATTTACGAATTCACTAATTTACTAATGTGCATTCTTAAATTGCAAATATACGAATGTCTGAATTTACGAATTTCCAATTTTATCAAATTTTCTGAATATTTACAAATTTTCGGAAAAAATTTGTTAAACGGGTTTTCGTTAATTCGGATATTCCCGAATTAATGAATTTGTCGAAATTTGTTAAAAAACTAATTTGGAACGAAACGAATTGCACATGCCTAGTAAATATTTTATTCTATCTTTTCATGTGACAACACTGAAGAAATGACACTTTGCTACAATGTAAAGTAGTGAGTGTACAGCTTGCATAACAGTGTAAATTTGCTGTCCCCTCAGCCAATAATGTCTAAACCTGCATATACAGTTTCTAATACAGTGTAGGCAGTGTACACAGTATCTAATACAGTGTGTACAGTTTCTAATACACTTCAGGTGGTGTATTAAAATATATATATATATATATATATATATATATATATATATATATATATATATATATATATATATATATATTCTGCAGTCAGTGTAGCCTATATATACAGTGCATTCGGTGGTGTACTGTTTCTAATACACTTCAGGCGGTGTACACATTATATAATTCAGTGTAGTGCTGTGTTACAAAAGAAACACATCATGTCTAGAAGGCCACTAAGGAGAGGCAGATGCTCACAGGCCACTAAAAGAGTGCAAGCAGCCTCTGTGTCTACGGTCAACAGTTGAGGTTGTGGACATGGTGCATCCTCTGCAGGTGGTCATGGGGCATGCTTGTATTTTTTTCTGTTGCTGACCATGTTATTGAGCTACAACATGGAGTGGTGGAGTGGATAACAAAGCTGTCCTCATCCTCCTCATCCTCTGTCACCCAGGCTCAGAGTGGTATGCCTTCTAACGCAGCTGCCAAAGCTGCCTATTCAACCAGCTTCTTGTCCAGTCACTCCTTTCTTAGCTCCACCATCATGCACGGAGGAGTCCCCTAGAATTAATTAACCACAGTGTCGTTTAGATGCTGCTGGAGGATGCGCAATGATTTGAAGGCTTCGATGTTGGTTCCCAGGTTGATGAAGGGAGTAACGTGAGCCTAGAGAGAGGATGTGCCACATAAGGACAAGAAACTGGCAGTCATGTTCCCCCCTCAGCTGCAGCATACTGTCAAGTTTGATCCAGTGACGAGGAGGACGGGGGTGATGAGGTCACTGACTGTACTTGGGTGCCTGAGAGAAGAGGAGGAAAGTAAGGAGGAGAAGACATCAACTCCAATGAGGCAGGATGACCTCCAGGGGGCAGCTTAACCTCCCTGGCGGTGTGATTATTTCGGATTTTAGGTGCTAAAAGCGGTACAATTATTTTGCATGGAAATTTGGCGTTTTATATTGTAGGTCTGTAATTCTTAACAATAACACACTTAAATCTGTCCACCAAGAGTCTAGTAGATATCCCGGATATGATAAAGTTTGAAACACAAACACATAAATTATAATATAATAAATAAAAATAAATAATTAAAAAAAATAAAAATAAATAGTAATAAAATAAATTTCCCCACGATTCACTATCGCTCAATTCTGCAAGTGTTCTAATTTACTATCGCTGTTTTCTAGCTGGTCTAAAGCCACTTTTGACGTAAAGGGACACTTTTTGGTTGCTATAGACAATCTCCAGTTTCCAGGCAGAAAGAACAGTATATATAACATAAAACTGCATGCAGTGAAAGGGCCAAAGCACTGGGGACAAAAGGGATGTGAAATAATTTCATACAGTACTGTAATCTGTAAAATTACAGTACTGTATGTGTTATGATTTTTACTTTTTTTTAATTTGCCGCCAGGCTCCGCCCCCATGCGTCGCGACGCTTGCAGGGAACGGAGCCTGGCACAGAGAGGCTTCGGGCAGAGGACGGAGCCCACGGACACTGCGGGGGACATCGCAGGATCCCGGGGACAAGGTAAGTAAAGCCACACCAGGATCCTGCGATGTAATCCCGAGTGTGGCTCGGGGTTACCGCTAATGGTCCTGAATTTTAACCCCGAGCCACACTCGGGAAAACCGCCAGGGAGATTAAGGGCAGCCACCCTTTTGCATCACACCGCAGAGCTCCACAGGTGCAGGGAGCCGCTGACTCCCCACTGACTTTTAAAAGTTCCTTGGTGTGGGCCTTTTTCCACACATGTGCAGCCGATCACACCATTGCTGTTTGCAACCTTTGTCTGAAGCGGATCGAGCGTGGCCAGAACAGCAGCCGCTTGGGCACCACATGCTTGACCAGACATATGATGACCTGCCATACAGTCTGTTGGCAGCAGCACTTGAAAGACCTACATCATAGAAAAAGACAGACTTCTCCTTGCTCCTCATCTGGGATCTCCAACTCTGCTGTACCTCCAGTCCTCTCAAAAACCTGCACTCAGAGAAATAGGTGTCACACTTACTTGCAGCCAATCTGCTAGCAGTACACCACCAATTTATTTCAGCAGGCAAATTTCCCCACCCCAGTTGCTGAACCGTAAAAAGAAATTTGGTCCCAGTCATCTACATGCTCAGCGTCTAAATGCTAGCTTAGCCATATTGCTAGCACTGCAACTGCTGCCTTTTCAGCTGGTAGACTCTGCCACCTTTCTTGTAAGGCCATTCTGCCTCTCTAACGGCATGTGGAAGGCAATGTTTTGGCCTTGTTGGACAGGGCGATCAGCAGAAAGATTCATATTACCGCTGACTCATGGTCCAGCAGGCATGGCAGGGACATTACCTTTCCTTCACAGTGCACTGGGTAACTCTGCTGGCAGCTGGGAAGGATGCAGGAGGGGTTCAGTGTTGAAGCTTGTTCTGCCACCATGCCTCTAAAAAGCTGGTGGTGATTCTGCCACAACATCTGTATGCTCCCCTCCCTCCTCTTCTTCTTCCTCTATGGCCTCTTCTGCAGAATTGTTCTCTGAACCAGCAGTGCTTCCTAAGCGCTCAAGGAGCTACGCACCTCCTCAATCCTGATGATGCTAGCTTCCAACAATATTTTTGATTTAGGGCACCACCACCACCAAAGGCCCAATTTTTCTGCCCCTGTTTAACAGGGGCATGTAATTACAATTTTTGAAATAATATTTATCAGCAGGACCCGTTCCTGCACCCAACAAGAGTAACTGTGAGGGGTTACAGTGTTCTGGCACCACCAACACCTGAGGCCCAAATTTTCTTCAGAGTATATAGTGCAGTCTGTATAGTGTGTGTGTATGTGTATATATATATATATATATATATATATATATATATATATATATATATATATATATATATATATATATATATATATATATATATATATAGCAGTTCAGAGTATATAGTGCCTGGGGGGCCCCCACACCATTTGTTTTTTAATTTTGGCATGGGGTTCCCCTTAATATCCATACCTGGTATGGAACGGCCTGGTATGGATTGGGGGGGCAGGGGCATTGCTAGGTGGTAAAAAGACCAGGGGCTTCAGCCCGAAGTCGAAGGCTGGCAGGGGGGGGCAGCGGCACAGGGTTTTTTGGCTGGGCCTTGGGATTGTGTGGCAGGGGGTAAGCTCACTTGCTGGTTGCTGTCTGGCTTACCGGTGCCCATCAATGCTGACCACTAAACTCACCTGCCTGCCACACTGACCTACCTGCCTGCCACACTGACCTACCTGCCTGACATATACTGACCTACCTACCCGACACGCACTGACCTACCTGACATACACTGACGTACATGCACTGACCTACCTACCTGACACGCACTGACCTACCTACCTGACATGCACTGACCTACCTACCTGACATGCACTGACCTACCTGACACACATACGCTGACCTACCTACCTGACATGCACTGACCTACCTGACACACACTGACCTACCTACCTGACATACACTGACCTACCTACCTGACCTATCTAACATACACTGACCTACCTACCTGACATACATACACCTACCTACCTGACATACATACACTGACCTACCTGACATACATACACTGACCTACCTACTTGACATACACTGACCTACCTAACATACACTGACCTACCTGACATACATACACTGACCTACCTAACATACACTGACCTACATACACTAACCTACTTACCTGACATACATACATTGACCTACCTAACATTCACTGACCTACCTACGTGACATACATACACTGACGGAAGTGACACACACCTACCTGACCAGGAGACTTCATGCGTCCTGCAGCAGCAGCTCAGCCATGGTGTGCGGTGCCCATCTTCACAGCAGGCAGCTGGAGGAGATGAGGAGAGCTGAGTGCCGAGCGTGGGGCAGGTAAAAAGGACTGGTGTATGCTGTTATCTTCCCCTCTGAAGAATTTGAATCAAAAGGAATAAGAAAGATTGATGGATGTTGCTGCCTTCCGCTCTGAATATACACTTATAATCTGTCTTCTGTGCCACCTTACAGACACCAGTAATGAATGTACAAGTTTTACAGTATGTTATTGTTTGCATTATTATTCTTGTTCTCCATTTTTTCTTTCAGGCGTAGAAATATTCTTTTCATGCAGTGTTTGGACTTCTCAATTGTTTTAGTATTGAAATCCTAGATTTTGATGGGGAGTATCATGTTATACATGCATTGTCTGTTTGTTTTTCTTTAATAATTTAATTCCTACCTCACTATGTAGCTTGAGATGCTCTATCTTCTTCATCCTTTAGCCTCCATTCATCACATGTACTATATTCTGCTGGAGCTAGACACAATATGAATTTTTGACCTATCCAATGATTATCTGTTATAATCAACACAAGTTCTTGGATTAAAGGTTTCAACAATCTGCAAGATGTCATTTGTATTGAGTCATTGTCTACCAAGCTACTAAGATTGTAAGTTAAGCTATCTCAACATAACTGGATCAGCAATCTAGATCAAACTTTCAGTGATTCAATGAGGATGAAGAACAATGCTGAAATGCTAAACATCAACTTGAACCCCACAAGTCAATGGAAGATGAATCTTTCAAATCAATTCTGACTATTTTCAAGGCTAATAGGCAATGGGCATGGGGATCTGGGTACTGCCTCATGTACTAATGAGAAAACCTTTTTTTAAATTACCCTTTGGCAGGCATGAGCTCTTTTATCTTTTGTCATCACTCCTACATCTGACAAATCCAATAAATCTTCAGGGTCAGGACAGAAGAGTTTTTGATATGTTTGTGGCAGAAGAATGAGATCTACTGCTGAAGAGCCAAGTCTGTCTGCATCTACTTGTATTTCGGAGGTTGTGCCTGCTACTGCATATGCTGCCTGTGTCATGGAAAAACAAGTGCTTGCTGCTGCATTGACTGTCTGTGGTCTGGAGGAGCTTGTGTCTGCTCCACCATAAAGAGAGCCCACAGGGAAAGTTATTGATGGGGTATTGACCCGGTGTCACCCAAGTTTGGGGCTGGAAGAAGAGATTGAAGAATGCTATCCCCCCAACCCACCCAGTACAGAGTGGGTCGGGGGGGGGGGACACGATGGACACAGAAGGGAAAATGTCTCTGAAAATCTCTCCGACCCTGAAATGGTAGCGCAGAATAAGTAAAGTGAAGCCAAACACACTGATTTAAAGTGTGTTTCCACTTTTCCACCAAATTGGTATAATAACTACTTTATATTTGTTATATGTTCACATTCAAGATGCATAACTTAAAAAAAAAAAAAGTAAATAATTGCTGCTTACCTTTTTTAGATGCTCTCTTCTGGAACTTTTAGCACTGTAAAATCCTACATTGGCAGCTGTGTTTGCCATAAGCGTGTACTCTGCAGGCAGATCTTCATTATCAATGGTAACTAGATTTGTGATTCCTTGCACTGTATGTTAATGAGGGAGCTTATCCTGTCCTTGGGACAAGCTCCGGCTGGGTACAGAAGTAACCTTTTTGTGTTCAACCCAGTAGGCCGAACAAAAAAACTGAGAGGTCACCGTACTAACTAAGCGACGTTAGTGTGGCAATCTCCCTCGCTAAGCTATTGTGTTCTGACAGGGGGACTAACATACCCCCCCCCCCCCCCACAAGGACACATTTATCATTGGCTGTGATGGATGCTGGTTTTCCAGGATGCTCATTTCAAAGATGCTGGTCATGCCAAATCAACTGTTTTTGGATGATTTTCATCCCATGTGTGCCTAACCTTACTCTGACATTGTTAAAAAATCCTTTTTGTCAGCCACAACACCTTCTGCTAGAAACATCTAAAGGAAAGAGATTTTTTTCCTGAGGTATGCTGTGTGAATGGGAAATCATATAGTGGGATTTTCTCAAATTTGAATGAAAAAGTGGAAATATATATAGGGAGGTGCCATTTACACCTGCAGTTCCATGGTGCTGCACATGTATTTGACAATGACACCAGCTGTTTGAGGTTTTTAAGTGGAACTAAACCCTCCTATCATTTTTATCCACAGAAGCTGCCATCTTAGCTTCAGTTTAATCTTCAACTGTCATGATGCTGTACATGTGATCAGTTATGACACCAGTCATGTTATGGTTTAACAATTTGGGTTAGAGCACAAGCAAATGAAACAGTTACATTCCCAGTACATGCCAGGAATGTTACTGTTTTTTGAAACTGTCAAATTAATGGGTTTACTTCTGCTTTAAGGCTACTTTCACACTGAGGCAAGTTACAAGCACTATAGAGCTAAAAATAGCACCTGCAAAGTGCCTGTAAAGCGCCTCTCCTGTCACTCCAGTGTGAAAGCCCGAGGGCTTTCACACTGCAGCGGTGCGCTTGCGGGATGTTAAAAAAAGTCCTGCAAGCAGCATCTTTGCAGCACCTTAGTGGCAATGTATACTCCCGTCACTTGATTTATATTTATTTTTATTTTTATTTACGTCACGGGGCACTATATTGTGTATTTTTTTCCACGCGTATACAATACACCTGACACATCTGTAAGAATATTAGTCTAATGCCCCGTACACACGGTCGGATTTTCCGACTGAAAATGTGTGATAGGATCTTGTTGTCGGAAATTCCGACCGTGTGTAGGCTCCATCACACATTTTCCATCGGATTTTCCGACACACAAAGTTTGAGAGCAGGATATAAAATTTTCCGACAACAAAATCCGTTGTCGGAAATTCCGATCGTGTGTACACAAATCCGACGGACAAAGTGCCACGCATGCTCAGAATAAATAAAGAGATGAAAGCTATTGGCCACTGCCCCGTTTACAGTCCCGACGTACGTGTTTTACTTTACCGCGTTCAGAACGATCGGATTTTCCGACAACTTTGTGTGACCGTGTGTATGCAAGACAAGTTTGAGCCAACATCCGTCGGAAAAAAACCAAGGATTTTGTTGTCGGAATGTCCGAACAAAGTCCGACCGTGTGTACGTGGCATTAGTGTGTATTTTCCATTGACACATTGAGATCACAGTTTATCCCTGTTTGTGCATGATACACAGGATTGCAGCATTTTTTGCACTGTATTGTATTTAATTTGTCACTAGTTGCACTATTATTTATGTGATGAATATACCAGTACATGACATTTTATCTATGCCACTATGTTTTTGAGCTTTCTAGTGTTTTACCTTCATTAGGGCACTATATTGGTTGCACTGAAGTGTTTTACACCATGTCACTTATTTGAACACTATTCACAATTTTAGCAAGTTTATGTTATATTATATTACTTATGCACTTGGCACTTTAAATATATTTTTATTTTTTATGTTTTATTTTTGATATTTCTGGCTCCACAGCCTTAAGTTGCAATACCTTATTAGCACGCACATCTACCCACTAAGAGATATGTTATACACCACTACCTTTTAACAACATTTTCTACCTTCTACTGGATTAGCGCAGCACCATACCCTTCATTTATTGCCACTGTAGGGCCAAGTGGGACCCTTTGCGGTGCAAGAAGCTTTTCCTCCTTGTAGACACCAATACATGATAGCGCAGGAATAACTACCAAACTTTTTTAATGTATACACCGCTTCTAAAGCGCCCCTGCCCATTAAAATCAATAGGTAGCGCCGCCAAAGCGCCTGCAGAGCTCCCGTGGCGCTTTTACCCCTTTATTCAGATGCTAGCGGGGGTTAAAAGCACCTGGCTAGCGGCCGAAAAGCGCCTTTAAAGCGGCGGTAAAGCACCACTAGAACTAGCGGCGCTTTACCTCTGATGCCCCCGCACCTCAGTGTGAAAGTGCCCTAAGAGTTTGGTTGAGAGCTGACATAAGCTCACCGTCAACTGTTACAGTTTTCACTAGAGGAATGCCTTGAATGTAATTGTTTGGAAACAGTTAAATCAGTGGGTTTAGCTCCTTTTTATTTACTCTTGCTCCCAAATTACCCCTCAGTTTATTCTCAATCTTCTGTGAAATATAATGTTTCGGCATCTGTACCTGTAAAGTAAAGAGCTGATACAATATTAAAGGCAGCGTGTACTTAAAGTTACAGAACATGATATTCTCTACAAGAGACTTTACTTGTTCTAAATTAACCCACTTGTAAAATTAGGAAAGGGACTCATTTATTATTACTGTCACAAATTTGACATTAATATGTTTGACCTCAACAAACAGAATGTACAAACAGATGCAATCGCCAAGCGACTCAGAGAAACCCTATTCTTCCTACTTAAGTTGCCCCCTTGCTTTTGCCAGCTCGAGCACTAGGACTCCAAATCACAAAATATGATGAATATAACATGGCTCTGAGTGACTTGACTGAAGAAATAAGGGGGGAATATGCACATATCATGTGCCACAGGAGCTTCAAGTGGAGGTGGCTTTAAATGGACTAGAAGGAGAAAACACATATTATCACCCTTTTGAGGACTATTCTAACATCCATAAAATCATACACATAATAGAAGGCAGAGACATTGCATCCCTGCCTGCAATTTCCAAACATTTTATAGACAGAGTTCAAAAGGACTTTGAAAGCATCCCCCTATATGCTAACACTTTTTACAGGAGCTGCTCAAATAATAAAGCGAAAGAGAAACCCCTCTCTACCATCTATAAGGCCCTTCAACCCACTATGCATGATGGTCTTGATAAGCTTTTGTCCTGTTGGTGGGCGAGGGTCCCGGAGCTAGATTCAGAGGATTAGGAGGATGTTTGGGATCATTCCATTCAATACTTGGTCTTAATACAATTTAAAATTCTTCATAGAGTTTACCTACCTCCCCAAAGGTTACATAAGATTTATCCCTCACACTCCTCTCAATGCTGGCGCTATACGGCAGATCCTGCCACATTTTTGGGCTTGTTCATGTATAAGACTATTCTGGTCCAAAATTTCTTAGACTTTGCCTTAAACCAAAGAGTGGCTGCAAGATTCTAGACTTTGCCTTAAACCAAAGAGTGGATTAAACCAAACGTGTATAGCAAAACACCGAAGCGCAGGAGATTATTGTTTTGCCAAAATGTCTCAGTACATTTGTTCGGTTACTACGATTTCAGTACCCTTGTCTATTGATGTTTGTATATTGGGTCTAGTTCATTTACTGGCTACCTCTAGTGCCATTAGAACTTTTATAGGCCTGTTATTGTTTTATGCACACAAGTCTAATCTCCTTGAATGGAAATCTTTGCAGGCCCCTACCTTAGACTATTGTAAGTCTGTTAACAAAATTATACCATAGTACAGATTCACAAATCTAGGGGATGCCCTAAAAAATTCTTCAAGATGTGGGATATTTGGACGGTGTCCAGAGATACTGTTTTATCATCAGTAATGCCCCACACTGATTTGCTTCTAATTACTTGATTTTGCTTAATTCAGTACACTGTGGGAAAGTTTTTTTTTCCTAGTATCTGCTCAGTGCCTACCAGCAGATTCGAGTGAGGTTACCTTAGACCTTGGTTACCAACATTTAAGTTCTGTGTGTTTTTTTTATTGATGTCTTTTGTTTTTCTGAAGCCTGGGTATACCCAATAGGCTTTGTTTTGTACATCTTACCCTTTTCTAAATCCAATAAAAAGAATTTGAAAAAAAAAAAAAATAATAAGGAGAAGGGTAAGAGAGAAGGGGAAAGTCTGGAAGAATGTATTTTCTAAACCCACAACCCAGGTTGATAAGCCAGTTCATCTTAGGCTTACCACGTCACTCCATCTGAAAAGCTTTAACTACTCGTCTACCAAAGCCAATTTTTCTGTTTTTGCACACATGCAAAATGCAAATTTTAAGCCTGAAGATTAGTGACCCCCCCCCCCCCAAACAATATATATTTTCTGAAAGCAAAGCACAGATTCTACATCATTATCTTCTTCTCTTGCCACAGCAATTGAGGAAGATGATAGACACACCTGGTTTATTCACTGGAGGGGAGAAGAGTAAACAGATGTTCATTGGTCTCCCTTTGTTCCACCCATCAACACTGAAGATGGGACATCAGAGCCTGGTAAACATGGCTTGGGAAATTGTGTGGAAGGAACGGAACCTTCCAAAGACTGTGGAAGTAAGTGGGCGACTTTACAGATGCCCAAATCACTTCTACATGAAAGCCCATCTCTACAAATTTAAACACAGTTTAACTAACCAAGACTGTGTTTAAAATCCCAGTCTACCACTATAAATTATAAATAATTTATCCATCCCATGATTGATATAACATGGATGGCTGTTAACCTACTGGGAATAGATCTAAGAAAAAAGTGATTGTTGTCACTAAAAGCCCAGCTTCACATGGTGCACCCATCATTATAAAACTTTGAATGGCCAATATTTCCTCAAGGTATTGGAGAAGACTATCTGAAGATAACAAAGATGAGAATTTAATTAGGGTGTGCAGCACCTTGGAGCAAGTTATAAACTGTAATGGAAAATTGAAAGTAAAAAGAAACTTGTACCAAGGCTGGGATAGCAAATGAATATCGAAAAATCTCGATGTAAAACTCTTGGAACTGTCGCTTGATTAAAAGGCAACAAAAGGAACAAATACAATAGCCATGTTTTCAATAAATGCAAGTCTGTCTCTGGATATGCTGACTGTATCACTCATAAAATCCCAACTGGGAATACATCCCCAGTTCAAGAACAGTACAGGACCATTCTATTTCACCTATATCAGGAAGTGATAGCTATAACGTTAAAGAGAGGAGTCATAGAAGAAAGTGGTTTGCCCTCGTTGTGGCACTATCAGATTTTCTGTAGGTTATAGAGGGCTGGTAGCAGCAACAACATCAAGCTCAAAGGTAATATTAGTGAAGGCACAACTCCTCTCAACCAAACACTTAGCAAGTGATTATTGGTAAATCCCAGTTGCAGCAGAAAAATCAGATTTTATAACCCCCATGGGATTGTTTTAATTCAGTCGAATGCTATTTTGGCTTAAACGCTCATCCGCTTTCTTTTAGTGTGCTATGGAAGATTATCTAATCTACTTAAATGTAAACATATACTTATCAATCTAGATAACATAATAATCTTCTCTTCTTCGTTTCAAGAACACCTTTAGCATATAAAGGCAGTCTACATGAAATTAGCAAAGCATGGATTAACTTTTAAAGTGGTTCTAAAGACAGAACTTTTTTTTTTTAACCTTAATGCAGTCTCTGCAAGTAAGTCCTCCTCCAACCCCCTCTTACTTACCTGAGTCCGATCTAGATCCAGCAATGTGCACAAGAGCAGAGGCTCTCTCTGCTCTCTCCCTTATCATGGGCTTAGACGAAGCAGCAGGAGCCATTTGCTCCTGTTGCTGTCAATCATAGAAAATCACCCTCTGTTTTGCTGGTGGGGGGAATAAGATTTCTGTAGAGTGCTTCTACCCAGCGAATAGATCAAAAACATCTATATTGAACAGTGGTTCTCAACCTTTTTAGTGCAGTGACCCCATGATACAATTTCCCAAGTTGTGGGGACCCCTTACAGTAAAATTATTTTCTTAGCATGGGTTGTCAGCACCCAAGGCAAGTAATTTGCACCCCTAACCCATGGACATTTAGCGCTCCGAGTCCCTTCCAATCGTACAGTATTAAAACCCCTTATGGTACATTTTAGGATGTACCACTCTTTCTCTTCTCCTTTCTTTCCCTTTTATCTCTCTCTATCCTAATTTCTTGTTTTTTTCCCCATCCCTTTATCTAGCCTTCTTTCTTGTTGTTTCTCTTATTCTTTCTCTCCCTTATTCTTTGTCCCCCCCCCTCTTTTCCTCTCCCTTCCATTTATTCTCTATTTTTATTCCTTCTCTTACTCCTTGGTGGGGGGAATGGGATCAGTGGCAGTGCTTGCAGGTAGTTGGGATCAGTGCTAGTGCTGGTGGGGGGTGGGATCAGTGGCAATGCTAGGGGGAGTTCTGATCAGCCAACTTGGGTGCACTTGATCAAGGTCATCTACTGATCTGAGAACTGTAGTGGGGACTTTTAATGGCAACTATAATTACAGGTAGTGTTACTCACTGTGTCTCCAGCTCTGTGGTGTCTCATAGCAGTGACACCTATGCCGAAATCAGGAGAAAGGGTCTCCTCCAGCCCCTCCCACTTCATATTCCTCACCAGTCAGCTGACAGTCTCTGCCCACTAGCCATGCGTAAACTGAATGGGCAGCTGAAAAGAGGCTGAGTGGGCAGCTATAGGCTCCAGGGACAGCCCTGCTGGGTGGCCGCAAAAAAGGCTGGGAGAGCGATGCGGGCTTCAGAACAGCCCAGGATTCGGTGACCCCAGGCAAATCATCATTTGACCCCCAAGGGGGTACCGACCCCCAGGTTGAGAACCACTGATATAGAGGGATAGATGCCAGGCCCAACTCCTGAGATGACAAGTGTAATTTCCAAAAACAAGTTAGCTCTGCAAAGAGTGCCCTGCATCATATCTGCAGGAAGACAAGCCCAAGAGATCTTGGTAATGCTATTGGGAGACCTAGAAGATCTGTGAGTAAAACTGGCTAAACTAAAGAGAACAGGGATCATCAGAGAGTCCAGAAGTCCATAAACTTCTATTAGAGTGGTGCTTAATAAGAATGTGCCTTGATTACCACACACTAAATCAACTAAAATTTGCAGAATGGTATATCACCCCGCTATTAGATGACACGCTACAATGCCTGTCAGGGATCAAATGGTTCAGTGTGCTGGATTTTTATAATTCTGTGATATTTGACAATTTAGAGTGGCAACCTTTTGATTTGTTTTCAAAACAAGAGTTTTAAATGAAGATACGTTGGGATTAGAAAGTTTACTTTTTAAAATAATTGTTAGGATGTAACCAATGTTCTGCTCACAAGTATTTGACAAGTATGTTTGCCAAATAAAATGTCAAAAGCACAAGAAATTTTATGAATAACTTGATAGTCCACAGCCTCCTGCAGGATGAATGAATACATAGCAAGGATAATTCGGCAGCTGTTTAAAAGAAGTTTTGTCAACACATCTCTTGTGATTGCAATATTAGCAATTCAAGCATCTGCTCTGATTTCTGTTGTTGATTAATTACTTCTTATTTAAATTTGTCATGATTAAACATGAATGGTAAATCTGCCAGCTACCTAGAACAGTAGATGTATGGCGAAGGCAGATTAGATAGCTAAATCGTCATTCAACACTTTATAGAATTTAATGGGCTTTTTTAAAACCATTAATAAAACAGGTTACCTGAAAGAAATGTTAGGTAAAGCTTTCCTGGTATGGATTTCTTTATGTTAACAAATACAGAATGCTTAGTAAATGTACAAGTTAAAGTGATTGTAAAGATCACCTTGTAAAACAACCCATTCAGTGTAAAATAGAAATTAAAGGTAAAACATTTTTGTATAGATCTAAAAAAACATTATAAATACCTTTTTTCCCTTTTTTTTTATAAGTGATCACATTCCCTCTGTTCTCAACTGCATAAGAGCTGGGGGAGAAGTAGCAGCACACTGAGCTACCCAGTGAATGGCTGTTCAGCGGGGGGGGGGGGGGTGTCAGGACAAGTCTAATCATATCATTGGAGAAGAGCATACTGAGTTCCCAGCACAGCTAGAGAACTGACCACGGTGTGCTCTCATGTTTAGTGTGCTCAGTTTAAAATAGGAAAGCAAGACGGCTAGCAGGAACGCCAGGAATTTAACATAAAGGAAGAAAATAAAAAAAAAAAACAGGATAATTTCTCATACAAGTACATAGTACAGCAGGCACATATCAGGAATATGAAATGTTGGGGATACAAAAGCTTTAAGAAGATAAATTAAGCGACACAGTTTTCAACAGTTTAAATTTAAAAAAGCCAATATTCAGATGACTTGAGATAAGGATGAAATATAAACTGGTGCTGGATGTGATATAAATAATGATGATTCTTTATTGGGTAGCTTTCATATCTTCCATGGGGCTCAGTCAGTTCAGTCACAATCAGACAGTCACAATAAAATATGGAAGCTCAAAGTAACTTCAACTCTAAGCCCCCATTCACACAAATGTGGCTTTAAAATTGTGCTACTTTAGCGCGATTTCAAGCTTGCACATCAGTGCAATTTGTACTGTCGATTTAATTGCGACTTCATTTAACAGAAGTCTATACAAGTTGCAATATAATCAGTAAAAAGTAGTGCATGAGCCTTTTTCAAATTTGCTGCGACATGAGTTATGGTGATACGAAAAGTTTCATTGCCGGCAATGGGGTGCGACTTATAATGCGATTTGGAACTACATGGCAAGTCGCGCCGGTGTGAACAGGGTCAAAAACATAGATCAAAGCTGAACGCCAAACAAAGCTAAACATACAGAAAAAATAATTCACAGTACACATATGACAGCTGTTTTACCTTTTTGAAGGGTTTATATTTCTGGTAGTCAGGTTCTAGATGTAAACAACTTTGCCAGTCCAGTCCTGCCTGTTGGTAAATGCTTCTTTACTGCAGTTTCACTTTCATTTACAGATGTCTTCCCCAACCTCCTCTGTGAATAGGCAGTGAAAGGAGAAGCAGCACACTCATGAAATCCTCTGTCACTCTGCTCTTCTCCTTTCAGCATGCTACCTGCACTCCTGCACACCTTTTAGCTTTTTGCACTGCTTCCCCCTTCTATCTGAGCTCTGGTGTTTATCAGACTTCAAGAGGCTAATATTAAGATAAATTCATGTGCCTACTCTGCATGCATTGAAAAAATAATAATGTGTTAACCACTTAAGGACCGCCCACCGTCATTATACGGCGGTACTTTGAAGTGGAATATCATTGTTATGGCAGCAGCTAGCTGCCATACCCCGGTACCCTCGTCTTCAGCGGGCGGTCCGCTTTCAGATAAAAGTGGTTTCTGCGGCGGATTCACCGCAAGATCACTTTTATCGGCAGTGCATTCCCTCCACCACTTGCCGGAGCCGCCGGCAGTGGAGGTGGCGATGGGAACCTGTGTCCTCTGTGGTATGGAGCTGAGTGAGGGGAAGATGGCCCCCACCCGGCTCTATACCAATGCAGGGCAGAAGCGACGTCAAAACGTCACTTCCGCCCATAGCTCGTAAAGCAACATTTTATTTATTTATTTATTTATTTTTAAACGACTTTTTTTTTTTTAAATTGCATTTTAGTGTAAATATGAGTTATGAGGTTTTTTGACCCCAGATCTCATATTTAAGAGGTCCTGTCCTTGTAATAGGAATAAAAGTGACAGATTTTTAATTTTTTTTAAAGAACAGTGTAATGCCGCGTACACACGGTTGGACTTTTGGTCTACAAAAGTCCGATGGACGCCGACGGACTAAAGCCGGCTGACAATCCAATCATGTGTGGGCTTCCCCGGACTTTCAGCGGACTTTTCCAGCCGCAAATCTGATGGACTTTAGATTTGAAACATGCTTTAAATCTTTACGTCGTAACTACGCCGGACCCAGAAATCCGCTCGTCTGTATGCTAGTCCGACGGACAAAAACCCACGCTAGGGCAGCTATTGGCTACTGGCTATCAACTTCCTTATTTTAGTCCGGTTTACGTCATCACGTACGAATCTGTCGGACTTTTGTGTGATCGTATGTAGGCAAGTCCGTTCGTTAGAAAGTCTGCCGCAAGTCCACCAAAAGTCCACCAAAAGTCAGTCGAAAGTCTGTCGGACGGGCTGTCGGACTTTTGTAGCCGAAAAGTCCGACCGTGTGTACGCGGCATTAAAGTAAAAAATAAAAGGTAAAATAAATAAGAAAAAAAAATGTTTAAACGCGCCCCCTCCCGCTGAGCTTACCTGCAGAAGCGAACGCATACACGAGTAAGGCCTGCATATGAAAACTGTGTTCAAACCACATATGTGACGTTCACCACGATCGTTAGCGCGAGAGCAATAATTCTAGCCCTGGACTTCCTCTAACTCAAACCATGCAACCTGTAGAATTTTTAAATGTTGCATATGAAGATTTTTAAGGGTAAAAGTTTGTCACTATTCCACTAGCGGGCGCAATTTTGAAGCGTGACATGTTGGGTATCAATTTACTCGGCGTAACATCATCTTTCACAATATAAAAAAAATGCAGCTAACTTTACTGCTGTCTTATTTTTTAATTCAAAAAAGTGTATATTTTACAAAAAGTGCGCTTGTAAGACAGCTGAGCAAATACGGTGTGAGAAAGTATTGCAATGACCGCCATTTTATTCCCTAGGGTGTTAGAAAAAAAATATATAATGTTTGGGGTTCTAAGTAATTTTCTAGCAAAAAAAAATTATTTTAACTTGTAAACAACAAGTTTGAAAAATAGGCCCGTTCTTAAAGTGGTTAATAAATGGAGTTCAGCTTTAAAGGTTTACTGGAACAATGGAAAGCTGTACAGGGAAAATCTGCCCACCGACGTCAGTGAGGCAGAAATGGTCAAAGGACAGCTCATTTTACCCAACAAATTTAGGGGACATTGGCTGAAGATTCTTATAGACATAGTCAATCACTGTCAGTCCTGTGTAAACTGCCAGAGTGTTGGCAATCCTGGGAATCCTGGGTGATGTCATTGACCATCTTTGGTCATGAAAAATATCACGTCATTCAGTATTCCTGATGCTGTAATTATATTACTGCAGTGGTGAGAATTTATCATTTAGTACTGAAAGCGCAGCAAGTTAACATTGTTGGGTGGTGGGTCATCGTGATTGATGAAGATTTACATTGCTTGGAGCCATGCTTGATGACATGCTGGTGTATTTATTTACACTTTTTATGAATTAGTAATATAGGGCGCTAAAGTAAACCTGTGCTAATTATCCCAGGAGGGGGTGGATATCTGGGAGCCCCCTAATAATTCAAATGGCTTTCAGATCCCTTTAGACCCCCCCCCCCCAATCTTTTCCAGGGGACATGATGTGAAAAAGAGGCCCTTGTCCCCCAAAATTTGGACAAAGTGTCTTGCAAAGGGGTGGAGGCTTTGCTGCTCCCTCTTAAAAGGTGCCCCCCTCAATGTTGAAAGACATGTTCTAGTATGCTACAGGAGGGGGGAAGGCACAAACGTAAAACCTTCTATTTCCTGGCTACCATGATGGCATGCCTGAATGAGAATGTTAAGGTAAACTCTGCATTTTTTAATTTTTTTGTCACTGTTGTAGGACTATATGGTACTATGCTGTAACACCCCTTACAGCTATTAGGCATCCCTCAAGACTGTTATTTAAAGAATTTGTGTATTTTTAACGTTGAACTTTTAGCCACATAAAGAGAACCTCTTCTCACTGAAATTTTTAATTTTTTTTTTTTTTTGCATTGGTACATGGCCCCTTGGCAGTGCTCAGCTCCCTGTGCTCTTTATTCAATAATAGCCTGATAGTAAATATATGGTAGCAAATCTTGTAATTTATTAATGGACATTTGTAAGGCTAATACACAAGCTATTATCAAACAAATGGCATAGGAAGCAAGGTACCAATGTACATTTTTAAAAAATAATGACATATATCAGACAGGGGTTTTTTATGTGGTCTTTGAAATGCACAAATCATTTCTTCTACAGGGTTTGGGATGCCTTAAAACTCTAAATGTTGTTATGGAACAGTTCAATTTTCATGGACAGCCACAGCAATAGAGCACTCTGGTAGTGCATTATTGTCTGTGGAATTTGTATTTTTGTTTTCCTTTGAAATTAGATCTAATTTATCTAAAAACTATTTGAGACACAGAAACCAGGCAAGTGTTTCACTACAAGAATTAAGTGAAGGCAGAGGATACAGAAGTATAAAGTTGGGCAGCTGTGGGAAAGTTTTAATGAAGGGGAATTGGCTTAAATATATGAGGTGTGTCTAAAAAGTTCAGTGAATGGTCTGATATCTCAACGGCAACATGGGCCAGGTGCACGCGCATGCACATGGCTATCCAGAGACACGTTGAGAAGCGCCACCTGGTATGGAGTACACAAGACTGTCAGGGTAATCTCATTGCAGGCAGTCCAACAAAGTTAGTGTGAGAGGTAAGGTCACAGTGCAATAGAGCAATGAGTAAACAAGTTCTGCTGCAAACTGGGGAAACTGGTGATAGAGACGCATGAAATGTTGGTGTAAGTGTACGCCGTACGCAGAAAAAGTATTTATGACTGGTTCAAACGCTTTTGCTATGGTAAGAAAATGACTGAGGATAAGCTACATTCGGGTCGACAGTCGGCAAGCAAAAAGAAATTGGGCATTAGCAAGGACATGGTGTGCACCATCGTCTGCAAAAATGTAGGTACACGGAAGATGTATTCACCGGTTTTGTGAACATGGCGGCAATCTAAGAATGTGTGACAGCGGTTCTGCAATCGATTCCTAAAGAGGCCTTTGCTGACAGATTCCAGAAGCTTTATGAATGTTGTCAAAAGTGTGTTGTGAAGGATGGTGATTATTTTGAAGGCCAATAAAGGTAATGTGTTTGTGTTTTCCGTTTTGATTGTTTTCTTATACCATTCACTGATCTTTTTAGACACACCTCGTACAGTAGTAGACACACAAAGTATCGGTAGATTTTTTTACAGAACTGAGAGACCACAGATGATACAGCAGTGTAAAACTGGCCAGTTTTATGATGAACCTACCACCACAGGTGTGGGTTCATCATAAAACTGGCCAGTTTTTATGAACCCACCATCTTTTGATGAACCCACCATCTTTTGATGAACCCACCACCTCAGGTGTATAAGTTTGATAAGTAAAAAAAGACTAAGTTTTTGCTGTGCAAGAAAAGTTTGTCTATTTCCCATTTAAGAAACAATGGTTTATAGCTGTACTCAAACAAGCCAGAATATGAGACAGACACTCTAAATTAAAACTAAGTTTCTCTGTTTACAAGGCCTTCAGAACCCAACAAAAATTACTACTGTGAAGAGACAGAGTCATTTTGCCCAGCTCACTGAGACAAGACGTCTTCTATATAGTCAGTTTGGTGCATTGTTCATGAATGTACCACAGCGGCCTCTTACATTATAGCAGGATTATATTTATCTGGATTCATACATCCACCTGCCGTTACCAGCTGTTTCGCAAGATAATATTTATGGAAGTCTGGAAAGGCCAATCCCCCTTGTGCCAAAGGGTGCATAAGTGTAATCAATTTCATTCTGGGTGGCTTATTTCTCCATAAAAATTAAGAAAAAGTACTATGTAATTGTGGAAAAAACGATTTTGGTACCCACTGTGGTGAATTTCTAAATAAATATAAACCTTTTGGAAGAATCTTCATTTTTAATAAATTTATGCGGCCCAATAGTGACAGGGGTAAGGTCTCCCAAACTTTGTTTTTTCTTAACTTCCTGTACTGCTGGATTTAGGTTAAACACCAAGAAATCACAAGCCTGTTGGGAGATTACTATCCTGAGATATTTAAATTCTGTTACCGATTGCAATGGCAGGTTTGGAGAAGCCATGGCCTGTGCTCCTTGATCAACGGCAGACAACAGGGATTTACCCCAATTTACCTTAAGCCCTGTAAATGACTAGCAAATCTAAGGCTCCCTGTAGCGATGGACCAGCATCGCCTAAGAAGAGCAACATATGGTCCGCATATAGGGCTACCCTCTCCTCCAGCCCCCAATTTGTAATCCCCCAATATCTGGGGAAGTCTGAAGAGCCTCTGCCACTGGCTCAATTGCTATAGCAAAGAGGGCCAGAGAACATGGGCAGCCCTGCCGCGTTCCTCTATATAGCTGAAAACATTTAATATCCTGCCTCCCAGCTTCACCTGTGGGAAACTATTGGAAATCATAACTTTAACCGCTTCCCCGCCAGCCGCTGTCATTATACGGCGGCAAGGTGGCCCGTTGCCGCAAAACGCCATAGCTTTACATTGCTGCAGGAACTCGCTTTTAAGGGCATGCACGCTCCCATTGGCCAGCGGGGGAGCCAATCAGTGGGCCTGGCAGACTCAATGTCCACCGGCCACTCACGATCACTCCCGCAGTGACAGAATGGGGATCTGCCTGTGTAAACAAGGCAGATCTCCATTCTGACAGAGGAGATCACACAGATCCTGTCTTTCTGCTATGCAGGAAGACAGACCTGTGTGTTTCTCCAGTCACACAGTCCCCCCTACAGTTAGAACACACTGTGAGGAAACACATTTAACCCCTTGATCGCCCCTGATGATAACCCCCTTCCCTACCATTGTCATTAGTACAATAACAATGCATATTTTTAGCATTGATTACTGTAATATCGTCACTTGTTCCCAAAAAAAGTGTCAAAAGTGTCAGTTTGGTGTCCGATCAGTCCACCGCAATGTCGCAGTCCCGCTAAAAGTCACTGATCGCGCCATTACTAGTAAAAAAAAATCTATTCCCTTTTTTGTAGACACAATAACTTTTGCGCAAACCAATCAATATACGCTTATTGCGATTTTTTTTTTTTTTAAACAGAATACATATCAGCCTTAACTGATGAATACTTTTTTTTTTCTTGTTTTAATAAATTTTATTGTATATTGAATAGTAAGTATACAGTACTACAAGATCATATAATAATACATTAAATATACAACTTTGCAGAAGATAAATGTAAACAATCAAAGTATGTTTATAAAAAGGCTTATGAGAGATAAGATTATGGATAATAAAGATGAGATAATAATAATTGAAAGCAAAATTTGTATTTTCACCTATACCTTTTATACAACAAATCACGCAATCTAAATGAGCTGCAAAAATTGTTCACAAGTAAGTAATATGAAATATCTTAAATCTGGCAAATGAAATAATAAACTAAATAACTCTAACTTAATTATATGAAAGTTTGGGATAGGTTGGTTTAGATGTAATCTTAACAATGAAGGGACACATATGGTAAATATTGTAAAGAACTCGAAGGATTGAGGTCTCCGGACCTCTAGCAAATCCTTACTAATCTGAGAGTATATATGTTTCAACTGCAAAGTGGAAAAATTAGTTCTATGAATAAGGAAATATCAAAAAATAAATAAATAAAAAGTAAATTATAATCAAAGGGTATAACAGGGAGGAAATCTAAGCTTAAGAAGAAATATCTATTTCTAAGGGGACTAGAAAGGGAGTGATAGAAGCACTTAAGGATGTCTTGTAGTGACAACCTTATTATGAATATAACTATATTTTAGTGAAGGATAAGTAAGGGTAATTAAAGAGAAATGAGGAGAATGAGCCACTTCTTCTTCCTCCGTCTACCTGACCTAAAAGTAAGTTGAAAGATTACCTGGAGATTAATTGTTTGAATTCAGATGATATTTGGAAGAGGCGCCAACACGCCCATGTTTTCTGGAATTTATAAGACATATCCCTGCCACTCTATTTATGCAATTAAAAGAATCCTTAATAGTAAGGGGAGTAACATCTTTCCAAAGAGCTGGAATGCAAATTTTTGCTTCATTGAGGAAATGCAAAGCTATAGACTTATGGTAACGGTATTTTGGGATGTGGGAATGGTGTAAAAGCATTTGTGCTGGAATAAAGTCTATTGGAATTGTGGAGATATGAGTAGTTAGATGATGAATTTCGTTCCAGAAAGGTTGAATACTATGGCAATACCACATTATATGTAGTAAAGAACCATCTGCATCTCCACATTTCCAACAGTTAGGTGGTATTGAGGGGGATATTTTATGTAATCTGAGTAGAGTTTTGTACCATCTCAAAAAAATCTTGAAACCATTCTCTTGTACAGACACATTAATAGAACCTTTATGAATGTAAGAGTAAACCCTACTCCAATTCTCTTCTGTTAGGTCAATAGAAAGATCTCTTTCCCAACACTGACTCACAATATTGGATTTAGGACTGTGGCATGAGAAGGGAGTACAGTTCAGAAATAATACAGTATGTCTCTGTGGTTCCCCTTCTTGTGCATATCGATTCAAAAGAAGTATATTGTCTAGCATGAGCTTCACGAGTCAGAAGATTATTCAAGAAATGCCTAATTTGGAAGTATGACCAAAATGGAAAGGGGTGGTCTGAGTTCAGTGAAAAGGCCTGGCAGGAAATCTGGGTTGATATGAATAGTGGTCCTGGGGTAGAGGAAATTTGAAATTTTTGACAGGCCTTACGACATATTTGTAAAGTATTACCAATTAAAGAATGTTGTTTACAATTTTGCAGAATGTGAGTGTGAGTGATTAATCCAAGGTAGTTGGTGTAGAGGTATGAGAGAAAATGAATAAACATTCCAATCTACAATTCTTGCCAACTGGCAAGCCCAGTAATATTGGGTTATATCTGGAAATCCTATACCCCCCTTCATTTTGGGTATGGTTAGTCTTTCATGGCTCAATCTAGGTTTTGCATTGCCCCACATAAATGTAGAGCAAGCTGTACGAATTGAAGTAAAAAAGGCTTGAGGTATTTTGATGGGAACTGTTTGTAGGATATAAAGAATTCTCGGAAGGATATTCATTTTGATTATACTGTAGATGCTCTACCAAAGCAGGAGAAGATACCTGTAGATCATGACTTCAAATCTTTTTGGATGTTATGAAGAATGGGGATGTAATTTTTGGAATAGAGTTCAGATAGATAAGTGGGTAATTGGATATCTAGATAAGTGATCGATGCTTTACTCCATTTGAAAGGGAAATTTGATTGGCAACGAGAAATCTCATCATGTTCTAGAGAAATGTTCAGTGCCTCTGACTTGTTAAAATTAATTTGAAAATTAGTTAAATTCCTGAACATGTCAAAATCTTTGAGAATATTTGGAATAGCAATGTGAGGTTAAGTGAGAAATAAAAGAATGTCATAGGCGAAAGCCTCTAGTTTGTAGGTGTGTTGATCAATGGTGACACCCTTGATGCCAGGATTAGATATTAGATGTTGAAGTAAAGGTTCAAGGGTGAGAACAAAATTTAGAGGAGATAGGGGGCAACCCTGACGAATACCATTTGAGATCGGTAAGGCGTTCGATAGGTGGCCATTAATCCTGACCCTTGCCGTAGGGGAAAAGTATAAAGCCAAGATGAAATGTAACATACGGTTGGGCAAGCCGAGCATTTTAAGTGATTCTAGCATATAGTCCCAGGCCACTCTTTTGAACGCCTTCTCTGCATCCAGGGATAGAAAAAAAACACATTGGTGGGTGGATGTCAACCATCTATGTAGATAATAGCCTTAGTGGTATTGTCTTTTGCTTCCCTACCAGGTATGAAACCCACCTGATTTTTTTAAATTAGTTTGGGTAAAAGGGGCAAAAGATGATTAGCTAAAATTTTGGCATAAAGTTTGAGGTCCACATTCAATATAGAGATTGGTCGATAATTAGTTACTAAGAAAGAGTCTTTGTTGGGTTTCGGAATAACCGGTATATGAGCTGTAAGGAGATCTCGGGGCGGAGGGTTATCTGGTGATAATGAGTTAAAAGCCATTAGAAAATGTGGGCAAAGTATTTCCTGAAAGGATTTATAATAGCCAGATGTTAATCCATCAGAACCAGGACTTTTACCGGGTTTTAATTGTTTAAGAGCAGTATCGACCTCTTCAGGAGATATAGGATGAACCAGTTCATTTGCTTCCTGATCAGAAAGTCGTTTAGGAGTATGTTTCGATAGGAATTCATTGATCATTTGAATGCGGGCACTTTTTCCAGATTGAGTATTGGAAGGTGCTAGATTATAGAGATGGGTGTAATAGGCCACAAATTTGTTAGCAATATCATCATTAATAACTAACTTGCGTCCTGTGGAGTCGTTTATAGAATGGATCATTGTACGTGCTTTCTTAGAACGAAGAGCGTTGGCTAACAATTTCCCTGCTTTATTCCCATACTCATAAAAAAGTTTTTGAGATAAAACATAATTCTGTTTAGATTTTTTGTCTAGTTCTTCCAATAGTTCTTTCCTAGCTTGAACAAGTTCATGTAAGGATGATATTGCTTGTGTAGATTTAAGTACCCATTCCAAAGTTTGGATGCGAGTTGTTAGTTTATTAAAGTAGGACTGTCTTTCTCTTTTACGTTTAATGGAGATAGTGATTAAGTATCCTCTAATTGTGCATTTGTGCACTTCCCAGCATGTCATTGGTGATTTGTCTGGTGAAGAATTTTCATTGAAGTATTGGCGTAATTGTTTGTTAATTACGGGTGCTATATTGTTATCCGTAAGAAGGGATGGATCTGAGCGCCATATTGAGGAGCGTTGTTTATATTCAGAATGTATAATTTGCTAATATTAACCTCCCAATAAAACACAATATAAAAAATAAGCAAATGGAGCCTATTATAAATAACTAAACTTCCTTCACCATAACAAAATCCTATAATTAAATATCAATGTGATGATAAATTAATGAACACAAAGAAAAAAGAAAAAAAAAGAAAGAAAGATGAGATATATTATTGTGATGAACCACAGTACACAAATATCTCAATAGGACAGCATACTGCTGTAAAGAAATGTAACGTCTTTGGTGATTGATGAATTTAGACAGGTTTCAATGAGTAACCCCAGTGATAGATGGCTTGCTCATACATTTAGCTGCTCATTACCATGGACTAGCTTCTGGCTTTCAAAGAACTTCCACAATATGTAACAACAAAGAAAGAGAGCATTGCGCAGATAGTATATTAAATATTCCCTATAGACTAAGGGTAAACTTCACTCACACTTTCCAGCAGAATCTATCTCATATAATAAGGTCAGTTGCATACAGCTAACAGCTGGGATATCCTCACACACCAACAGTGCACACACAGCACTGCTCGTCACAGGCTCCTCCCGACTGGTTTCATCACTAGACACGTGACTTTTTCAAGGGTGACCATATGATGACCTTGCTTAGCATTTGTAGTGTGCATGCTGGTTGCCATAGTGACCAGGGAGTGTAATGCATCATTATGCCGCTATATGCGTTCTGCACTACATTCAAACAACAACCATAAAAAGTAACAATTTAATACATATAGATACATTTCTACAATTCTACAATACAATTGCAACTCCAACCTAAAAGCCATTTAAAATACATGAAGCAAACAGATATAACCTAGCAAACTCTCTCCAGTGATCAACCAATGAAATTACATCTCTACATAATCATCCTCTATTGAACAAAGAATAAATGGATGTGTATGAGGTACAAAGATGCTAGAAAGACGCTAAACAATCGCTAAAATAATTTTTTGACAAAAGATATTTAAAAAAATATTAAAAAATATAATAAAATGTTTTAAGATATTAGAACTTGTTTTGGAGGGGCAAGTGTTAGTAGATACGTTAAAAATCCGAAATGAAACAATTTATATCAAAATCTATATTTGAGCCTAATGCCCTGTACACACAGTCGGACATTGATCGGACATTCTGACAACAAAATCCATAGATTTTTTCCGATGGATGTTGGCTCAAACTTGTCTTGCATACACACGGTCACACAAAGTTGTCGGAAAATCCGATTGTTCTGAACGCAGTAACATAAAACACGTACGTCGGGACTATAAAGGGGACAGTAGCCAATAACTTTCGTCTCTTAATTTATTCTGAGCATGCGTGGCACTTTGTGCATCGGATTTGTGTACACACGATCGGAATTTCCGACAACGGATTTTGTTGTCGGAAAATTTTATAGCAAGCTCTCAAACTTTGTGTGTCGGAAATTCCTATGGAAAATGTGTGATGGAGCCACATGGTCCGAATTTCTGACAACAAGGTCCTATCGTGTGTACAGGGCATAAGAGTGCGAGAGTCCCCATTTCAAAAATCCATTTTGATTCGCTTTTACCTAATTCTCTCACTTGCTACCCCGCCAGTGCGGTTTATATTTTTCAATGGCCCAAAATTTCAACAACGTGGGGTTTTTATCATGATATAGAGCAAAATGGCGTGCATTTCTCTGCATTTCTGCATCTCTCTGCATTTGCATCTCAGCATCCCAGCATTTTCAGCATTGTTAGCATAACCAGCATAATCAATATTTCAACATAACCTGCAAATCTCTGCATTCCAGCTTCCCAGCATTCTCAGCATTTAAGCATAACCTGCATAACCTTGCTCAACCTCTGCTCAACCTCTGCTTGTCGCTGCTATCACCACTGCTGCCACCCCTGCTGTCCCCACTTACATTGTGCTGCATGAACATTGCATTGTGTCTTGTGTCTTACCAACACGGCTTATCAACACCGCCTGGAGATTGTATTTGAGCTCCATTTTTTTATTTATTATTTTTTATTTTTTTTATTTTTTATTTTGCCCTCTGCATAATTCAGAACCTGGAATTCACTGGTATCTAAGAACTATCCTGCTATTTTCCTACAGTGGTCCCCTTAGGTTCAGTATTGGCATTAATACTGGCATTAATATTGGCACAGATCCCTCCCCCCACCTAGTTTCCCTGGTTTGTCCCTGGTTCTCATGGGAAGGAGGAGACGAGGTGCTCCTAGTGGCCGATCTGGTATTCCATCTGTATCCCCGCAAACTGGTATTCAGGACTTTTTTTCCGCCGGTAGACGGACTCGCTCCTCTAGTATAATAGCAAAGATGGCAAATGAGCAACAGATGGCTCCACAGAGGGCCCAGCAAGCGAGTCAACCTAGTTAGTCTATAAGTCAGGATACAGACCAGCATATAGGGGTTGTTCCCACTCCATCTCTTACTCCATCTTGCTCACCAGTATATAGCCCTGCTCTCCAACAATCCGAGTTTGCTGTTACAGCTGCTCTACAAGAATCGCAGAGCATCTCGCAGAGTGTTTCACCTTCACCTCACCCATCTCCATCCCTGCCCCCCCCTCCGCCTTTGCCCTCCGGGCCTATACAAACGCCCCCCCTCCACCTCTGCCCTCCCGACCTATACAAACGCCAGATATGGGCCAGGGAGTAGATGGGGGAGAAGGGGGGGGACTTGCGAGAATTCCTAAAAGCTTTACCAACACGGAGTGAAATGGAGGCATTTGTACAGCGCCTGGAGCAAGGTTATCGCACTGATATCCAGGCGGTTAAGACAGATCTACAAGCAACTCAGGTTAAAACATCAGAGTTAGAGGGCTCTGTTACAATTTTGGCTGATGCTATCCATGTGCAAGACCAACGATTAGATATGCATGAATCTCAAATACAAACACTGTACTCCCTTATAGAGGATCAAGATAATCGCAATCGGTGGAATAATATTCGGATTCGAGGGTTACCAGAAGCAATGGGGGTCGAGGATCTTCCAGAAACGGTAAAAGGCATTTTCAGCTCTATACTGGGGACAATTGAGCCGGTTAATCTGGAAATCGATAGGGTTCACTGGGCTTTGGGGCCACGGAACCCCGACCCAGCCAAACCAAGGGACATTATATGCCGAATACACTACTTCCGTGTAAAAAAAGACATTATGAGAAAGGCGCGAACAAAAGGCCTAATTGAATATGAAGGGAATAAGATACAACTGTTGTCAGACCTGTGCCATTTCACCCTAGAAAAGAGGAAGGCATTAAAACCTCTCCTGGTTTTGTTACAAGACCGAAATATTTCTTATCGATGGAAATTTCCATTCCAACTACAGATCCGGAAGGAGGGAAAGTGGTTAAGTATCCGTGGTCCATCGGATATCCCAGCAGTAGCAACAGCCTTGGAGCTACCAGAGCTCCCACCGTTGGAGTGGCCACAGTCATATTCTTTGTTTTGGGGTGAAGGGCGTCGAGCCCCTGTATTGGGGAATTACCCCGGCAGATCAGGAACCTCCCCCCCCATAGCCTAATCAAGGGTTTTCAGTAGTGATAACATTGGTGGATTTTTTCTACAAACTCTTTGTTGCTTGTTTCCCCCCCCCCCCCCTTTTTTTTTTTTCTCCTTTATCAATTCCTGATTAAAATATGCCTTTGTATTATATACTATGCCAGCGATGAAATATTGAGGTATATATGCGTTTATATATGCATATTTGTATGGAATATATATTTATGCCAAATGACACCTGATGATATTTGTCAGAAGTTTTTCTATCAGGGATGCAGATGATAGGTTCCTGATATTATTAGAAGGAAGAAAATACCGGCCTCCCCCACCCTGAGCATTATCTTTTTTTTTTTCTCCCGTTCTCCTCTCTCCCTCCACCGGGGGGGGGGGCGCCACTTTTGAGGGATAGGTTGCACCTGGGGGAGAAGAGTAAGGAATTTTATTAAAGTTTTGGATGTGGATATCCTAAAAAGATATATCAGCTCAATTATAGCCAGGATAAATTTATATATATAGCACTATTCCTTTTTTTTGGGAATTGGTGTACAAAATTGTGCTGCAATATGGCTATTTGTCGTGCGGGGCAGGGTGGAATGGGTAATATGTAGATGGGGGGCATTTGTAGTGCTTTTATAACATGTTTCTCTGACCATGCCGCCTGCACACGACAGATAAATGTTTATGGAATCAGTCTACCGGTGGTGATGGCTCCTGGGACTCCAGTTGAGTATGCATGACCGTGCGGATATGTGAGCCTATAGCTGTAGGGTGCCCACTAGTGAGCACTCATATACATATCGATATGGGGATCAAAGAGGGGGGGGAGGCATATCTTATAGAATGTATTGGTGCCAACTTCTTTACTCTCCCCTATAGGAACGGGTTTTGGGGTTTTTTTTTCTCTTCTCCCCCTTCTCCCCCCCCCACAAATGTGGACTCCCCTCCTGAGATGTAGCTGTACTTGGGGAGGAGGTGAGGGAAGGGAGAGAGACTTTAGGTGCACAATACACAGCTGCAGTATGAGTTTTCGTAGGTGGGGGGAGGAGGGATAGGTACTAGGTAGGCAATTGATGTTTGTTGTGTATTTATCAACCTGTTGCCCTGATGGTGTCACCACATTATGACAAATAGTGGTGCATAGGTGTAGGATACGCGTGGCGTGTGCACACCTAGGTTTAGGGATAAGGGAATATGGGGGTAGAGAGGTACACCCTATAAAAGACATGAGTACCAATTTTTTCTTTTTTTTTCCCTTCATCTTCTTTAGAGTGCAGAAATAGTTTGAGTTTATTTTCCTATATATTATAGATCGCAATAAAAGCAGGTTTTTCTCTCGGGTCTCACTTGGAGACCTTCCCTGTGTGTATCCACTTCCCCCTCGTAGGTATACCAGCCCTCTGGTAGGGATTGGTTTGAGGTGTGTTTTGTTTTTTGTTTTTGTTTTTTTGTTTTTTTCTAGTTATGGTGGTGTGCTATACTTTTTGTAAAGCATACTAATTTAATTTTTTGGTTGGATTTGGTATCAGACCAGATCCAAAGAGAGAGTTATCTCTCTCTCATTTTATTTTTTGTCTCTTTCACCTTTTTTCCCCCATTCTCCTTCCTTTTTTTTTTCTTTTCTCTTCTTCACAAGCCTGGAAATGACGACCAAACAATCTTCGCCAGTCTCATTGAAACTCTGTTCATATAACATTAAGGGTATCAATAAACAATCAAAAAGAGGTCAAATTTTATATGCTCTACATAAAGCTAGGGTAGATATTATACTTTTCCAAGAGACCCATTTTAAAGCAAATTGTATCCCAGCATGCTCACGAAGATACTATTCAAGTTAGTTTCATAGTACCTTGTCCTCATCCAGGAGTAGGGGAGTCTCCATCGCTATCCATAAACGTCTACCAGTATCAGTCTTGGAGCATGTGACTGACCCCAATGGCCGGTATCTTTTTCTCAAATTCAGGCTGTGGAATAGAGTCTATACACTCGCCAATTTTTATATTCCTAATTATGATCAAATAACGGCAATTACACAATATCTTCATCTCTTGACAGAATTTGCAGAAGGTACAATCCTTGTAGGAGGAGATTTTAATATGGTTCTAGAACCCCAACTGGACACCTCCTCTCAGCGATCAAATATCTCCTACAGTCGGTTGAGAGCCCTGAAAAAAGAGTTGTTTGGACACCGATTGCTGGACTTATGGCGTATTTTAAATCCTAAAAAGCGGGACTATACATACTATTCCCCAGTCCACCAATCCTATTGTAGGCTAGATTATTTTTTCACGGGAACACAACTATTGGAATGGAACCCAATAATGGACATTGGGTCTTTCATCTGGTCTGACCACTCACCTCTTTTTTTGACAGTACAACCTCCCCAGATCCCACGGTCTGATTGGTTATGGCGTTTAAACGAAACCCTTATGCAAGACCCATTATGTCATCAGGCAGTTTTGGCAGCGATTAAGAATTTTATCGCTGACCATGAACATGATGAGACCCCATTACCTATACAGTGGGAGGCCTTGAAAGCAGTAGTAAGAGGACTATTTATCCAACATGGAGCTCGCTTAAAAAAAGAAAGATCAGCAACTATACAGGACGACCTGTCAAAACTTCGGGTGTTGGAGATCTCACACAAAAAGACCCCAACTCCGGAGCTATTGGCTGATATATCTTTGGTACGATCATCTTTGCTGCAGTCTTTGGAGGTTTCCCATTGTAAAAGTCAATATAGATATGCCCTGGGAAAGTACCGGTATGGAGACAAGGCTGGGAGATCACTTTCAAGGCCTTTGCATCCCCGACCCCCAGTAACTTTTATACCTAGCATTGCGTTACCATCTGGAGAAATTACTTCAGATCCAATCCTTCTTCAAAAGGCATTCTGTGATTATTTGACAGCGTTGTACAATCTAACTCCCCCATCATCCTGCGACCCAGACTCTCTTGGTCGTCGTATACAGGAATATGTGTCCGAAACTGCTATACCAATATTAGATGAAAATAGTGGGAATTCTTTGGACTCCCCGTTTTTACTCGAGGAATTACTGAAAGTGATTAAGAATATACCATCAGGTAAAAGTCCCGGCCCCGATGGTTTTACATCGAAATTTTATAAGACCTACAAGGATTTTAATACACCATTTATGCTTCGAGTGTTTAATAGCATATCTGATATTAATGGGTTTGTATCCCAGACATTAGAAGCGCACATCTCACTACTTCCTAAACCTGATAAGGATTTAAACTTGTGTTCTAGTTATCGTCCTATATCCTTAATTGGGGTAGATATCAAGATATATGCCAAATTGATTGCCTCACGTCTTCAATCCCATATTCCCAATTTGGTACATACAGACCAAGTTGGGTTTGTACAGGGGAGAGAAGCACGCGATAACACGCTTAAATCCCTTTTACTCATTGAATATACCCAATCAGCAAAGATACCAGCTTGCCTTCTCTCTGTGGATGCTGAGAAGGCATTTGACCGTGTTGGGTGGCCGGTTTTGGAACAAACTTTGATTCAAATAGGATTAGGACCAATTTTGTTAAGAAAAATTATGGCACTCTATACGAAGCCAAGAGCAAGAATACAGATTAATCAATCATTATCCCCTAACTTTCCTATTCAAAATGGTACACGTCAGGGATGCCCGCTGTCTCCCCTCTTGTTTGTTTTAGTAATGGAACATTTGGTAACTGCTCTTAGACAAAATCCTTGTATCTCAGGCATACCATTAGACGGACAGGAGGTGAAGCTGGCAGTATTTGACGATCTGCTACTTTATATTACCAACCCACATGTCTCCATGCCATCTATTCTGTATGAATTTCAGCGTTTTGGAGCTCTGAGCAATTTTAAAGTAAATCTGTCCAAATCAGAAATTCTTAATGTCTCTCTATCACCACGTCAAGTTCAAGCTCTAGGGAATAATTTCCCATTTAAGATCTGTACTTCGACACTTCGATACTTGGGCATAAAAATTCCACAAGATCTTACTAAACTATATATAGAAAATTATTATCCTCTTATGCAGCGTACAATACAGGACATTAAGAAATACGAGCGAGCCCATTACTCATGGTTCGGGAGGATCAATATATTAAAAATGGATATAATACCACGCTTTCTCTACCTTTTCCAAACCATACCTATAGCGGTCCCCCGTTCCTTTTTTACCATTCTATAATCTACCTTTACAAGGTTTATCTGGGGATGTAATAGACCTAGATTGCAAAGGAGAATTTTATCTCTCCCCAAAACAAAGGGGGGCGCAGGGGCACCCGACCTATATTACTACCACGCTGCAGCAGTGTTAACTAGACTAGTAAATTGGTTCCATCACTCCCATCTCAAACAATGGGTACACATAGAACTGTCAATTGCTCCCTTAGATCTCCAGGCGCTTCCCTGGCTAGATATCTCTGCCCGGGGCCTACCTTCCTCGGTATCCTTTCTTACAGCACATTTATTGCGTACCTGGGATAAACTACAAACCCAATTAGGACTTTCGCCTAAAGTGGGATTAATGACACCCCTGTTTGGTAACCCAGGGTTCTTACCGGCAATGGCACGGAGACATTTTTTGGTATGGAGTAGGGAGTCAAATCGTCGAATATCCCAAATTATTCATCAGGGAGATCTCCCATTGCTTTCAGATTTGATCCCTACTCAGCAACAATCAATTAAACATTGGTTGGAATATCGGCAAATAACGTCTTTTCTTTCTTCTTTTCCTTCTATAGATGTGTTTAATAGAGAGCCAGATACCTTTGAGTCTCTTCTGTTGCAACAAAATACACCAGAACATATTCTGTCTGCAGTGTATGGGGTTCTTATTCTTAGACTCCATACATGTCTCCCGGAGTTCACAAATAACTGGAAAATGGACTTGAATGTTGAAACTAAGCCAGAGGAATGGGAAAAAGCATTTATTCTTACACATAGTATGTCGTTAGCAATAAAGGCCCACGAGACAAATTTTAAGCTTCTCTCTCGGTGGTATAGATGTCCGTTGTTGCTTCACCGGATATATCCAAATGTTTCAGACCTGTGTTGGCACTGTCATTCTGCCAAAGGTTCTTTATTACATATTTGGTGGGAATGTCCTTCGGTACATAATTTTTGGGACATGAATCTGCAGCTTCATACCCGTGCAACTGGGGTGACTATTCCCAACATACCTCAAATTACTTTGTTATCCATCTTACCTGGCTCGTACAAAAGCATTAAAAAAGGCCTTTTAAGACACTGGTTGACAGCTGCAAGGGCCGTAATAGCGCGCCACTGGCGGTCAGCACATGCTCCATCGCTGACTGATTGGATTCTAGAGATGGACCATATTGAGAGGATGGAGACTCTTCTATCACAGGAATTGGACACGTACGAACAATGTCGTCAAATTTGGCTTCCTTGGAAAGTGCTAAGGGAGTCCCCTGAACTACGGAATCTGTATGTGGTTTGGAGGTAGGATATGAAACTGGTGGAGAGGTGGTTTGAGTGAGGCGATCCTGGATTGAGTAACTACTTCGGGTAGTGTATTTAATCAGAACATTACTTTTTTTGTTTTTTTTTCTCTTCGTTTACTTTTTTTGTGTTGTGTCTGTGTGTGTGTTTTGTGTGATTATAGCTAATATTACTGTGGGAGTTGAAGAAAGGGAGTAGGAAATTATATATTTTAATTTTCTAAATGGATGAAAGAAAATAAGGCAGGGATATCCCTATTAGGGTTTAGGGATATATGGTCTTAGGCGGTGGTGGCGGAACTTGGTGCAGGGGATGTTTTGGGACCATGCCTCCCTTGAGTGTGGGGAGGGTAGGGGAGTGTCTGGGGTCCCGGGGTCCGCCATCACGGGTCTGGAGTATGATCAGGGGTTGTCTCTCTCCCTTTGTTTATGATTTATTTTATTTTTTTTTTTTTTTTTTTTTTTTTTTTCTTCTCTTTTCAGAGATCCCTTCAGTGTGTTGGTATATCTTTGCTTTATGTTTTATATATTATTGTAATGTGGCATTTATATATATATGAATGTGTTTATATTTATATATATATATATATATATATATATATATTTTTTTTTTTTTTTTTTGTTGTTTTTTTTGGCACCCATTGGATGAGATTAATGCTTGTCTTTTCTTTTTTTCTCCTTTTTTTTGTTATGTAAATTTTAAAAAATTTTCAATAAAAATGGAATGCTGTAAAATGGCGTGACACACTGTGTTTTGGAAAACCTTTTTTAATATTCTGTATGTGCTCCCGAATGCATTTCCACATAGGGCGTTTCGTTATTCCCACATACTGTAAGGAGCATGGACATTGTAATACATACACCACCCCCTCAGTTCTACATGACACAATCTTTCATTTCATAATCTTTGTTTTTACTGGTAGATGTGAAATTGATGCATTTTTGACCATTTTGCTTTGTATTTCTACAAGCATAGCAGAAACCCTTTCCTTGAAAAAATGTGAACCCCTGTGAGATTTTTGGAGGGTCCAAAACATTTTTCGCTATTAAATCCCTTAAAGTTGGTGCCTTTCTATAAACAAATTTTGATTTCTCTGGTAAAATACTACGTAATTGGTGATCCGCTAAAAGTAGTGACCAATGCTTTTTAAATATATGCTCAATTTGTCTATGCTGAATATTATAATCCAGAATAATAGGAATCTCTTGGTACTGTGTGGTTTTCTTTTGTTTGTCTTTTATTAATCCTGAAAAAGGCCATGGTAAGGTCTGGATGAACATGTCAAGAGGAGAGAAAAGTGAAGTCAGACCCCAGCAGCATCCATAAAAGAAGACTTGCTGAACAGAATTACAAATCTTTTGGCAGAATCCTGAGATACCATCTGTCGTCCATCGGTACTATTGAGCTGAGGTTGTGGGGAGCCCCAAAATTCCCTGTGCTGTTTTTGACCGCTGTAATGGCGGTCAACGGGATCTGGTGAGCATATTTGATATTTCACCTCGGGTGTGAGGAACTACAGAAGATTCTCTCTACTGCACCCTCATCTCTGTTGTGGCCCCCTTTTTGCACTCTTTCTTGATTCATCACGGACTCTTCCTTGTTTTGCCTTTTGGATTCTATCTGTCCATCCTACTAATTTTGGGACATTGGATTATGTTATTTTTTAACTTGCACTAATATTTGACTATTGTATCAATTCACTTTATTTGTTCTTAGCGCCGCATCTTTTTTGTATTATTTTTTATTAATCCTTCCCTTGAGAGCTCTGAAACCTCCTTGATTTTATCTTCTATAAAATCATTATTATACCCTTTTTGAACAAATCTCCTTCCAATAATATTAATAATATTAGCTTGTTCCAAAAAGGTGCTTTTATCAGTGCAATTTCTTCATAGACATATTAGTTTCCCTTTCGGAATGGTAATCAGCCAGGGATCATAGTGGCAACTTTCCACAGGGATATAATTATTCCTCTCAACTGGTTTAAAAAAAGTTTTTGTTAGGAATCCATTCTTAGTTAATTGTATATCCAGATCCAGGAAATGTATAGATATGTTACTGATTTCGTAGGTAAGCTTGATATTTTTTTGATTGTCATTCAGTTTTTCCAAAAATTCAGTTAGAGTATTTTCATCCCCATTCCATAATATTATACAATCATCTATAAATCTTCGATACATTATCAATTGTGGGGGGGGGGGGGTGTTTGAGTGCACCGCATATTCCTCCCATTCGGCCATAAAAATATTAGCCACGCTTGGGGCATACTTAGCTCCCATTGCAATACCATTAAGTTGCCTATAAAATTCTGAGTTATAACAAAAATAATTGTGTTGTAAACCAAATGCCAAACATGTTAAAATAAATCTTTTTTTGTTTAGAAATGATATTGCTATGTCTAACCATGGCCCATCTTGAGGCTTGTATGGCCTCCTGATGGCCTATGCTTGTATACAGAGACGAAACGTCTGCTGTGGCTAACAAATATTTTTGATCTGGCCTGATTTCAATGTTATTCAATTCCTGAATCAGATGCTTGGTGTCCCTTAGGCTGGTGTTGATGGAACTAATGGTTGAAAAAAAATGTCCACGTATTCCCCTAATCTTGCATTTATAGAATGTATACCATTTATTATTGGCCGTCCCGGCGGATTCTTCTGATCCTTATGGAGCTTTGGTATTGTGTAAATAATAGGCACCCTACATGTATCTGGTAAGAGATATTTTTCTTCCTTTTTAGTTAATATATTCTTTTTGCTTCCTTTTAGTATCAACTCCTGTAATTCACTTTTATATTCTCTAGTGGGATTTCCTCTTAGTTTTATATAGGTATTCTGATCATTCAGTTGTCCTTGAAGTTCGTTGTTGTAATATTTTTTTGATAGAACCACAATTGCACCTCCTTTATCGGCCGGTCTCACTACCACATTGTTATTATCTTCCAATTCTTTGATTCCTTTTCTAAAAGCTTGCGGATCTTTCATTCTTTAAATTTTAAGTTTATCCACCTCTTGTGTCACCATTTTATTAAAAACTTCTATATGTTGGTTGTTATGAACAGGAGGGTTAAATAAGGATTTGTTTCTTAGGTTACTATGGAGAATTCTTCCAGGTGTATCAATTTTACCTCCATTTTCTACATTAGTCACAAAAGTTTTGTTCAACATGTATTTTTTTGATATTCAACTTTCTTATATTTTTGGATATCCACATATAGATCAAACTTATTTAGATTGCGTTTTGGTGCATATTTTAATCCTTTGTCCAATGCTAGTAATTCAGTTCTACTTAAATCAATTCCACTTAGCTTGTATATACCTTCACCCACTACTCTCTTTTCCTTTTGGGCCTTAAATCCTCCTCGGCATCCCCTCCTGCGTATTGAGGAGCGTGGTGTGACGTCTGGAAATGTTAGGGAGATAGAGATAGGATGGTGATCCGATAAAAACATGGGATCTATGGTAGTGAAAGTGGGAAAATGTAGGTCTCTTTGTGAAATATAAAGGTAATCAAGTCTAGAATAACGTTTATGTGGGGCAGAATAGAATGTATAATCTTTCCCTGTGGGATATAGTGTACGTCAAGTATCATGTAGTGATAAGTTCTGAATTTGAATTTTAATAGAGTGTAATGCTTTGTCTTGAATAGATGAGGCACCAGTAGAAGTATCTTGAAGGGGATTAAGGGGAACATTGAAAACACCACCTAAAATCAGGATACCTTCTTGAAAATTGGAGAGTATTTGTAATGTTGATCTAAAGTACTGATCTTGTTTAGAGTTAGGTACATATATATTTGACAAAGTTATTGGTTTTCCATGAAGGGAAACTTTCAAAAATAGGTAACGACCATTCAGATCTATACATGTGTCTGAAATTTGAAATGGGCAATGTTTCGAAAACAAGACTGATACTCCTTTAGATTTCGAGGTCGGGTTGGTGGCATGTATGGAGATTGGGTATCGTGCATTAGTGACTTTTGGAATGGAATCTGTTTTGAAGTGCGTCTCTTGTAAAAAGATTATATCTGCCTTGTTTTTATGTATTGAGGAAAGTATTTGTGAATGTTTTTCCGGGATGTTAAGACCTCTAATATTTAAGGAGATGATTTTAATAGTGGACAAGATTGTCTTAGGATATGATAGGTCCATTTTCTGTATTAATATTATGTCAAAGACCAGGTAATTTGCATGTTAGAGTAGTCAGGATTCGATGGAGGGGGAGGATAGGGAGTAGGAAAAAAGGGAGCTAATTAAGGAATAAAGAAGGAGGTTAAGCGAAAATAAAGCAAAAGTGTACGGGGTGAGGTAAAAGGTACAGGGAGCCAACAAATAAACAGTTTATGGAATGGGGTTAAAGCGTTACACAATGAGTGTATAACAATGTGAGGAGAAAACCGGTGATTAACAAGAACCTGCTTGCCAATCCGTTAACCGTAGACACTTATGCCCCATATACACGGTCGGATTTTCCAACGGAAAATGTGTGATAGGACCTTGTTGTCAGAAATTCCGATCGTGTGTAGGCTCCATCATACATTTTCCATCGGATTTTCCGACACACAAAGTTTGAGAGCAGAATATAAAATTTTCCGACAACAAAATCCGTTGTCGGAATTTCCGATCGTGTGTACACAAATCCGACGGACAAAGTGCCACGCATGCTCAGAATAAATAAAGAGATGAAAGCTATTGGCCACTGCCCCGTTTATAGTCCCGACGTACCTGTTTTACGTCACCGCGTTTAGAACGATCGGATTTTCCGACAACTTTGTGTGACCATATGTATGCAAGACAAGTTTGAGCCAACATCCGTCGGAAAAAATCCTAGGATTTTGTTGTCGGAATGTCCCAACAAAATCCGACCGTGTGTACGGGGCATTAGTCTATATGAGGCCGGACAGTGTCAGTGGTATGGATAGTGATTTCTATAAATTGAATACCTGAATAATGTCGGGTAAAAACTGTGTGTGGACGAGATTAATCACGCCAAAGATGGGTTTTCTCAATCAATGAGGTGTTACACGCTAGACAGAGTCAAAAGTGATGTATATCGGAGGTAAAGAGTATAAGACCGGGAATATTTGGCTTAATAAAGTATCAATAGGAGTGTGAGACTTTTTGTTTCAAGGACAGAAAATGAGAAAAGTTTCCCAAAAACAAACAAAAAAAAATGTATGAGATAATTAGTGAGATGTGAATAACATGGGTATAGTAAAGAACAGGGACGAATAATAAACCAATTAGTACCAAGAAAGTAGTTTGCCATAAGAACCAAGAGATGTCAAGTAAACTTAATATTTAATAGAGTATAATAATCCTTATCCAGAATATGTAGGAAGAAGGAAAATGTTTAGAAAAAGGGGAATAGATTGACCATAACCATATTGAAATGAAAGGAACAAATAGGGAACCATAAAGATTCATGAGGGAAAAAATAATCAATAACTCAATATGGGATAAACCGTATAATACCTCCAGATAGGCAAATATAATAACTGAAAAAGATATTTAGTGAATAGTAGAAATGGGAAAAGTAGTAAAAAGCAAAAAATACAATATCTGGACAAGGAGTGATATAATAATATGTATAACAAGTAATAATCTAAATAAGTTAAATAGATCAATTGTAAACTTGTTTGTTAACATTATTTTGGGAGATGATCCACAGGAGTAAACCTCTCAATGTAGAAGGGAGTTTTTATTATAATAAACAAAGGAAGACACTTCCATCGTCATGAAAAGAAAAATAAGGGCACTGAGCCTGAGTTCCATATATCGGGTATATAACACATCTGCTATCCAGGAGAATGATTTGGGAGTATGGGCCCCACCCCAGACTCACCAAGAAAGGAACAGCAAGTGGACTATTGCGGTACATATACAGGAGGTATAACTAATGATGCAAATCACTGATAAAATTTCACACAATGTATTCATACAAAAATAGCAAAGGGAAAACAAGACATATCATTTAAAAGGGTTCAGATGGTATGATATTTCAACATGTTTTGCGGGTTTACCGCTTCATCAGGACAATACATCTGTAAATATAGATCAGAATACAAAAATAAATACCATGTAAAAGATTTTTACACAATTGCAATATGGGGAAGGTAAAGTGGAGTGATAGATAACAACAAAACCTGGGGAATGCCCAGGAAAAAATTCCAAGCCTACTTACCACCAGCTCGCAGACAACCAATTGACCTGTCTAACAGTGCGTTAAAAACAGGGGTTCAGTCCGCACTCATCTGCAAACGCATGCGTAAGCCACAGAGCCACGTCACGGCACCCTGTAATCTGTGGTCCTAACACTAAAATTTGGGTGTCCCCACAGTGGAGGCACATGCATTCTAATGGATAAGTGAGGGCAGGTGGACTGAAGGGAGCCCACCCCTTCTTAAAGGTACAGGGCACACCAAACACCCAGCAGGTAGCACAATGGCTGCAAAGGTGCTGGTGCGTTGCTGGACCAATACGCACACCCACGTGATTGCAAAAAACTTGCCACCACCCTCACTTATAGCTGGCTATTGCAGTAAGAGGCATTGGAAGGCCACAAACAGATAACAACAAAACCTGGGGAATGCCCAGGAAAAAATTCCAAGCCTACTTACCACCAGCTCGCAGACAACCAATTGACCTGTCTAACAGTGTGATAGAACTGCTTACCCGAGCCACAGAGGGTGTGCAGCAACGAGACAGCCTGGCTGAGCCTTCCCCGATTGGGAAGGGGATATGAAACACCGGCCAAGGTCTAAATAGAGTAATATGAGGATGAATGATCATATGATCAATGCAAGTGTCAGTCATGAATGGTGAGGTAATAGACGGGCAGCAAGAATAGGAGGAACATGCCAACGTGTAGAGAGATCGTGTCATAATGAGAGATAAGAAAAGAGAGAGGGAAATGGGAATGAATTGGGTGATGGAAAGGTGGCAAAAGGGGAGGGGAGGGGAAGAAAAAGGGGGGGGGAGAAAGGAAGGAAAGGAAAGTAAAATGGATATGGAGAAGACATAAAGTGCAAAAGAGATGAATAACAATGAAAAAAGGGAGAGGGACATGAAGGGAATTGAATGAAAGAAGTACCCATGAAAAGATTACGAGCCAAGATGCCACAGTGAACAAATTACTGGTAAGTGTGAAATACAACCGTGAGGTGTTAAACAAAATACCATGAAGAATATAAAAACCATGTGGTGAATAAGATAAGTGAACAAGTGAACAACCAAAATGTTGTGAACCAGGATGTGATAAAAGCAAAAATTAAAAGGACTGACATCTACCTAGGTCATACATATATTAATATGGAGCCCAGAGATCTAAAGCCATGGGGGTATGTAGGCATCACAGGTTTGAGTAGGTCTGTGACAGACCTAGCCGGGAAAGAGACTTTTGGAGGGGACTGTATGCTAGCCTCTTGCCGATCGATCGGGGGCCCTTGCATTTGAGGGAACGGTGCTCTTTGTGAGCTGTATGCCTGGGGACCCTTGAGGTGGTATTACTGTGGATTCGGGTCCTGGTCCCCCAGGACACACAGACTCTGGGGACCCTGGATTTGCCATATTGGAAAAGTGGCTGATTCATAATGCTGGGACAGATACTGTTAGGAGATGCTGTAGTAAATTTCAACACCTGTCTGTCTATTGTCTGCTAAAATGTGTATTGTAAATAAGTCTACTATGGGATCTAAGAGTCATTAGATCCCTATTGTTATTTGTGTTAATTAACTCTGCTATTGTGTGAAGAAGAGTCTATGTTGATTGTGATAATGTTGATTGGATTTTCTGAACTACAAGACGGCCAGTCTGGCCTAACGGTCATGTCTGAGTCATCTAGGCTGTCTAAAGGGATTAGTTAATTAGCTCATGTTAATTAGGTTAATTAGGTTACAGCTGTATTGTTAGAGTAATATGAGCAGGAGGTCTGCACCTTCACTTTTAGTGTATAAAAGCCTGTATTTTGCAATAAAAGAGATTCCTGCTTGAACTTACATACAGCCTGCCTGGTGTTTGTTCTGAGCTATCACAACTGGACTAGAACGGCACAGAGCTGTAGTTCTAGTCCTGGAGCATCGGATGACCGAACCATCAGACGCTGCAATCTGATTCAATAGCTGCAGAGGAGTGTCGGGAGAGTGGAACCGAGCGAGCAAGGGGCTTGTTACAAGGTCAAAGTTGGCTGCATCAAACATGCATAGCAACAAACATAGGGACATAGAAGGTAATGTCCAAAATCTAAAAGGGGTAAAATTATAAAAAAGGTATCATTGGTAACTAATTCAGTATATTAATGGTGGTAAAATATGGTTTTCATCTGTGGAAAAGGACTCGCCAAAGATGCTCTTCTTCAACAACACAGCAGCACTACCAACCAAGCCTGCAGGCCGCAGTGAGTATTCCTACCACACAGCTCCACAAATTATCTCACACCTCTTACGATGACAATCATGTCTCTCAATTAATGCTAGAGGTTTAAACCACCCAGCCAAATGGTTTTCTTTATGAAAAGAAGCCAACAAACAAAAAGCGGACATGTTATGCGTCCAAGAAACGCACTTCCAACGCGACAACACACCATATTGTGCACATAAGGACTATCCATACCTTTTACCTTTCACATCACAAAAAGGGAGGTGTTCTTCTTGCCTTTAAAAATTCCCTCTCTTTTGTACCCAGAAACGTTGTTCTCGATGAAGGAGGCAGATACATCATAGCCACAGGAGACATCAACTCAACACCATACACAATTGTCACGTTATATGCACCAAACTCACACCAAATCAGATTCTTTAAAAAGGTGCTTTATAAAGCAAACTCCATAAAATATGGTATTCTCTTGATTTGTGGAGACTTCAACGTGACACCGGATCCATCTCTGGACACTTCCTCAGGTAAACCTAAGGGTGTACCACCCCTTCAATCAATACTCCACAAAGAGGAGTTATTTGATACATGGAGATGTCTCCACGACAATGAGAGGGACTACACCTTCTTCTCTAGCAGACATTGCTCATACTCACGCATAAACTTGTTCCTAACGGATAAATGGCTCCTACAAAATGTGGAAACAAGGAAAATACATGATATTACGTGGTCTGACCACTCTGCTATTTCTATGTCCTTTAGGGAGAGGGGAATCTCCTCCTCACCCCCCATCTGGCGCTGTAACACACGTATACTCCAGGAACCCAGATATCAAAAAACCATATCTCGGCACCTAAAAAATTTTTTCTTAGATAATGCTGGATCAGTAATTGATCCGTATATCTTATGGAATTCACATAAGGCCTTCATGAGAGGCATCCTGATTCAAATAGGAGCGAGAGAAAAAAAAAGATGGGCTCAGCAGCTTAACAATGTTCTGCAAGACATACACACTGCAAAAAATCAAAATTAAAAAGATCCTTCAATTCCATTAACTAACAAACTAAAGTCCCTTAGAGAAACACTAAGGAATATACTATCACAACAATATGACACACACCTCAGACGCCTTCAATTAAATCATTATGCAAACGCTAATAGGGCAGGTAAATATCTAGGAAGCAGATTGAAGGCAGCTTGCATTAAAACAAGAATTGCTTATGTGAAACATCCTACCCTACCACACAAAATCATGAACCCACAGGATATTGCTAACCAGTTCGCGGAATACTATAGTTCACTCCATAACCTACATAGTGATCCCAACACACAGCAACCTACAGTAGAAAAAATTGAATCATTTCTACAGCATATTGATCTCCCAATTCTTTCTGAACACCACCTAGAAACACTGAATGCACCAATTACAGTCCGGGAAATAGAACAGACAATAAACACACTTCCTAACGGAAAATCTCCGGGACCTGATGGTTTTTCTAATGAATACTTCAAAACATTTGCTGATATTCTCTCACCACACATGACAACAGTAATCAATAAAGCTGCTGAGACCGCAACACTCCCACAAGATATGCTGAAAGCACACATAGTAACTCTACCTAAACCAGGAAAAGAACCTACTACACCAGCTAATTTTCGCCCAATTTCCCTCCTCAATTCAGATACAAAGGTATATGCCAAACTACTGGCCAGGAGACTGACAGATATTATACCATTTATCATACAGTGGGACCAGATGGGCTTCGTGAGGGGGAGACAGACCTCAGACACAACCAGAAGAATTGTTAATGTGATACATTTTGTGGAAAAAACTTGGAAATTACTCTCACCAAGTTTGGCTTTAAGGGTTCTATACTACAAGTCATTATGGCTCTATATTCGTGTCCCTCAGCACAAGTATACTCTAATGGGTTTCTATCCAAAACCTTCAACATTACCAATGGAAATAGGCAGGGGTGCCCCCTATTTCCAACTATCTTTAATTTGATGATAGAACCTCTAGCTGAGACTATACGGACTCACCCCTTGGTTACAGGCTTCCAGTTTGGCTCCAGCACACACACCATCAATCTATTTGCAGATGATGTAATCCTGCTCTTGACTAACCCAATCACATCATTACAACAGGCCCACAAAATTCTTAGCACATTTGGGGAAGTCTCATACTATAAAGTTAATTTCACTAAATCACTAATACTTGATGTTGGAGTACCACCCCCTATTCGTGATTTGTTACAGTCACAATTACCCTACACGTGGAGCAACGGAGGTATCACATACCTCGGTATCACAATCACAAACAAAACCTCCATGCTCGCTAAAACTAACATAATTCCTCTGGTAGCCAAACTGAAGGCCCAGATCAAGAATATGTCCAATACCGAAATTTCATGGCTTGGCAGAATTACAGCCTATAAAATGATGATATTACCGCAAATACTATATATATTCTGTACTCTGCCGATCCACATACCTCTGTACTATATCAACAATATAATGAAGCTAGGATGGAGGTATACATGGAACGGTAAAAAGGCAAGGTGTTCTTGAAATAACATCTTATCCCATAGGAAAATAGGAGGGGCAGTTAGATTGGATCAAACCAAACACTGGTTCAAGACTAAAGACATACCACTATGGGTGGATATAGAGAAAGCACTAGCACCAACAAGACCTAACTTTACTATTGCTAAGCGATAAGTGGATACCTTGGAACATGAAAACCTTAACTCCCCCAATGCAGATAACCTTGAGAGCACGGAGACTCTTACTATCACAAAAACATAAGGACATTCAGGAGATAAGCTACGACATACCCTTGACACTCTTAGAGACCAAGATTCCACTACTAAAGGTCAAAAAACTGACGTACAATGGCATTACGTATATATCAGACCTCTACAATGGGTCAAAACTCAAATCTATCCATCAGATTATGACACAATATAGCCTTCTGAGGGATAGCAGACTTGCATGTCTAGGGATCATACACTTTCTTAACCACTTGCCTACTGGGCACTTAAACCCCCCTCCTGCCCAGATCAATTTTTAGCATTCAGCGCTGTCACACTTTGAATGACAATTACTCAGTCATGTAATACTGTGACCAAATGAATTTTTTGTCCTTTTTTTCATACAGAGCTTTCTTTTGGTGGTATTTGATCACCTCTGGGTTTTTTATTTTTTGCGCTATAAATGAAAAAAGACAGAAAATTTTGAAAAAGACACATTTTTCTTTGTTTCTGTGATAAAATTTAGCAAATGAGTAATTTTTCTTAATAAATTTTGGCCACAATTTATAATGCTACATATCTTTGGTAAAAATAACCCAAATTAGTGGATATTATTTGGTCCGTGTGAAAATTAGAGAGTCTACAATTTATGGTGCAAATCATAAAAAATTGATCACACCTGATGTACTGACGATCTATCTCAATTCTTGCGACCCAAACAAGTCAGGAAAGTACAAACCCCCCCCAAATGACCCCTTTTTTGAAAGTAGACATTCCAAGGTATTTAGTAAGAGGCATGGTGAGCTTTTTGATGTTGTCATTTTTTCCCACAATTCTTTGCAAAATGAAGATTTTTTTTTCCCCCACAAAATTGTTATTGTAATAGGTTATTTCTCTCACATGGCATGTGCATACCACAAATAACACCCCAAAATACATTCTGCTACTCCTCCTGAGTATTACGATACCACATGTGTGGGACTTTTTCACAGTCTGGCCACATACAGAGGTCCAACATGCAGGGGGCACCATCACATGTTCTAGGAGCATAAATTACACATCTAACTTGTTGACTACCTATTACACTTTTGAAGGCCCTGGAGCACCAGGACAATGACACGTGACACTGATGTGGCACTGATGACAGATGGCACTGATATGTGGCACTGATGTGGCACTGATGACAGATGGCACTGATGTGCCACTGACACTGATGTGGCACTGATGACAGATGGCACTAATACGTGGCACTAATGACAGATGGCACTAATATGTGGCACTAATTCATGGCACTGATGACACGTGACACTGATGACAGATGGCACTAATATGTGGCACTGACACGTGGCACTGATGACAGATGGCACTGATACGTGGCACTGATGACACGTGGCACTGATGACAGATGGCACTAATACGTGGCACTGATGACAGATGGCACTAATACGTGGCACTGATGACAGATGGCACTAATACATGGCACTGATGACAGATGGCACTAATACGTGGCACTGATGACACTGATGACAGATGGCACTGATACATGGCACTGATGACAGATGGCACTAAAACGTGGCACTGATGACAGATGGCACTGATACGTGGCACTGATGACAGATGGCACGTGACACTGACAGGTGGCACTATGTGGCACTGATGACAGATGGCACTGATGACAGATGGCAGTGGGGACAGATGGCACTGGGGACAGATGGCAGGGACATGACAGTGGGGACAGATGGCTTTGGGGATAGATGGCAGAGACATGACAGTGGGGACAGATGGCAGGGACAGATGGCAGTGGGGACACTTTTTTCATTTTCTTTTTACTTATGCGCCGCGGCGGTTCGCTCTCCCTCCTCACACGCTGTCTCTGTGTGAGGAGGGAGAGCCGCAGAACACCGGCGATGAGAGATGATCTCATATGTTTACATATGAGATCGTCTCTCATTGGCACCGCCAATGCGCTGAAAACGGCCGCTATGATTGGCCGTTTTCAGCGATCTGTGACTGGCTGTGTCCGAGGGACATGGCCAGCACAGAACTTCCCCAATGCATCGCGTGGGCGCAAAGTGGTTAAATATCAAACGAAACCAAATATTACCCTTCCAGGCCAAATATGGCACTTCTATTCAATAGAAGAAAGTAAAATGAAAGGCATATCCTTTTTCTATAACCACGTTATAGAAGGGACAAACTCTCATTCATAAAAACAACAGCAATGGGAAAATGGGAGGAAGAACTCGGCACTACCTTCTCTACAGAACAATGGCAACTATCATTCAAGTAAATACACAAAGCCTCTCACTGTGTTAAACACTGGGAACTGGCAATTAAGATGGCCAATGGATGGCATTGCACTCCACATAGACTAGCAAAATACTTTCCCGGAACCTCACCACTTTGTTGGAGAGCATGTGGACACATAGGTTGCTTACTCCATATGCTCTGGCACTGTCCAACAGTGAAAAGTATATGGAACCAAGTATTTAGACTTCTCTCATCTATAACTGGAATGATCACATCCCCAGACCCAGCATTGGCAATCCTACACTTAAACATGGAGAAATTCCACACAGACTTTAGACATGTCATAACACACATACTGCTAGAAACGCGATCACTAATTCTACAAAATTGGAAATCCACTACAGCCATAAACATATCAGACATCATTAAAGCTGTAAATAGGAATTATACTTTCGAACGTCTTATAGCGATAAACTCGCTAAAATGCGAAACATTCGACAAATATTGGTCTATATGGCCCTATCAACTCTGAATATAACTACATAAGAGGTTACTTCGTAGTATTAACACTACCTGTATTAATACTATCTGTAATTACTTATAAAGTACTGTGTCACAACAAGTTAATGAATATCCTTCATAGCTGCATATCAAACTAATATGTATATCACGAATATGTATATCACATTTAACATCCTTTTTGTTCTGTACTATGTTTATTTCTCTGAAATATTCAATAAAAAACTACTGAAACAAAAAAGTTTTGTTTGGGTACAGCGTCGCACAACCTCGCAATTGTCAGTTAAAGCGGCGCAGTGCCGTATCGCAAAAAATGGCCTGGTCAGGAAGTGGGTAAATCCTCCAGAGGCTGAAGTGGTTAAAATATTAAGATATGTTTCCATATGAATATATATATATATATATATATATATATATATATATATATATATATATATATATATATATAATATATATATATATATATATATATATATATATATATATATATATATATATATATATATATATATATATATATATATTCACTGTCCACTTTATTAGGTACACCTTGCTAGTACCAGGTTGGACCCCATTTTGCCTGCATTTTTTTATGTCATAGATTCAACAAGGTGTTGGAAACATTCCTCATAGATTTTGGTCCATATTGACATGATTGCATCACGCAGTTGCAGATTTATCGGCTGCACACCCATGATGTGAATCTCCTGTTCCACCACATCCCAAAGATGCTCTATTGGATTGAGATCTGGTGACTGTGGAGGCCAGTGAACTCATTCTCATGTTCAAGAAACTAGTTTGAGGAGATTTGAGCTTTAGTGATATGATGCATTATTCTGCTGGAAGTAGCCATCAGAAGATGGGTACACTGTAGTAATAAAGGGATGGACATGGTCAGCAGCAATACTGAGGTAGGTTGTGGCATTTAAATGATGCTCAATTTGTACTAAGGGGCCCAAAAGGTGCCAAGAACATATCCCCCACACCATTACACCACCAGCCTGAACTGTTATTACAAGGTTACAAGGCAGGATGGATCCATGCTTTCATGTTGTTTACATGACCCTACCATCTGAATGTCGCAAGTTAAATCGAGACCCATCAGACCAGGCAACTTTTTTCCAATCTTCTACTGTCCACTTTTTTGTCCACTTTTGGTGAGCCAAATTGTGCAAATTGTAGCCTCAGTTTCCTGTTCTTAGCTGGCAGGAGTGTCACCCAGTGTAGTCTTCTGCTGCTGTAGCCCATCTGCTTCAAGGTTCGATATGTTGTGCATTCAGTGGTGGTATTTTGCATACCTTGGTTGTAACAAGTGGTTACTTGAGTTACTGTTGCCTTTCTATCATCTCAAACCAGTCTGCCTATTCTCCTCTGACCTCTAACATCAACAAGGCATTTTTGTCCACACAACTGCCGCTCACTGGATATTTTCTCTTTTTTAAACCATTCTCTGTAAACCCTAGAGCTGGTTGTGCATATAAATCCCAGTAGATCTGGAGTTTTTTTTAAATACTCAGACCAGCCTGTCTGGCACTAACAACCATGCCACATTCAAAGTCGCTTAAATCCCCTTTCTTCCCTATTATGATGCTCGATTTGAACTTCAGCAAGTCACCTTCACCAAATCTAGACGCCTAAATGCATTGAGTTGCTTCCATCTGATTGTACCTAATAAAGTGTTCAGTGAGTGTATACATGTACAAGACATCATACTATCTAAAAGGACCTGGTGATGGCAAGAATTATATTCCCATATGTACGTATTATTGTGATTATGAAAATAGGAAAGTTTATCTTTGTTTGTTTTGTTTGTTTTTTTTTACAATATACTGTATATGTAACTCAGAAGTAAGATGTAAATTAGGTTGCAAGATTTATACAGAGATCCTATGGAAGAGGCATAATTAATCTATAATGAAATTGATCACTGGATAAATCACACCTCTATCACAAACATCACATGATTAAAATTATAGTTCTCTAAAGAGTAATATCACAAATATTACAAAACCCAATGAATGTAGTTATACATCTGATTATAGGAAAGATCACATATCTAGATAAGGATAAAATATTAAATCCCATATAGATTGACTTGAATAAAATACAATTTTATTTCCAGAAGACCTAATATACAGTCATGGCAAAAAATATTGGCACCCCTGTATTTCTGTCAGATAATGCGACACCTCACCCATAACATTTTTGCAATTACAAATGTTTAGGCATGCAAACGTTTATTTCTTTTGTTTGTATTTGTATGACACAAAAAAGTGGAGAAACAGAAAGCCAAATCTGACACATTGCAAAACTCCAAAAATGGATTGGACAAAATTATTGGCAACCTCAATTTTGTATTTGATAGCACACCCCTTGTAAAAAATAACTGAAATCAATCGCTTCCTGTAACCATTAATGAGTTTCTTACACCTCTCTACTGAAATTCTGGACCATTCTTCTATTGCCAACTGCTCCAGGTTTCTCAGATTGGAAGGGTTCCTTTTCCCAACTGCTGTTTTGAGGTCTCTCCACAAGTGCTCTATAGGATTTAGATCTGAACCCATTGCTGGCCAGTATTGTTGGGTGAACGGTTCGATCCGAGTATGAGTTCGGGCTTTCTTTAAATAGCCGGGTGCCGGAACTTGCAACCACAAATCAATTTAAATGTGATTTGACTAGTTTTTTTCCCTTAGAAATATCATTTTTGCTGCAGCATGTTCTATATATGCTACAGATGTGCCACTTTGCAGGCAGACTAAGGGGACCCCCCAGGCACTATATTTAAAGTAATTTTTCATTTTTAATGTTTCAGTTTAAGCATCCTTAAAGTGGTGTTCCGGACAAAATTATACTTTTTAAATAAAAATACCCCTATAATACACAAGCTTAATGTATTCTAGTAAAGTTAGTCTGTAAACTAAGGTCTGTTTTGTTCGTTTATAGCAGTAGTTTGTTATTTTATAAACTTACAGCAGGCCGTGGCCATCTTAAGTCTGGGCATCTGAAGCCAGACTGTATTTCTTCCTGGATCTCATCCTTGCAGATCTCGCACATGCTCAGTGCAGCACAAGCAGTGTAATAGGTTTCAGGTCAGGTTTCCATAGCAATGGCAGTGTCAGAGGAAGCTGCCACCCCTTCCCAGAAGGCATTGCAAACAGGAAATGATGCGATGGGCCGCGGCCAGGGAGGAGGAAGTGAAAAATGAATACAGCAGATATATAGTAAGTGCTGAGAAAAAAAAAGTAAGAATATATCCAATTCGTTTTATAGTGCACAGTTTAGTGAGGGATGCTGAAGAGTTGTAAAAGTGGGTGGAACTCCACTTTAAAATCAATGCCCCTGAAAAAAAATGATTGTTTAAAAAAAGAAAATGTGCATTGATATGTCCCCCAGGGCAGTACCCAGACCTCATACCCTTTTTATGGCCAATTACTTGCATATAAGCATTCAAAGGGGGCATTTTTTACTTTTCATGTTTGGCATCCATAGACTTCAATGGAGTTTGCGGTTCAGGGCAGAACTTTTCCACTATTCGGGAGTTCTGCTGTGAACCGAACAGGTGGGTGTTCGGCCCATCTCTACTGGCCAGTTCGGTACTCTCCAGCACTTTGTTTTTTATACCATTTCTGGGTGCATTTAAGACCCATGACCTCTAACGAAGACCCAACTTTCTGACACTGGGCCCCACATTGCACTCCAGAATTCTTTAGTGGTCTTCAGATTTCATAATGCCATGCACACAGTCAAGACATCCAATGCCTGACGCAGCAAAGCAACCCCAAACCTCAGTGAACCTCCACCATGTTTGACTGTAGGGACTGTATTCTTTTCTTTAAAGGCCTCATTTCTATTTCTAAAAACAGTAGAATGATGGGCTTTACCAAAAAGCTGTAATTTTGTAATGTCCACAGCACATTCTCCCAAAAGGATTTTGGCTTCCTTGGGTGAGCTTTGGCAAACTCTTTGGTCAATTTTTCTCTTTTGTTTACATCCAGGGAGATTAGCTACAATGCCATGGGCTTCTTGACAATGTTGCGCACAGAGGACACAGGATCTCTGGAGATGGACTTGTAACCTTGAGATTGTACATGCTTTTCCACACCTTCTAGGCTAGTCCTTAGATATGGGAATTTTTTTAAATAAAAATGGAATTTCTGAGAGAAAAGGGATCAAGCTCTCTCTTCTGATCATCAGCCCTCTACAGTCTTCGATCTTTCTCTTCTGATGGCCCCAATGTACAGCCAGGACTGGTAGAAGGCAGGGTCGGATGCCCTTAGGCAGTACAATTTGCTGGAGGTGGGGGGGCGCACTCGCAGGTGTCACACACACTACTAGCCAACGCCACTGCCTGTACCTGAAAAACTGTCTATTATGTGCTGAGTGCGCTCCTGCACCCGACAGTGCTGGCACAACAAGTCCTTTTCACCTCCCTTCCTGTCAGCACTCTGCTTCACTGTGCACTCCTCCTACGTAGGAGCCTCGTTAGTCTCGGCCCGGCGGCATGATGTCACTCACGGCCGGAGGTAGGTGGGAGGACTCAAAGGAGTGCAGAGAGCTGTGTTGGCGGCAGCGCTGCGACCTAGAGGAGCCTGGCTCTAGTTCTAGCTGGAACCTGGAATACAAGCTATATCTTTGGATATCAGCCTGGGTAAGAAATATCACCAGCTATATAATATATATATATATATATATATATATATATATATATATATATATATATATATATATATATATATATATTTATATTATAGAATATAAAAATTCAAAGTCTGCACAAATACTAGAAAGCATCATGCACAAATACTAGATAGTGTCCCTGCTGCCTTGACCACGCTGAGTGCAGCGATCAAAGGTGACAGACAGCATCCACTCTCTGCCCAACACCACCACTCATTGCCTGTCAGTACTAGTGGTTGGTTGGTTGCTTGGTCATCCAAGCAACCAATCACGTGGTTGCCCCGTTCCCAGGCTCTGACTTTTAAAGGAGAAGGAGAACAGAGCTTCCTACTGCAGACCTGCTGGACCCATTGCCCCAACTTCCATCTGTATGTCCTGTAGCTGTTTGCTGGAGTGATGGAAGTGGAATCTCTGGGGACCATGATATAATAGGAGGGGAACTTTTGGGACTCTGATGTGAAGTGGGGAATCTGGGAACCCTGAGGAAAGAAGGGGGACACTGAGGACCCTGACCTAAGGGGGGACTTTGGGACCCTGATTTAAAGAGGGGGGCTCTGGGAGCCCTAATGTAAGGGATAGTGACACTGGAGACCCTTATGTAAGAAGGGGGGACTCTGGGGATCCTGATGTAAGGGGGGAGAATTTGGGGACCCTGATGTAAGGGGGGGCCCTTGTCCCGGCACTGCTTACAGCTTTCCTTGCTTGTCAGAGAAAGAATCCCTTCATATCTCTCTTCTGATCATCATCCCTGCGCATATTCTCTCCAGATCATACCACAAGCAGCCTTTCCTAGGTGGGCCTCTAAACCCGCCATACGGGTATATTACCTGCTACAAAATATTTTTACTCTATCCTATGGAGTGTTCTTTTAGTGTCCCAAAATGTCTTTAATAACTTCCCCTTCGGCCCATGTACATAAACCGCCAGACAGGAGCTTTGTCAACGCAAGTGAAAATATATATAAGACCTCCCACATCAGCCGCTCCTGTGCAAAAAACGTGAAAAAGTCTCACACATGTGGTATCCCTATACTTGGGGGGAGTAGCAGAATGTGTTTCGGGATGTAATTGTAAATGTGCCTATGTTGTGTAAGTAATAACTTGTTAAAATGACAACCTTGTGGGAAAAAAAAACATTTTTTATTTAAATTCTTCATTTTCCAGAAATTGTGACAAAAATTGCAACTTCAAAAAACTCATCAAGCCTCTTTCTAAATACATTGGACTGTTTTCATTTGAAAATGAGGTCATTTTAGAGGTCTTGTTTTAGGGGCATCAAGAAATGAGAAATTGTAGTCAGTATATCATGGTCGATCAATTTTCAAATATTCTGTACATACCATAGTTTGTAGACTCTCTTACAGACACCATAAATAATATACAATTAATTGTTTTTGTTCTTCACTAAAGAAATGTAGCAGAATACATTTTGGCCTTAATTTCATGAAGAAAGATTTTTTATTTGAAAGGTTTTATAACAGAACAAAGAAATAATAAAATTCTGTCTTTTTTCCTTTATATAGTAAAAAGTATAAACTAACAGTAGTAATTCAATACCACTAAAGAAAGCTATAATTGTCTAAAAAAATTTTATAAAATTAATTTGGGCACAGTGCTGCATTACTGAGTAATTGTTATTCACAGTGGACAGCGATGAAAACTGAAAAATGGCATGGAGTGGAAATGGATGAAACAGTCCAGTCTTCAAGTGGTTAATGAAAGTCATAGGTCTATTAACTGAAACAGGTGACTTTTAGCTAGAATCTTCATGGGTAGGAACACTAGGTCTCTAATATTTGAAAAGTAATTAATATATCCAAATAATTTTTTAACTGCACTGCCATTTGTGGAAATGTCACTTTTAAAGCCACACAAATTTTAAACTGAAAACTGTGCTGGAATGAAGAGTTATTTTAAATGGTCAGCTTAAAATATGCCTAAAATGTGGTACAAATGTCTGTAAAACAGTAAGTTGTGTTTTGTTATCCAGCAGAGACTAAATAAATAGACTGAGTTGTGTTATCTACAGTATATACCCTAAATTAGCAGAACCATTCCTAAATGTAGGCCATTTTCTTGCTGTTATTTGCACTTGCAGAAATCAGTTAATGTGAATGTACTGTACACAGGAAGATCAATGATGCCCCTTCTAAATTCACTGCAATGATAGTAATTGCACAGCAGTTAATGTATGTGCTCTGTTCTTCGCCAGAAGAAAAATAAAACACAAATTTAGGGAAAAAAATCCTGAATATACTTTTAGCAGATTAATCAATGCTGTACTGTACATGAATTATCATTGTATATGGTACACGGTCTTACAGCCCCCCAAAGAATAAACAATTAATATCCTATTAAAAGATAAAATACCAACACCTGCTGCTATATATTTGCCTGTAATCCAAAGATTTCCCTTGCAGTATTTTTTTTCTGCATTTGGATGTCCTTAGTCTGATGGGCAGGTTCACCCACTTTAACTGAAAATAGAAGCAGCACAGTGATAAGCTTATCTCTCTGTCTCTTTGTTCTTTCCACCTATCAGCACCCTGTCCTCACATGAAGTGATTGGCACCTAGCTATATCTCTTTCCCTCACACATGATCCCTGCTGTACAGGAACTGCAGGAGGCTGATACCAGGTAAAATGTAGGAGGGAGGGGGAGGGGGAGGGGGAGGGGGAGAGAGGGAGAGGGAGAGAGGGAGAGGGAGAGAGGGAGAGAGGGAGAGGGAGAGGGAGAGAGGGAGAGGGAGAGAGGGAGAGAGGGGGAGAGAGAGAGAGAGAGAGAGAGAGAGAGAGAGAGAGAGAGAGAGAGAGAGAGAGAGAGAGAGAGAGAGAGAGAGATTTTTTTTAAGCAGGAACTAGGGGGAACTCAGTTCCACCACCTCTGGCTCAGGTCTTCTCCTCCCTGCTCACTACTATCACTTGGTAACACTGAAGTCCAGCTTCTGTGTTTACAAGTGATAGCTTATCTCCCAGTAGCTCCCACAGGTCAGATCCCCTGTGCAGATCCCACTGAGTGCCGGACAGGGACAAGGGAGATACAGAACAGGTGCCCAGGGTTCGGTGCAGTCATGGGCAGGAGAGGGTGCATGGTAGGCTGCACCCTCTGTGGTCTCCATTTTTTCCCTGGTGACCAGTTGTTGATGCTCCTACTGCATGATCTCCCTTGCAAGTGACTGTAGTATATATAGTATGCTGGGAGGTACTACAGCCGGATAGGTACTTCAGCTTAATATTGCAACAAAGGTAAGAAATATGACAGATGGTGGAGCTTTTAAGGAGGGGGGAGAAGATGAGGGCAGTGGAGGGAGGGGTTGCATGCAGAGGGAAGAGCTTCTATTTGATGCCATTTGGCAGGTATGCGTGTGTGGCGGAAATGGTTGCGTTCCTGCACCTATTCTCTGAGAAAAAAAGCCCTGGATACATATACACATATTGATCATTTCGTTTCCCAGATTAAAATAATCATATAGTATGTATGCAGTGTTAATTATTATGTATAATTATGCAATTATTTTATGGTCTCTCTTTTTAGAATTTTACAATTTCATACCCAAATATAAAATAATAATTTTGTGTTAAGTAGACCACTACAACCTTGAAACCACCACTCCAAGGAGCCCTCCAGCCTCAGAGTCACTGCCATATCTCCACAGCTACCTGCTCAAACCCTGTTTTAGCACCATTTACTGAAGACCTATCTTTGAAAGACCTAGCATTGAATCATTTTAAATACAGGTCATCTGCAATTACATATAATAATTGAATATATTATAAGTCAGTCCCACACCCTTCAGTCGCAATGAGCACTTTAAAGAAAATGTCAGATAGCATCAGTGATGATTTAAAGTAAAGTAACCTATTGTTACAATGAGAAGTGGAATTCTTAAAAGAGAAGTAAAGCCAAAGTTTTTTTTTTTGTTCTATATAATATTTCTCCTATGGATCACAGGAGTGCAATTCTTTCTGCACTCCTGTGACCCATTTTTAGCTGACAGCAGGCTAAAGCTATTAAGTTTCAGGGAACTTAAGAAGACATGCAACCATTTATTGAAATTGGAGAAGAAACAGTTTATTCTTAAACTGTGTAGAGGGTTCCTTACTGTCAGAGGGGTAAGGATGTGGAACTTCCATCCACAAGCAGTGGTGTTAGCAAGGAGTGTCAATAGCTTAAAAAAACTCTTATGCCCCATACATGCGATCGGACTTCTCGTTGGAAAAAGCTATGATGGTTTTTCCGACGGAATTCTGCTCAAACTTGTCTTGCATACACACGGTCACACCAAATTCCGACCACCAAAAATGTGGTGACGTACAACACGTATGACGGGACTAGAAAAAGGCAGTTCAATATGAAGTGTGCCACCCTTTGGGCTCCTTCTGCTAATCTCGTGTTTATCTTGTGTTAGTAGAAGTTTGGTGAGAGACGATTCGCGCTTTTCAGACTTGTGCTTTTTCAGATTTTTTTTACTGTTGTTCAGTTTGTGCTTGTGGGTTTGTATCTGCTTTTCAGTGCTTGTAGACAGTTTGCATCTGTTTTTCAGTGTGTTCTTGTCCACTCCTTACTGATTTTCACCTTGCTCTTCACAGGCCTTGCTGTTCTTCAGTGCGTTCTGTTAGTTCGTTCTAACCAGCCGACAGTTTTGAAGCCATGTTGCGGGTACATGCTCGTCCTAGAGTTCGTGCTATGCGGGGGCTTGGTGTTAGGCTTCTAGCTTTGTCCCAAGCCCAGTCCATGAACAGGGTGGATAGAAGTTCATGGACCAAGAACTGGTTACTCTAGTGTGACCAATTCTCTCACATGCCTTTGCTGCGGGAGATCCGTGTGAATAACCCTGAGGATTTCAGAAACTTTCTCAGGATGACGGACCCCATTTTTCACCGTCTGTTGGCTTTGCTGACCCGTTATATCAGCAGGCAGGATACCTGCATGAGGCAAGCCATCACTCCTGAACAGAGGCTCATCGCCACCCTGCGGTACTTGATGACATGGAGAAGTCTGTAGGACCTCAAGTTCTCGACAGGCATCTCCCCCCAGGCTCTGGGGATCATTATCCCAGAGACCTGTTCTGTCATCATCCAGGTCCTGCAGAAGGACTATATTAAGGTAAGTTTTCTCATTTAACATCACATTATATGCATTTAATGTTTGATAATGTGTTGTATTTCTTTCATCATTCCATAATTACCACAATTGCAATATGCTGTGAATGTCTCCTTTGTTCTCATGCATGCTGGAAGCTTTTAATGTTCCTTTTTGTCCTTCATGCATATTTGCCTTCACTAACCTCCCCAGAAGGCTATCCTGGGCCCATACACACCTAGCCTAGTTACTTAACAATGTATTTTGTCAGCTCCATAGTACTGCTTTATCCTAAACACCCCCTAAAATGTGTACAAATGTTATTTGTGTCCTTAAATTCATGCAGAGTGCTTTTTTGGGGGGCCCAAAATCATTTGTAACTCTCCCTCCCTCCAACCGCTAAGTCAACCCATACCAATCCTCTATCTGCTGACTTTGCCAAACCCTTACACACCTCCCTCTTTTGTGTTCATATTTATGGATTAATTCAGCAAAACATTTAGTGCAAGGGCCTGCCTGAATACTTTCAAATGGTACTGTTTAAAGTTTTTTTCTCATATTATTATCTTGATAGGTACCGTATTTATCGGCATATAACACGCACTTTTTTCCCCTGAAAATCAGGGGAAAATCGTGGGTGCGTGTTATAGGCCGACCCCCCCCCCAATTGTGTGTGATCGGAGCGATCGCGGCAATTGCCGCGATCGCCGCCGACATACACAGCCGTGTGGAAATTCAAATATGGCGCCGAGACTGCAGGGACTCGGCGGAGCGGAGCTACACATAGCCGAGAGTCCTCGGGTTTTCTTGGCGCCGCTTACAGTCCCGCCCATAGGGCGGAACTGGGCGGGACTGTAAGCGGCGCCGAGAAAACCCGAGGACTCTCGGCTATGTGTATCAGCGCTCCGCCGAGTCCCTGCAGTCTTGGCGCCATATTTAAATTTACACAGGGCTGTGTATGACGGCAGGGATCGCGGCGATCCCACAAAGCTGCACGGGGGCAAGGCTGCACGGGGGGGCAAGGCTGCACTGGGGCAAGGTTGCATGGGGGCAAAGCTGCACTGGGGCAAGGCTGCACTGGAGAAAAGCTGCACTGACAAGGCTGCACTGACAAGGCTGCACTGACATGGCTGCACTGACATGTCTGCGCTGACATATCTGCACTGACAAGGCTGCACTGGGGCAAAGCTGCACTGACAAGGCTGCAATGGACACTGGGGCAAGGCTGCACTGACAATTCTGCACTGGGGCAAAGCTGCACTGACAAGGCTGCACTGACAAGCCTGCAATGGACACTGGGGCAAGGCTGCACTGACACTGACAAGGCTGCAGATGGACACCGATAACGCTGCATTGATGGGCATTTTAATGTAAGTTTTTCTTCCTTAAACTTTACTCCTAAAAGTTTTTTTCCTTAAAATTCCCTCCTTAACTTGGGTGCGTGTTATACGCCGGCGCGTGTTATACGCCGATAAATACGGTAATTGCAGAATGTAAAAGTGTGCTTCAATTTATACAGTGTGTATTTTTATTTTTGGATTATGACACTTCTTACATGTCCAGTGGGCTGCCAATAGTGTAAGTAAGGAGGGCCTAGTCAAAGTAACACACATTATTTATGCATTCAGTTCCCAATGAAGTGGAGAGAGTTACCTGCCCAAAACATACCCCCTCCCTAAAATTTTTACAATGGGCCATCAGAGGGGGTGAGGAATCTGATAAGTGGACCTTATACTTTTGCCTTTAAATACTCCTTCAAATAAATGTTATACTGATGTTGGTCAAGAATGTTTGTGCCTAATCTGCTTGCAATGTTATGTGCAAAATTACTATTTTTTTTCTTGTTTGACTCCACAGTTTCCTTCAATGCCACAGGAATGGCAGATTGTGGCCTCCCAATTTGCCACCCGTTGGGACTTTCCAAACTGCGGAGGGGCAATCAATGGGAAGCACGTCCACATCGTCCCACCGCCCCATTCGGGGTCATACTATTATAATTACAAGGGGTTTAATAGTATTGTGTTGATGGCGGTGGTGTTGACGACATATGAGTTTTTATATGTGGACGTGGGGAGGAATGGCCGGATGTCTGATGGTGGAGTATTTGCCCGGACCGAGTTCTACCGACGTCTTGAGAGTGGTGGCTTGGGATTGCCACCTCCGAAGGAGAACGTGGAAGGACTGCCATTTGTGTTCGTCGCAGATGAGGCATTCGGTCTGGGTGACCACGTGATAAGGCTATTCCCCCAGAGGAACCTCACCCCGGAGAAGAGGATTTTTAATTACCGGCTGGCCAGAGCCAGAAGAGTCATGGAAAATGCGTTTGGGATCCTGGCCAGCCAGTTCCGCCTGTTTCAAACAGCCATAAATATGGCGGAATACAAACTGAACCATATTATTTTGAGTTGCTGCATCCTGCACAATTTTCTTAAAATACATAATGCTAGTTATGTTACCTCTGTTGGACCTAAGGCAGGACTTTCGGAAGTTTCAATGATGGCCCTGGAAGTTGGCCATCCTGGCTTGCCCTCCCAAAGTGTCTGTGAAGTGAGAGAAAATTATGTCCAATACTTTATGGGTAGGGGGGCCATTGCTTTGCCACCAAATTTGGAATAAATTTTCTTTTTTATCAGATAAAATCTTGATTTTCATTTACTGGTTGGGTTTATTTTTGCTGTCTCCTAGGTTCTCCTAGTGCACTTGTGCCAAGTGGTTTTTGCATTATTAAATAACACCCATTGTCACTGTTAACACCAACTTAATACAAAAACTGGTATCGATCATTGAAAGAAGAAGCCACACATTGTTGAGTATAAAATCTTTTATTCTGTGTACATGTACATGTGCGTTGTAAAACTTATTTTTGGTAAAACACCAATTCTTGTTTTAATTTTTTTTTTATATTTTTGAGGGTACATAAACAGGCATGTTTCAAAACATAACATACACAACTCTGGAATTTACAAAGTTCAACATTGAAACACTGAAGGCAATATTAGACATTATAGTGTCCAAAATGTGTTTGATATTGCCTTCATCAGATGGGGTGATGTCACCCCTGTAAAAGTCAAATTTGGAAGATGCACACAAATTGGGAGTCAGACTGGGGATTTCCTTCCTGATCCCATACCTAATGTCAACATGTGCTATCTCCCATCATGGGGGATAAATGGACATGTTTTGGGGGTGCAACCCCTTCCTCTCACCCACTTGAGTTTCAAGGAAGGGGTTGCAGCCACAAAACGCGTACATTGAAATCCCCTGATGGCAGATAGCACATGTTGACACACTGCGTGCATCAAAATTTGGCTTTTAAAATTTGACAAAAAATTGTGCTTAAAAAAAAAGGTGGCATTTTTTGGGTATTTAGATTCTTCCTAGCACATCAATCATGTTCTTCAGTTTTTGTTCAATACCAATTGTTTTTTGCTTTATACAGTCTAAATCACGACTACAATGCATGATGTCCAGGATTAGCCTTTGGGCACTGTCACTGGTGAAATGATGTGATTCTTCTTCCACAACCTGAACATCACCTAAAAAATAAAAATACACACCATGTATTATAAATATGCAGGCATACATCTATTACCTTAATCTGTGGTGTCAGACACTGACCTGTTGTGGTGACAATTTCAACCACCTGTCCTTCCTCCACATCCTCAGGTTGTGACCTTTGTTCCCCTTCTTCAGGAGGTGGGGAGGTCCCTGGTGTCCTCATATTTCCAGAGTCTTTGCTCCCCTATGAGAATGAAACAAAAGATATATTTAGCACACAGATATTTGAGGCCAGAAATAGGATTATGAAACATTGCTTGGGAGTAGGGTACAATTGTCTGTTTGGGCAGAGTTCCAAGCTGAAGACATGATTTATTCCCTTAACAAAGCTGCAATACTTACCTTTTTTGGACAAGTTTCACACATGTAGACACCCCAAGTATCCACTGGAGCACCTGTGTGGGACACCCTAGAAAGTTTGTTCTTGTATTCCACACTAGTGCTCCTGAGTCCAGATGTGTAAACAGCTGCTGAGTGTCCTCTCCTTACATTACACTGAATGAAGTTTGCAATGCCTTCTAGTTTCAAACACATCTAGGCAACAATGTCCTAAACTTCTTTTAATACAAATTATCAAGACCAAATGTAGTTTAACCCTGTATTTGGCAAAGACATTGTATATAGTTGGCAAACGAACAATGTTTACTAGGAACGATTACTGTGCCCACGAACATGAAAGTAGCCATTTTAAAATGTCCAACAGTAAAGAAAAGCACATGGAGCAGCATGCAAGTAATAATAAGAATAGGAATACACGACAACTACTTACTTTTTTGAAGAACTTTCTTGATCCTTCTGTACTGATCCTGCTCCCTTAATTTCAGGTCCGACCCGCGTTTCCTCAATTGCTCCTTGGATCGTCATACCCCAAAATTCCGGCCCAGACTCTTCACAACTTTAGTCATGATCTTGGCCTTTCTCGCATTTGGGTTTGGGTAAGGTCCAAAATCACCATCATAATCGGCCCTCTTCAATATGTCCACCAACTCCACCATCTCTAGGACATATTTGAGGCCTTAAATCTCCTCCTGGATCGGTACGTTTCTGGCTCCGGGCTTTCTAGAAAGAACGTCAGGGGCGGGCGACGAGAGTGGAGTTTCACGCATGTGCAGTGTCTATAAAGCTAACATGTGTGTGTCGTACATACGTTCTGTGTGCGGAGGAAGGACGAATGGAAGCGACAAACGTAATAACGAAGGTAAAACATTTTAACTTGGGACATGAGTGGCCCATACTGATTCTAGATTGAGGCCTATATTGGGATAAGATTAGGAGAGTTTAGCCTGATATTTAGTGTTTTTGTCTTGTGTTTGGTCTTTCATAAAAAAGGAAACAATTTAAAGATCCTGATTTTATGGGACAATTCATAGATCGATACAGAGATAGGAGGAATTTATGGGAGGTGAAAAACCCCTTATATAGAAATAAACCAGCAAGGAAGGCATCGCTGGAGAAACTGCTGGAATTCATGAAAACGCAGGTCCCTGACGCAGACATCACGTTTGTTGAAAATAAAATTGGTAGCTTGAAAAGCACATATAGGAAGGAGCTTCAGAAGGTCCAGAAGTCCCTGAGGTCAGGAGCAGCAGCACATGACATGTACTTATCCAGTCTGTGGTACTACAGCAGGATGGGTTTTCTGGATGACCACATGGAAGCCAGGGAATCACTTTCCACTCTTCCAGCCCCCCTTCCATCCAGTCTTCCCTCAACCCCAGCTGAGGCTTCCGAGGACCAACCTGGGCCTTCCATCCTGGAAGAAATTGGGGAACCCAGATGGAGCCAGGTATAGTTTTATTAAAAATATTTTTTGTGGGAAAATGATTGTTAACTAGATGTTATTATTGCTAACAAATTAATGATTTAACAAAAAGTGTTTTACATATCAATAGACAGTAGGGGCCAAAAATGATTGGGACAAGAATAAAAAAAAGCTGGGCTCAGAATGATAGTCTTTTCTATTTATTAACATTCAATTTGCAACAGTCATGAGCTGAAAATTGTGTGTGATTGATGAACCAAAAACTAAAACTATGTCCCTTTTTCATACACAGGAAGACCTCAGCCAGGACGAGGCTCTGAAATGTGGCACACAGGAGGAGGCGGGGGGAAGTGTCAGCCAGGAGGTGGGGGTTAGTGTCAGCCAGGAGGTGGCGGGGTCCAGTAGCCTAACCCAATCCCAGGTCCCTCCCCTCTGCCTTCCACACAAAAGGCCCAGGAAGGGGAGGAACGTGGAGTAGGCAGCACTGGGCCTCATTAAGGAGGCTAATGACACCCTGAAAGCCCCCCTCGATGCTCTAGAGGCCTATGGTATGTATATAACCTCAAATTTGCAGCAAATGGAGGAGGGCCCATGCCGCAAATGTGAAAAATTAATTTTTGAGACCATCCACAAGGGTGTGAGTGGCCAAATGACAGATGACGTCCACTTATGTATGTTTGCCCATCCTCCTCCTCCTCCTCCTGCCACAAGTCCACCTCCAGAGCCACAGCCTGCAGAGAAGGGTACAGGGAAGGGTGCAGGGAAGGCTGCAGGGCAGCGTGGAGGAAAGGCTGCAGCGAAGAAAAGAAAGTGATGGCCTGGGTTCAGTCTGGTCTGACAGAAGACGCAGCCTGTTGTAGTACCACAGCATGGGGACATACATGTCATCTGCTGCTGTTCGTGATCTCTGGGAGTCCTAGACTAGATTGTGCTCCCTTCTGTATGGACTTCTCAAGCTACCAATTTTTTTATCCACAGAGTTGATGTCTGCCCTGGGGGCCAAAGGCTTCGCAAATTCCAGCTTTTTCTCCAACGTTGCCTTCCCTCTTTATTTTGTTATTATGAGCCAGAATAATTGGAGATTTTTTGATATGAAAATACTTGCCGGTGTGTTATTCTTCAAATAGGACAGTTTGTTTGTGAGTAGGCAGGTACATTTCAAAAATACAATGTCTAATTAACAAGGGACAACAAGCAACCTCCTTGAGGTTTACAAATACAAGATAATAATGGTGTTGTGGAAATGTGACATACAAAAAAAAAAATATGGAGATCACTCCATATAATAATAATTAACAAAAAAAAAACAACAGGAGATCTTGATTTAAAAAAAAATGACTATAAAAAAAATATATAAACATTATTCTGGAGATCTGGCTTTAAAAACCAAAAATATTATTCATGAGATCACGAGAAATAATAAAGAAATAAGTTTGTGAGAACTCTGCGTGAATATGAGCAGCAAAACAACTTCATTCTTCTAGCATTATAAAGAAGAGAATGCGCTGCATTGAAAGATTTAAAAATGATCTGTGTGACGAATGTGCCATCTCCATTACACATGGTCGTTTTACAAGACCAAGTGGCTCCGTCTCGTATTTGATTCTGAGCATGCATGGTTTTTTGTAAGTCGGAATTGCATACACACGAACGGCATTTCCAAAACTTTTTCTGTCGGAAAAATTGAAAACATGCTCTCAAACTTTTGCTGGCGGAAATTCGGCCAGCAAAAGTCTGATGGAGCATACACACATTTTCCGACCAAAAGCTCTCATCTGTCATTTGCTGGCCTAAATTCCGATCATGTGAACGGGGCTTGAGACACAAAATACAGGGATATGGGAATTATTATTTACATAAACACATGCACACACCCACACAGGTTGATCTGGATGGACTGTTTACTCAACCTTACCAACTATTTAACTATGTAACTACTAGTGTCAGTGAGTTCCAGGTGTGAAGGGGTTAAATTCAAGTAACTGAAGTGTGAAAAATGTATATAATGGCTGGTGCTTTTAAACCTGCCTTCTAGGGGGTGAACTCCCTGTCCACCCCCCCATCCACATGCTTGTGTATAGTTATCCAATTAACATCATTGATCATGTGCCGTAAATTATATGGTTATCAACAAGAGGTCACATTTCTCAGTAGCAAAAGATTTACAGTAGTCGCCCAAGTAACCCTATTCTTAGTCCGTATCACAGTTCAGTCATCATTTGCTGCAGTGTTTACCTGTATTGGCTATGGCGTCAGATGTCCAGGTTAGGACTCCTTCTTTTTCTTTGGCAAAAACCTGTACAAACAGAAGCCCAAAAGGAAGTTACAGATTGCAGCAAATGTAGTACAAGGCTTTATTTAGAAAATTGTTTAAATGTAAAAAATAGTCATACAGTATACAACAGTTATGCCCTGTACACACGCTCAGACATTGATCGGACATTCCGACAACAAAATCCATGGATTTTTTCAGACGGATGTTGGCTCAAACTTGTCTTGCATACACACGGTCGCAAAAAGTTGTCGGAATTTCCGAACGCCAAGAACGCGGTGACTTATACAACGTACGACGAGACTATAAAAGGGCAGTTCAGTACCAAGCGTGGCACCCTTTGGGCTCCTTTTGCTAATCTTGTGTTAGTAAAAGTTTGGTGAGAGACGATTCACGCTTTTTCAGACTTGTGGTTTTCAGATCGTATTTCTGCTGTTCAGTTTGTGCTTGTGGGTTTGTATTTGGTCTTCAATGCGTGCAGCAAGTTACTATTGACTTGTCATTGTGTTCTTGTCCTTTCGTTACTGATTTTCAGGTCGCTCTTCACAGGCCTTGCTGTTCTTCAGTGCGTTCTGTTACTTCGTTCTGACCAGCCGACCTTTTTCTAGCCATGTTACGTGTACGTACTCATCGTACAGTTTGTGCTGTGCGGGGGCTTGGTGTTGGGGTCCTTACTTTGACACAAGCCCAGTCCATGAACAGGGCGAGGAGGAGTTCATGGACAAAGAATTGGTTGCTCCAGCGTGACCAATTCTGTCACATGCCTTTGCTCCGTGAGATCCGTGAGAATAATCCTGACGATTTCAGGAACGTTCTCCAGATGACGGACCCCGTATTTCACCATTTGTTGGCTTTGCTGACCCCTTATATCAGCAGGCAGGATACCTGCATGAGGCAAGCCATCACTCCGGAGCAGAGGTTAGTCGCCACTCTGCAGTACTTGGTGACGGGGAGAAGCCTGCAGGACCTCAAGTTCTCGTCAGGCATCTCCCCCCAGGCTCTGGGGATCATTATCCCGAAGACCTGTTCTGCCATCATCGAGGTCCTGCAGAACCATATTAGGGAATATTAGGGAATATTTTTATCCTTTAACATCACATTTTATTGTATTTAATGTTTGATAATCTATTGTATTTCTTTCCTCATTCCCTAAATACCATGATTGTAATATGCTGTGAATGTCCCCTTTGTCCTCATGTATGCTGGAATTTTTTTTTATCTTTTTTGTTCCTTCATACATATTTACCTTCACTTACCTCCCCAGCATGCTCTCCTGGTGCCTCACCTAGTCACTTAACAATGTATTTTGTCAGCTCCATAGTAGTGCTTTACCCTAAACACCCGCTAAAATGTGTAAAATTGTGATTTGTGCTTGAAATTCAGGCAGAGTGCCAGAGGTTTTTGTTTTTTTTGGGTCATTCATTTGCAACCCTCCCTCCCCCCAACAGCTAACTCAGCTGATACCAATCCTCTATCTATCCTCAATCCTTTATCTGCTGACTTTGCCAAACCCATACACACTATACCCACCTCTTTTATGGTCATATTTATGGATGAATTCCCCAAAGCATGTAGTGCAAGGGCCTGCCTGAATACTTTTAAATGGTAATGTTGTATCCTATTATTATCTTGATAGGTAATAGCAGAATGTAAAAATGTGCACAAATGTGTACAGTGTGTATTTATATCTTTGTATTATGACACTTCTTACCTGTCCAGTGGGCTGCCAATAGTGTAAGTAAGGAGGGGCTGGTCAAAGTAATACACATTATTTAGGCATTTATCTCTCAATGAAGTGGAGAGGTTTACCTGGCCAAAACATCTCCCCCCCTAAAATTTATAAAATGGCCCATGAGAGGGGGGGAATCTGATAGGTGGACATTAGACCTTTGTCTTTAAATACTCCCTAAAATAAATGTTATACTGATGTTGGCCAAGAATGTTTGTGTTTATTCTGCTTTCCATTTTTATGTGCAAAATGATTAATTTATTTTTCTTGTTTGACTCCACAGTTTCCTTCCAACCCACAGGAATGGCAGACTGTGGCCACCCACTTTGCTCAGCGGTGGGACTTTCCTAACTGCGGAGGGGCAATTGATGGGAAACACGTCCACATTGTCCCACCACCCAACTCGGGGTCATACTATTACAACTACAAGGAATTCAATAGTATTGTGATGTTGGCGGTGGTGTCGGCTACTTAAGAGTTCCTGTATGTGGACGTGGGGAAAAATGGCCGGATTTCAGATGGTGGAGTCATTGCCCACATGGAGTTCTACAGGTGTCTCCAGAATGGCAGCTTGGGCTTACCACCTCCAGAAGACAATGCGGAAGGACTCCCATTCGTCTTCGTTGCAGATGAAGCGTTTTTGTGGGGGACCATCTTATGCGGCCATTCCCTATGAGAACCATCACCCCGGACCAGAGGGTTTTTTAATACCAGCTGGCCAGAGCCAGAAGAGTGGTGGAGAACACGTTTGGAATAATGGCCAGCCGGTTCCGCCTATTACTTACACCGATACACATGGCGGAATATAAACTCAATCATATCATCCTGGCTTGCTGTGTTCTCCACAACTTTTTAAGGAGAAATTCTGTGAACTATGATGGCTCAGTTGGGCCTGAAGCCAGAATTAATATAAATGAACCAAACCTGACAGCGCTTGAAGATGGCCGTCCTGGCTTGCCCCCCCCAGAGTGCCCGCAAGGTCCGTCTAAGATACATGGAATACTTTGCAGGTAGGGGGGCCATCAATATGCCAGACAATGTCTGACACATTTTTTAAATAAAAATATATTTTAAACTGAACAAATATTTGCTTAGATTTACTGCTTGGCTTTCTTTTAGCTGACCATGACTGAAATTTGGGGAGTCCTGAAAATGGCGTGATTGTGTAAAATTTGAAAGCACTGTTGGGTGTTATTTACTAAAGGAAAATACACTTTGCACTACAAGTGCACTTGAGACTGCACTAAAACTGCACTTATATGGCAAAGTGGATTTGCCTTTAGCAAATAACCCCCATTGTCACTGAAAACACCAACTTTACAACAAAAAATGCTTTTGAGCATTGAAAGAAGCCACACATTGTTGATTATCAATCTTTTTAATCAAAGCACAATCACATGTGCATTTCTAAAAGGTTTATAAAACAAATCAACATGTTTGTTGTATAACAATTTTTTAGGTCACATTAAAAAGTCGAAATCTCCTTTTAAGGTAAAACAGGCATGTTTAAAACCAACAAGAAATACACAACTCTGGAACTTACAAAGTTCAACTTTTCTAGAAATTGAAGGCAATATCAGACATGAGTATTTATAAACTGTTTGATATTGCAATCAGCAGATGGGCTGAAGTCACCCCTGGAAAAGCCAAATTTTGAAGATGCACACAAATTGCCGAATGTCAACATGTGCTAGCTGCCATCATGGGGGATCAATGGACGTGTTTTGTGGGTGCAACCCCTTCCTCTCAGCTACTTTATTATTGAGGAAGGGGTTGCACCCACAAAACGCGTACATTGATCTCCCGTGATGGCAGATAACACATGTTGACACACTGTGTGCATCTTCAAAATTTGTCTTTTCTATAATATGTCACAAAATTTTCACAAAATTGTCAGAAAACCAAAAAAAAAGCACAAATAAGTTAGGGATTTCTAGGGGTTTAAAATTCTCCCTAAAACATCAATGATGTTCTTCATTTTGGTTTGAACATCATTGATGTTTTGCTTGATGTTTTCCAAGTCCCTATTACACCCCATTATCTCCCCGTTCAGGATCTGGGCACTTTCACTGGTGAAATGACCTTCTTCCACAACATCACAATCACCTAAAAATATATAAAAACACCATGTATTATAAATATGCAGGCATCCATCTCTTACCTGAGCTTGTGGTCGCAGACACTCACCTGTTGTGGTGACAATTTCCACCACGTCTCCCTCCTCCTCCTCCTGTTGGGTTTGGGGGATTTCCCCTTCTTCATGAGGTGGGGGGGTCTGTTGTCTCCTCTGATGAGTGGTGTCCTCCGAGTCTTTTCTCCCCTATGTAAAAAAAATAGGTATACTTAGCACACAGATATTTGATGACAGAAATAGGAATATGAAACATTGCTTGGAAGTGGGGTACAATTGTCTGTTTTGTCAGAGTTTCAAGATGAAGAAATATTTTTGTCCTTTGTCAAGCTTGAATGCTTACCTGTTCTGTGCAAGCTTCACAGATGGAGACACCCCTATATTATCCACTGGAGCACCTGTGTGGACCCCCTAATAAAAAGGGTGTTCTGGTGTCCCACACTAGTGCTCCAGCGTCCAGATGTGTAAACAGCTGCTGAGTGTCCTCTCCTTACACAGAATCTAGTTTGCATTTCATTCTAGTTACAAACCCATCTAGACAACAAAATTATTTTCAGAAGAAGGCCTGAAAAAATGTATTGAGATGCATCTGGACAAAACATGGTGTTTTATTGGCCGAACGAACAATGTTTCCTATGAACGACTAATGTGTCCATGGTCATGAAAGTTGCCATTTTAAACTGTACAACAGTAAAGAAAACCACATGGAGCAGCACGAACGTAATAAAAATAAAGAATAGGAACACAGGACAACTACTTACTTTTTTGCAGCGCTCTCCTGATCCTTCTATACTGATCGTGCTCCATGATTTTGAGGTCCGACCACCGCTTCCTCAGTTGATCCTTGGATCGCCGTACCCCAAAATTACGGTACAGACTCTTCACAACTTTCGCCATGATCTTGGCCTTTCTGACATTGGGGTTGGGCTAAGGGCCATACTTCCCGTCATAGTCGAACCTCTTCAGTATGTAGACCATCTCCACCATCTCAACAAAGGCCATATTTGATGCCTTAAATCATCTCCGGGATCGTGACATTTTTGGCTCCGGGCTTTCCTCCTCCTCATAGCTGTAATTAGCACGGACCTGCTCTGTCTCCGCCATGTGCTCTTCCCCACTGCAACGAGAAGGGGCGGGGAATAGACTGGAAAGTATGTCAGGGGCAAGCGGAGTTACACGCATGCCCAGTGTATATAAAGCGTAACACGCGTGCGTAGTATGTACAATCTGTGAGCGGAGGAAGGAGTATAGGAAGCTCCGATCGTGATAACGAAGGTAACATTTAAACTTGGGCCTATACTGCTTATAGATTGAGGCCTATATTGGGACAAGATTAGGAGTCTTTAGCCTGACATTAGGGTTTGTCTTATGTATTGCAGATAAAATGGATGGCTTCAATGACCACAACTTCCTCCCCCTGTTCATAGACAAATACAGGGAGCTGCCCTGTCTGTGGCAGATCAAACACCCGCATTATAATCATAAACAAAAGAGGCAGGCAGCGCTGGAAAAACTGCTGAAGTGGGTGAAGCCGATGGTCCCCACAGCAACCATCCCCTATTTAAAAGCTAAAATTGGTGACCTGAGGAGCACTTATCTTAGGGAGCGCAAGAAGGTCCAGGATTCCCAGAGATCTGGAACTGCAGCAGATGACATTTATGTCCCCAGGCTGTGGTACCATGAGAGACTGCGATTTCTATCAGACCAGACTGAAGTCAGGGAATCCCTCTCAACCCTTCCTTCCACTCTTCCTTTCACCCTATCTTCCACCCCAGCTGAGGCTTCCGATGTCCAACCTGGGACTTCCAGCCAGGAAGAAGTGGATGAGCCCAGCTTGAGCCAGGTATAGCATTGTTCTACAGATTTCTAGTCAATAAATAAATGATGTTTACTAGATGTTATTATTGATCATTAATTGCTGATTTAACAAAGTGTTTTACATATCAATAAACAGTAGTGGGCAAAAATAATTGGGACAAGAATAAAAAATGCTTGGCTCAGAATGATAGTCTGTTATATTTATTATCATTCAATTTGCAACAGTCATGAGGTGAAAATTGTGTGTGATTGATGAAGAAAAAACTAAAACTATGTCCCTTTTTCATACATAGGAAGACCTCAGCCAGGAAAAGGCTGTGGAATGTGGCACACAGAAGGAGGCGGGGGTTAGTGGCAGCCAGGAGGTGTCCGGGGTAAGTGGCAGCCAGGAGGAGGCGGGGGTTAGTGGTAGCCAGGAGGTGGACGGGCCCAGTAGGAGCCTCACAGAATCCCAGGTTCCTCCCAACCACCTTCCAAACAAAAGACCCAGGAAAGGGGAGTAACATGCAGGATTCAGCACTCAGGCTGATTCAGGAGGCTTCTGCGTCCCTCAGAGCCACCCCCACTTGTGAAGAGGCCTGTGCCTGCATGGCTGCCACCAAACTGCAGGACATGCAGGAGAGCCAACGCCTCATGTGTGAGGACATCCTTTATAAAATATTAACTAAGGGGGTGAGGGGCGAAATCACACCCAATACCCACCTGTGTGAGTTGCATCATCCTCCTCCTCCTCCTGCCACAACTCCACCACCACAGACACAGCGTGGAAGGAAGAGTGGAAAGAAGACAAGAAAGTGATGGCCCTGGGTTCAGTCTGGTCTGACAAAAGATGCAGGCTCTTGTATGACCACAGCCTTAGGACATGTATGCCATCTGCTGCTGTTCATGATCTCTTGGACTTCTGGACCAGATTGTACTCCCTTATATATGCACTCCTCAGGCCACCAATTTTGCAGTAAAATAGTTGATGTGTGCCCTGGGGGCCAAAGGCTTCGCCAATTTCTGCTGTTTCTCCAGCTTGCCTCCCTCTTTCTTTGGTTAGGACCCCTTAATACATTTTTGGTTTTTTTTTTTATACTCGCCTATGTGTGTTTTCCTTCAAAAAGGACAGTTTGTTTGTGAGGAGGCAGGTACATTTCAAAAATACAATGTGAAATAATCAAGAGACACCAACACCAACCAGCCTCCTTGAGATGAAATAATACAAGATAATAATGGTGTTGTGGTAACTTGACACACAAAACACACCAAAACTATTCTGGAGTTTAAAAACAATAAAAAAAAACCATACAAGATCAGGATTTTAAAAAAATCCAAAATAAAAAATTTTAATCCAAAAACATAAAAAAAAATTATTTTCGGTAGATGTGACAAATAAAAATATTATATTGATGAAATCACAATAAATAATAAAGAAAGAAGTTTGTGAGAACTCTGTGTGAATATGAGCAGCAAAACAACTTCATTCTTCTAGCATTATAAAGAAGAAGAGAGTGCGCTGCATTAAACTATTTAAAACATTGCAGCTTGACGAATGTGCTATATCCATTCCGAATCCTAATTTTACCAGACCGAGCAGTTCCGTCTCGGAATTTATTCTGAGCATGTGTGGCACTTTTTGCGTCGGAATTGTCCACACACAGTCGGAATTGATGCGAACGGATTTTGTTGTCGGAAAATTTTATAGCCTGCTCTCAAACTTTGTGTGTCGGAAATTCCGATGGAAAAAGTCCGATGGAGCCTACACACGGTCGGAATTTCCGACAACAAGCTCCGATCGCATATTTTCCGTCGGAAAATCCGACCGTGTGTACAGGGCATTATACCCTGAAGAAGCCCAATCTAAAACATGTCGGATTTCATGTTATCACGTAAGAGACGTATGTGACATCACAACACCCAGCAGCCGCCCTTGCTAGCACATGCTCCATGTTACACTAACACTGCCCTATGCCCCCATGTTTAAAGCAGATATCCACCCAAAAATGGAACTTCCGCTTATTTGCTTCCTTCCCCCCTCCAGTGCCAAATTTGGCACCTTTGGGGGGGGGGGAAGGGTACCTGTTTTTGACAGGTACCCTTCCCCACTTCTAGTGAGACAGGGCCGTGGCGCCGCCCCTCGGAAGTCCAGCCCCCCTCTTCCGTCCTTCGCCACCGGGCCAATTGGAAAGCTCAGCGCACTTCACGCATGAGCAGTAGGGAACTTCCAGTTTCCCTTACGACGAATGGCGGCGGAAGCGCCCAACTGCCGATCCGAAAATCGGTGGGTTGACAACATCGCGGGCTCCTTGGACAGGTAGGTGCCCATGTATTAAAAGTCAGCAGCTACAATATTTGTAGCTGCTGACTTTTAATTTTTTTTCCCCAGGCGGAACACAGCTTTACGCGTGGTGGTGTTTTGTGTTTTTTTTAATGCTCTTTTTTGCATGACTATTTTTTACATTTAAACATTTTTCTCAATAAAGCATTGTACTACATATGCTGCGTGGTCCAATATGTAACTTGCTTTTGGGCTTCTGTTTGCCCAGGTGTTGTCAATGTTTTTGTTGCGCTCCTTGGATCACACCAATCTATTTTAGGGTGAGTGGATGATAGTAAAATGGTTTATGTATATTTTTAGCATCTTTTGAGATAGCACTAAGTGAGGTCCTTGGCGTGTTTCAGCTTTTTTTAAGTGGCTCCTTCTGTTTCTGTCTAGATATTATGTATATATTTTTCTGTTTCTGCACTGTACAAATTTTTCTGTTTATGCTTGATTCCCACTATGCTTCTGTTATCACCTTCAAAATATCTACTTACTGCCAGCAGTTACCTGCTATTCTTGAGATTAACCCATGCTTGGTATTTCATATAGTTCCAATACTGCCTTTTACAAATAGAGTCTTGAGGTGGCGGTCTCAAGGAGTTAGGTGCAGTGCTGTAATTCAAGGGCAGTAAAGAGAACCTTAAAGAGTCAGCACACCAAAATAGATATTTTAGTCTGTGATCGATGCTGGAGAATTATGCCACCTTACTATTTTTGTTATATTACTTGAGGTCTGTATAGGCCAAATCTCTGCCCTTATATTTCTGATTCTCTGCATCTGCTCAGGCCATTATCATGGGTTCTGTGTCTATTTTGTTTGATGCACTCATTTATTTTGTATTATGGAGGATGAAATAAGAGGTGCTGGAACATGCAAAGGAGGATAGAAATGCCCAAAATGCGAGGTTTTTGCACAAACAAGTCCCAGAGATTATGGCAAGGAGATCAACTGTTGAGGTATTCAAGATAAGAAGGCAAGAAGTGACCCTATCCAACAGGCTCTATATATAACTAAAATATCAAGTTTGGGTGGACTGACTCTATAAAGCAAGTACGTGCATGCACTGGGGTGCTCACAGAATGCATCAGACACTTCTAAATTGTATTTATCCGGGTTCTTCTCTGAAGCATGCCAGTGTCATACATTTTACAGTGGAATGGAGTTAATGGCAACTCATTTGTGTGTTCAGTTTCATTTGAGGTTTGAGTGTACAGATTTGGAATTGTTTAATGTAAACATTAGTTGTCTTGCTATAATTAAACATGTTTTCTGATTTGCAGGCATGAATCTTTACCTTCAAAGACTGCTATTATGATATTCTCCTTTTTTCCTGAATGCGTACTTGAAGTACCTCACAACCAAGGCTGTGCAGGATCTTCCAGGGATTGGATTCTGCTTTGTCAATGCAAGAAAGGATAATGGAATGGCTGGCTTGAGGGTAACCCTTTTTTTAAAGCCATAACACAAGAATGGTGATTATCAGCTTGGCTAAGCTGAGCCCTAGCAGTAGCACCCTTGCAATGATATTTCAACTTGGATCTTTAAGAGGAACTTGCACTACAAGAAAATTCTGCTTATTTACTGAGGAGCCCTGCACTAAAATGAAGGAAAAAGAATCCATGTGGGTAAAAATAGTTAGTTAATACAGGTTTGTTATCTTATAACCAGCTTTCTTATAATGTAAATAGAGAGGGGAGTTTGGGACTTTAAATGAGGCGCACTAGTCGCCTCCATCCCAGTATCAGGTATATGCAAAATTTTATACAGCAAAAGCTTTATACAGCTTTCTTATAGAGTTGATGTCACCATGCTTCTGACAAGATCCATGAGAATGCTTAGTAGTCCAAATCTCATCAGATGCACAGTAAAAGTGCATCTTATGGCAACATTTTAACTATTCATTATTTCCCACTCTCTCACTGGAAGGATGTGCTGTCACCCACTCCTAGGCTCTGCATGAAGAAGTGGGGGTAATGTAGGGTTAACTAACTTTCTTTATCCACAGTTTTTTTTTTTGTGGGAAAGGGGCACTTGATAAAGAAGCAGACCTTGCATTTTTTTAAGTTCAATAATTTTTATTAAAATTTTTTAAACATAACATAGAAATAGAAACATCTTACAAGTGATGATCATTCAGTTAGTATGGTTCAATGCTATAATTATGGTTGTGCATTCATGGTTGAAGATTTGTAGGATCTTTCAGTAGGCCACATGTCGGCATTGCCCACAGGCACCGATCCTGTGAGCAACTTACTCACATATAAGGCCTGGGTTACAGTTATGAATCGTGTATAACAATCAGCTCATACCATCAATGTTAAGTTACAAAAAAGAAACAGATTATTGGTAACGGGTGCCCCATAGGGAGCTCACTGCATCTGTCTTTGAAAGTTTTTGGGTTAAGCTTTTGTTCTATCATTAATATTCATATCGTTCAAAGGTACATATTAATCTTTAGTTAAAAGTAATATTGATTCATCACTTTCTGAAAGCTTATAATTGTTGTGTTAACTTGGGAGGGGGGTAACAGGGATATTGGATGCCGCTATGCATCTATATATAACTTAAAGGAGCTTCAGTTACTCAAAAACGTATTATTTTTATGCCATTCAAACCAGGGGCGCCAGTGGGGGAATTTCAAATTATGATTGCACTGTGAGGATGTGAACATTGCTTCAAATGTAATGTGTAAGTTGGTAGATCTTATGATCTCAGCTATTCTAATTATTTCTGGGGTTTTCCATTTTTTGACCATTCTAGTCTAGCGCTCAACAATATATGTGAAACTATTTTTCTTGCTGATTGTGGGTATTCTTCAGTACCTAGTGATAGAACGGCTAGTCCCGGATTAGGGAGGGTGGGTTTTGCGTCAACGAATTTCCCTATTATTGTGAATATTTTAGTCCAAAAGGGTCTCAATCTGGGACATGACCACAGTATGTGAAAGAGAGAGCCCCTGCATCTGCATTGTCTTCAGCAAAGACCTTGCATTTTGAATGGGGCATGATAGCATTTATTATTAGCATTATATAGTATAGCCTCTTTATAGTACTCCCTCAATCATAGTGTCTATACAGTATTAGGCACCTTGTATTAAATAAATAAAGGTAATTACCATGTAATGGTAATAGTTACCATGTAATATTGCATTAACATTATGTTATTTGTATCTTCTCCCTGTTTGTATGGATTTTGGTGCCCTGGATTTATCCTCCAATACAAAAACATACTGACAGATTAGTTATCTTCCAGACAAATAGGTGTATGTGTGTCCATAGTAGGGACACCAGCTACATAAATAAATAGTAAAACACAGGCTTTTGATGAATATGGGTCTGTTGATTTGAGTTCTTTTATTTAAGCCTATAAAAAAATCAAGTACTACTACTATAAATGTAAGAAATACGTTTACAAAGTGTTCAATCTGACATTTATATTATCACAGGCTTTTCTTGGAATTGCTTAAATTAGACAGTTTTCGGAAAATGAGCAATTGCATTTAATGGGCTCTCTGTCTTACTCCTAGCTAACTAATGTCTGATTACAGATGAATCTGACAGGGATGTGAGTACAGAGATTGTAAAACAGAGACAGCTGTAAAAACGAATAAAAGATAAATGTGGCTCTCATAGATGAATGTTTTAAACACCTTTTGCAACATATGTTGAAAATGTACCTACAGCAGAATTAAATTTATTTAGGCATGGAAAGAGCAGTTGCTGAAAAATCAGTTGTGATGCAGAAGTGAACAGCTGTAAGCTGTACAAAGTCCACCTTAATTTAACTGAAATAAATAAAATAAACATGATGATTTAGTTAAGCACACTTGCATTTAAGAAAACAGAACAAATTTATTAACTTGCTTTGGTATAATTAGCTTCAAAGTCAGAAATCAGTATGAAAGTGCCAATGCATCTGATCTTGAAAGGTGGAACTGGAAGTATGGATGCAAGGAGGTAGGCTAGATGAGCTACGATGGCATAAAAGCTTCAGAGATGAAAGGAGACAATCTATAAGCCTCAAAGCATTTTTATTCAGCAGCTGGGCCTGAGGGTGACTGTGGAGAAGTTGACTAGCATAAACAAAGCATTCCTCCTGTCACCTTACCTCAACCTCTGCTTATGGTAGTATATTTACTATTCTCAAGCCAGATTTTTAAACCAGCCAAAACTTTATTTAAGTGTTTTTTTGGTTCCAAAATAAATCATCTGTCTCTTTTGAATATCTATTGGAGACCCTATTGCTTAAATTTATGCATTGTGCTCTAGGGCTGCACACCTGCTGTGGTCAGTATGCTGGTACCCAATCCCTCTATTGGCTTTCCTAAAGTAGTAGTAAACCCGCCTATCGTTTTCAGCCAAGGAAGCTTAATCTTCAGCTGTACATGTGATTACCTGTATTTATTGGCATATAACACTCACTTTTTCACCAAGAAAATCAGGTGCAAATAGCGTGTGCGTGTTATACACCAATACTTCAATTTCGGCTGCCTCGGAGGCAACGGGGGGACGAATGCCGTCAGATTACATACAGTGAGAATCTCCTGTTTACTTGGCGGCCTCTGTAATAGGAAGTCAATAGATGGCAATGGCGAGGCTGCTGCATTGATGGCAATGGCGAGGCTGCTGCATTGATGGCAATGGTGAGGCTGCTGCATTGATGGCAATGGTGAGGCTGCATCGATGTGGACTAATAAGGCTGCATTGATGGCACTTGTGAGGCTGCAGGTGGGCATTGATCAGGCTGCATTGATGGCAATAGTGAGGCTGCAGATGGGCACTGACCCTTATTTTGCTTCAAAGTTCCTTATTTAAAATTTAAGTTTTTTTCCTGAAATTTCCCTCTTAAAATGAATGTGCGTGTTATACGCCTGTGCGTGTTATATGCCGATAAATACGGTATTCAGAGTGACTCTTTATCAATTATTCTCTATCAAATCTACTTCCATCTTCCCTTATGAAGAAATCACATAGAGTGATTTCCTATTATCCGCAATAATTCTAGGTCTTTGTATGAGAGACAAAGAAAAGATTACAAAGCAACAAAAGAGCATCTCAAAAGAAAACCCTTCTCCTATTCCAGTTCATGTTACTTAAATAAAAGCAAGAGGAAAATGCAATATGGACTGTTTCTGATTGTATGGGCTGCGATGGGTCAGGTGGTAAACGTGAATTACGGATATAATAATTAATCTGCCGCTCCTTCTGGGGTAAATGCTACATAGAGAAAGGCAAGGTGCATCCCAGGATAAGCCAATAAAGAAAATTAATAATCCATCTGGTTATGAAATCACTTAGTATGCAAATTACGAAATCATGTGAACCTCTGCCCTTTAATGTGTTCCACTCAGCAACGAGCTTACTGTGATTTTACAGATTAAGTCAGGCTGCATATATAGTATTTAAAATGTCTAATTTTGACTTTTTTATTTTCTAAATGGTACAGTTAAAAACCCTTTGTTGACAGTGCCAGGTGAGTTGGAAGGCTGCTTTCACACACAAGCAGCAGCCCAGCTCTTAGATACACCTTCCTAAACACTGCCTCAATCAACAGCAAAGCTCATAAAGAACGATTTTGATTAGAGCAGTTTTCATTGAGGCATGTCAGGAGAGTCAAGCCATTGCTTGTGTGTATGAGATCAGTGATCCAACTTCTTTAGTGTTGACAGTACTGGGTTTTCAACCCTTGCTGCAACTGTAAGCTGATAAAAAAGTAAAAATATAGGCATATTTATTACTGTATATACAGCTTGATTGCATTACAAGAATACAACGGGGATTCAAATGGGCTATACTTTCTTTCTTTTCAGAACCCTTTACTGTTTGTTGCTTTTCTGTCATTTGCTATTTGTCAAAAATGATGTGTATGTGAAGTCTATATGTGTAGAGAACGAAATGGCCACAGTACCCCCCTAACAAAAATCTATCTACATTTTTACTGTAAAACTCCAGGAGCTATGACCAAAAGAAATGTTAATATGACTCATTAGCAAATGCTTATGTATACAAAACTGTCACTGAATAGCTTACTTTTTAATGATCCAAAAGTAAAATGCATCAAACATATAACGATACATTTAAAAAAATGCTTACTGTACATCAAGTTGTACCAAACTCTTTATTTTACGTATATATGCACTTTGCATAATATAAATAACTTAATGTTCTTTGCAAATCTCATGAGAACATTCAAATGTCTTCTATGCTTGTAAAACTTACAGCTTCCACTTGAAATGCTGACCTAAAATATATTGAATATTCATCAAATAATACAATGACCTCAGCACTTTTGTAAAGCAGCAGTACTTCAGAGAACATTTAATCTCTATCTTTTGAAAGTTTGAAAATATTAAATTCACAATGTAGCCTTAGTGCTAGGCAAACTCCTAATACACTACATTTTGTTACTTTTCTCTTGCAACTTTGTCATACTTTACTCTATATACAGGTATGCCATTGACAAGGGTGCAGATAGAGATTAAAGGAGTTCATTGCATAGAATTAGAACAGGATCAATATACTCTTTGTTCTGAGTTAATTATATCTATAGATGTAGGTAAAGTCTTAAACCAAATTCAACTTTTGGTTGCCCCTATCATGCTGTATGATGTTGTAAAGCTATTCAGTTGCTAGCCGTATACTGCCATAAAGCCATCTGCAGTTTATATTTTTCACTGTTCACACAGTGGACTCCCTGTTATACATCTTCTAAAGTCACAGATAAAACATGCTCATATTAGCATCACAGTAACTATGATTTTAATAGAAACTGCATTGTGATGAAGAAGATTTTTAAATTTGTGGGCTTATTATATTATATTAATTATATTGTGTAGCGATACCCCCACAGAAGCTGCTTTCATTTGTTCAGTCTGTTACTCTGCCTCTCAACCCTAATAACAGGTTCAGCCCCCTCTGGGACACCTGGTAATAGTGTAAGTGCAAAGACCAATGAGAAACACACACGTTATGGTAAAACACAGAAATTGTCTTTACTGCAATATTTCTGTGGGAGAATAACAGACAGTAACAGTATATATTCAAGTAATCAGCTAGAGAGCAATAACTGAAATTTAAGAGCAATATAGCTCTCAATCCTATATTCAAGCTGTTTTCAGGGTATTCCAAACACTAGAATGTCCCCAAGAGCAGAGGCACACTAAAATGGTAAATAAATCACAATATGACACTTTAAATTGATTGGTTACCTTTACTCAGGTTGGCTCTATGAGTCCAGGCAGGAGGAGAGCAGAGGATTGACCCTCTTTGTGTCAGGCCTATCTCTTCTGTTCCCTGACACCACAGGCCCAACTTTAAACACTTATTCAAGTCAACAAGAAATGGCTTAACTTTCTAGATAAACTGTGCCACACACCCAATGCATATGCTGAGCCATGAATATGTGTGTGCAGATCCGTATGGCACTAGTAGCTTCAGTCCTTTTGAAGAAAAGATAAGATTTGGTGTCTTCAGCTAACCACTTTCATTGGTGCACTTAAACTCCTGTATACCGGCCCAAACAAGACAACTGGCCCAGCTTATCAAGTGAAACAGGCAAGATCTTTCTCAGCAAGGTGAGAGGACAATGATGTCTGTATACAGTGTCCCAGAAATGGATAGCCTTATCCTTTTATCCCTGTAGCACTACAAGTCAGCAAGATGAATACCAGCAATGAGGTCTGTATAGCGTGTTTAATTAACTACTTCTGTGGTGCAGTGTATCTGTTTCCTGCAAATGGGCAAAAAGCCCCCTCACTCAATCCTGTGATCAAGGCCCAATTGATTGTCCTGGAACAGGCAGGCTCTCCTGGCGACCCGACCAGTCACCTCACACTGTAACACTTCACCGTTGGTGCAAGTGCGCCTCAATATGCACCTGGAATCCCCCTCTCTAAAATGGGATGTCCCGACTGGCGTGAAGGCCTGAATCACACAGTGAAGTCATCTGAGAGACAGCATCTGTCCTTCAGGTCTGATCTCTTTCACTGCCTCATCGTGACTGACTTTCCCTCAGGACACAAAATGGAGTCCTCAGCTCCTTTTTGTGCAGAGGATCCAGGGCTTTGTAGTTTCTCTCTTTATACCAGTCTATGGAGCCGTTTGTGAGGGAAGTGCATGTCCCAGGATCCATTGCAGCTGCTTCCTGCTGTTCAGTACAGTCGCCCTGATTGGTTGCTGTAACTGTGCCTTTAGTTGGCTTTCTTGTTCCTGCCAATAGGGGCACAGGGAAGGCTACAGAATAGCCTATGTGAATCAGCTCACATTACATTAATCTCTCCTGCTCATCTGGCTACACCCCCGTCCACCTCACTGCCCCCCTTTCCTGTCCACCTGGCTGTATCCCCTCTCCTGTCCACCTAGTTGCAGCCCTCGCTTCAGTCTACCTGGCTGCACCCCCCTCCACCTGGCTGCACCCCCTCTTCTGTCCACCTGGCTGCACCCCCCCCTCTCCTGTCTACCTGGTTGCACACCCCTCTCCTGTCCACCTGGCTGTACCCCCCTCCACCTAGCTGCACCCCCTCTCCTGTCCACCTGGATGCCCCCTCTCCTTTCCACCTGGCTGCACTCCTCCCTCTCCTGTCCACCTGGCTGCACCCTCCTCCACCTGACTGCACCCTCCCTCTCCTGTCCACCTGGCTGCACCCCCCTCTCTCCTCCACCTGGCTGCACCCCTCCTCCACCTGGCTGCACCCCCCTCTCGCGTCCACCTGGCTTAGTCCTCCCTCCACCTGGCTGCACCTCCCCTCTTGTGTCCACCTGGCTTCACCCCCCTCTCCTGTTCACCTAGCTGCACTCTCCTCTCCTGTCCACCTGGCTGCACCCCCCTCCACCTGGTTGCACCCTTCTCGTGTCCACCTGGCTCTCTCCTCCCCCCATCTGGCTGCACCCCCCTCTTGTGTCCACCTGGCTGCACCCCCTATCCTGTCCACCTGGCTGCACCCCCCCTCTTGTGTCCACCTGGCTGCACCCCCTATCCTGTCCACCTGTTTCTGTCCTGCCCCCACCTGGATGCCCCCCCTCTTCTGTCCATCTGGCTCCGTCCTCCCCCCACCTGGCTGCACTCCCCTCTCCTGTCCACCTGACTCCATCCTCCCCCTATCTGGCTGCATTCCCCCTCGCCTGTCCACCTGGCTCTGTCTCTATGTTTACTGGGCTTTGCTATCCCACCTGTGGGCCCAGTGCAGTCATGGGGGGCCCTGGAAACAATGGTGGGAGCTGTCCGCTGAGCCTCCCTTCTGAACAAAGACCAAGAAGTGACGTGTATAATGTTACTTCCTGGACCAGCACTGCCATTCTACAGGAGCTGTGCTCAGGGAAGCAGCTGTGTTCCATTAGCTGTAGCAGAGTAGAGGAGACATCCAGGGTCTAATAGACCCTGAATGTCTAATAAAGAGTTCCTGTCACCTATATGCTATCACATAGGGGGCTATTGGTCCCCTATGTAATGGCAATAAGTGTAATGTAAAAAAAAAAAGAATAAAAATATAAAATAGTTTTAAAAATTTAAAGAGACACATAAATAAACAAAACATTCTAGCATCAGAACTACTGCATAACACTAACCTGATGTCCTGTAGGGGCTTTTAAAGTGTCGCCTGTGAAAAATATAGAGTGCTGAAGTTTTTCGCCGTTTAATGGGTGCACACATGCAAAGACCCTATACTGTAGGTCACCAGTTTAGTGTTATGCAGGAGTTCTTAAGCTAGAATTATTGAATTAATTTAGATTTTTTTTTTGGGGAGGGGGTCACAAGTAGCTAGTCTTGCCTAGGGCGCATAATAGTCTAGCACCGGCCCTGTGTATCAATGCTATAAACCAGTGGTTCTTAATGCTATTTTATGAATTTTTAATGTAAGTGAGATTTGTAGATACTTTCTGGTTTAACTGCCTCTCATCCAGCCACTATATACTGTATAAATGGCTGAATGGGAGCAGCACCAATGCAGGTTCATGTACCTGTACATCCTCACGCATTGGTCGCTTGTGCACACTCTCAAGCGCATGCAGCGATGGGATCTATGACCACTGTGTCCGCCAGATACAGTGGATCACCGATAACAGTAGCCCCATACCATGTGATAACTGTGACCAATCGCAGTTGTAAACAAGGTTTCATGAATGAAACCCTTGAACAGTCTTACTGGTTGCTTATTACAGTAATCACTGTAAACCAAAGGCAGTCTTGTTGTTTTACATCAACCAGAAAAAAATAGAATAGAATAGGAGGTCCTCTTTAGAAAGACTGTCAACAGGAAACCCAAGTTCCCAATTCTATTTCCATTTAAAGGAAAAAAAATAAAAAATAAATAAATCAGTTTAATTTATAAATATTTCTGTTGAAAGTAAATCATATATTGTTCAAAAAAAGGAACAGAAAAACAAAACAAAATGTAAATAAAAACAGAAACAAAAACATGAGATACAACAATACGCTCTGAAGAACACAAACAGAACAATTACTACAGTAACATCAAAGAGAGACCCAATGAGTTACTAAGTGTAAATATAAATACAAAAATATTTAAATGTATAAGGGAAACTCAAAGAAAGTCTCAATCATAATGATGGGTCAGGTCCCACTCAAAATTTAACCCTGTTGAAATCCTGGTTTAGAGGCTGACTATCCAAAAAACCTCCCGTTTTCAGTCTGAAGCTGTCACTACCCTTCCTAGGAACTATCACTTTTTCAATGCTTTATATTTGTTAGATCACCCCCATGAACCTGATTGAAGTGTCTGGCAACATTGTAGCCCTGTTCCTTCTCGATGTTGTATAGATGATCATGTAGCTGATCTCGTAGTCTCTTGGTCATACGACCCACATATTGAACAGCACATCCTTTACATGTGATTACATAAATTATATTTCTGGTGTTCCAATTAACTACTTGCCGACCACCTGCCGCAGATGTACTGCGGCAAGGTGGCTCAGCTGCGCGATTTGTGCACTAGCATTCGTGGCGCCCCGATTGGCCAGCAGGGGAGCCAATCAGCGGGTCTAGTGGACTCGATGTCTGCCAGCCGCCAGCTATGGTTCCCTGCTGAGACAAAATGGGGATCTGCTGAAGTAAACAAGGCAGATCTCCGTTCTGTTAGGGGATGACACTGAGATCTGTCTTCCTGCTAAGCAGGAAGACGGATCTGTGTGTTTCCTCAGTCACGCATAGGGATGGGCCGAACACCCCCCTGTTCGGTTCGCATCCAGAACATGCGAACAGGCAAAAAATTTGTGCAAACACCGTTATAGTCTATGGGACACGAACATGAAAAATCAAAAGTGTATATGTGTATTCTCGGGACCGACAATTCATTAATAGCCGGCACTAGCACTAATACTTTTTAATGACTTTTTTTTTCCTTTAGAAATGTCATTTTGCTCTCGGACTGTTATAAACACAAGAAACATGCGCTACTTTACAGGCTTACTATAGACACCCCCCAGGTACAAAATTTAAAGGAATATTTCACTTTTATTGTTTCACTTTAAGCATTATTAAAATCACTGCTCCCGAAAAAAATGTCCGTTTTAAAACTTTTTTTTGCATTGATACATGTCCCCTAGGGCAGGACCCAGGTCCCCAAACACTTTTTATGACAATAACTTGCATATTAACCTTTAAAATTAGCACTTTAGATTTCTCTTATAGACTTTTCGGCTTTTTGAATTTGCCGCGAACACCCCAAATTGTTCGCTGTTCGGCGAACGGGCGAACAGCCAATGTTCAAGTCGAACTCATGTTCGACTCGAACAGATAGCCCATCCCTAGTCACACAGTCCCCCATACAGTTAGTAATCACAAACGGGGAACACATTTAACCCCTTGATCTCCCCTGATGTTAACCCCTTCCCTGCCAGTGCCATTAGTACAATGTCAGTGCATATTTTTAGCACTGATCACTGTATTAATGTCACTGGTTCTCCAAAAAATGTCAAAAATGTCAGTTAGGTTTCCGATATATATCCACCACAATGTCACAGTCCCACTAAAAATCGAATCACTGCCTTTACTAGTAAAAAAAAAAAAAAAAAATGCAATAAATCTATCCCCTATTTTATAGATGCTATAACTTTTGCGCAGACGAATCATTATACGCTTATTTTCTTTTTTTTTTACCAAAAATATGTAGAATACATATTGGCCTAAGTAATAAAGAGGGTTGGGGAGGAATGACAGGGACTTCCCCAATTAAGTCCTACCTCATCACCCGGAACCAAATGGACTGTCACCGTACCTCATAGAGACATACAAAATTAATAAAACTCAAATTTATTCAGAAATAAACATTAAAAGAAATCTATACATAAAAAATATAGATTAACAAGGACATGTTACAATACAAAGTTGTTAGGATAACAATTTAAAACGCCCACAAAGGTAAATGAAGGCAGGTTTAGAATAGCAAGGGGTTTTTTTTTGGCAAAGTACGCTATTGTGTAAAAAACATAAAATATGTAATAAGTGTTGTATAAGGAATCGGCTACAAATAAGTGGTTGCCACCCTAGTGAATAAAGTAAGGAGTTGGTGGAGGAAAGTGGGAAAAAGGGGGAGGAAAGGAGGGGAGGGGGGGGAGAGGAAAGGGGGGGACAATGGGAAGGGGGGAAGGGGAAAGGGAAGAGAGGGGGGAAGGGGGGGAGGGGAGAGGACAAGGGAATGTTGACCGGGGGAAACAAAGGAAGGAATAGAATCAGCCCTCCACACATAGTACAACTGGCTAATACTAGTAAAAGAATAATGAAGCATAACGCATCAACACTTGGATAATGGTAAAAAATCAGTTGTTACTGGCACCCAGGAGAGGAAGTTAATCACCAGCGACCACTTGGGATGACCTTACTACATAAGTAGGCAGAAAGGGCCCTTAAAATAAAGAAGCTAGTGTTACACACAATGATTACTAAGGGGATGATGTTATCCATAGGGTCCTCCAAAAAGGAAAGACCATCATGGTCATTGTAACGAGGTTACAAGGTTACGTTTGGAGACCCTTAACAAGGACATTATAACTAAAAAACAGGGCAAACTCTTTCAGGACAAGCTGGCCATCTCGGAAGGATATGCGTATAAATGGTCAGGAAAACTACACTCTAGAAAAAATAATTATCGTAACCGTAAACCCCTAACCGTCACTGCGACGGATTACACTGAGTCTGATTCTTCCATTTCTTCCCTATCCTCACAGGTCACAACACAATCTACTAATTCACGTACACCGAGTATTCCCCGGAAAAGATCCCTCACAGGCGAAAATGACCCCACCAAGCATCCCAAAAAGGGTAAACAGCACGGTAAAACACTTAAAACACAACAAGCATCCAGGTCTGGCTTGCAGAGGGGACTCTGCAACCCACTCTACATAACATCATTCCCAAACTGCTACAACCCAACATATAGACACTTTTGTCTCAACCAGGTTTTTTAGTGCAGGCAACTCCAGAGCCCAACAAACAAGGGAATCTGGACGCATTTGTACAAAAGACCCCTATCCCAGGCACCTCTCACAACCAGGCACAGTAGATACAAATGAAAATACTCACACACTTAATATCATTCATTTGACACCATATCCATTTGCCCCAGAAGAAGAACAAGTCCTTCAATTAGGACTTGGTTTTTGCCCTACGGAACCTATTAATATCTATGAGACAATAAAAGACCTTTACCTCTTTGCCAAAAACCTAACCTTAGGCTACATCTTTGATCAAGACCGTAAACAGCTGAAGTTGGAGAAAGAATTAGCAGAAAGAACTAAAAATTTTACTATGGCCGAATTCCGAGCGTTACGTGATCTAATGGTCCTTGTCATGAGAGGGTTTACCCGTTGGTGGCGCTATCGGTCTCTTGGATCGCAGTACCAGTGTCCACCAGCGGGTGTCTTCCATCACCTGGGTCCTGCAGTAAGAAGTCTCTCCTGCTGGTGGCACTGTTGCATCCCTGGGCCGTAGTACCGGTGTCCACCAGCGGGTGCACTCCGGCAGTGTGGAGCAAACAGCACACACTGCGCTCAGCTGTGACATGAGTTCAATTACCACAGCCTTATAAATACCCAGCAAGCCCTCATAGGCTTGCCTTGGTATCTCTCTCCCTGCATTCTGGACTTGCTGCCTGTTATTTTGACCTTGAGCCTGCATCTGCCTTCTCCTGACCTGATCTGATCCAATCCCTATCCTGAGCCCTTCCTGGTCCTGTCCCTTCTGTTCCTGGTTACCTTGGATCCCTGCCCTGTATCCCATCTATCCATCCTCTCCCTGTCCTGTTCTGTTTCCCATCCTTGCCCATCTGCTGACCTCCCTGTGTATGACCTTGGCCTGGCTTGTTTACGATTCCGGTATCTCCATTTACTTGTATATATTGTTGTTTGTAGTGGGTTTGTTGTGTTGGTTTTGCACTGTTTATATTCCTTTTACTTGTCACTTATTTAATAAACACCATTATTTCACTTACATGTGTTTCTGGTCTCCTCTGTGCAGTCCACACGGTCTGGTCAATTAGATACCCTGACAGTATACCAAGGCCATCTCTGACCAGAAGTGACTGCACAAGGGAACCGGTTCTGTTGCACATTACTGGGATGAATTCAGATATAATTGCTTATTATGCTCTGCTGGCAACGGAGAGTTCTGAATATCTCCGCCAGACATTGGAAGGGTGGTCCAGTGATCAGCTGCTGGAGATTATCCGTTTAGCTCACTCTGTGGTCGATCAGGGCAGTATACAGTTTGAGGATGTTCAGCCTTTGATTGGAATGTGTACAGAGCTGGCTCTGCCTTGTATCCCAAAGGGCCATGATGACTTTTCTCCCCCCTTCAGCATTAACTAGGTTGCGTCCTTAGTATGGCTGTTGGAGGATGACTCTGCATCCTTTTTTGAGCATTATTCGGTTTGTTCCAAACAGTTGTTGAAGGATTGTATAGATGAAGTGCAGTCGCTGGTCAGACAGAGGGAATGTGAGGCCACTTTTGTGCTACCTGTACTTCAGGCATGGTTAGACCTGTTATGCCCAGCTTCTGTCAGCTCTCCACAAACCAGTCCTGCTACTAAATACCTGCCTGCTCAGATGTCCTTTCTCCCATCACCCCTGGCAACCCCAGCTGCAGTCCAATATACCCTGCTCCCCACCAAGTATCAATGCCCTGTTTCTACTTCCTGTACCTATCCTGCCTTTAACCCACCTACCTCTTCTCTAATACCTGCAACTTCCCCACAAGAACTCCCTCTGGCTGCTGTTCCCCATTCCTTGCCATATCCCAGCCCTTCCTTTCAGTATGCCTCACCTCCTGTCTACAGTCCTACAGCCACCTACAGATCTCCAGCAGTTAAGCCAAAGAAGAAATGGAAGTTCTTCCCCACTCATACAATCCTGCCAGTAACCCAACCTGCTCCCACTTCCCAGCCTGATGTGCCAGCTTCCCAGCCTGATGTGCCAGCTTCCCAGCCTGATGTGCCAGCTTCCCAGCCTGATGTGCCGGCTTCCCAGTCTGATGTGCCGGCTTCCCAGTCTGACGTCTTGATGCCTGCCTATCAGTCTGATGTTCCAGCTTCCCAGTCTGATGTTCCAGCTTCCCAGTCTGATGTGCCAGCTTCCCAGTCTGATATGCCAGCTTCCCAGTCTGATATGCCAGCTTCCCAGCCTGATGTCTCGATGCCTGCCTACCAGCCTGATGTGCCAGCTTCCCAGTTTGACGTGCCAGCTTCCCAGTTTGACGTGCCAGCTTCCCAGTTTGATGTGCCAGCCTCCCAGCCTGATGTCTTGAAGCTTGCCTTCCAGCCTGATGTCTTGATGCCTACCTACCAGTCTGATGTGCCAGCTTCCCAGTCTGATGTGCCAGCTTCCCAGTCTGATGTGCCAGCTTCCCAGATTGATGTGCCAGCTTCCCAGTTTAATGTGCCAGCTTCCCAGTTTGCTGTGCCAGCTTCCCAGCCTGATGTCTTGCAGCTTGCCTTCCAGCCTGATGTCTCGAAGATTGCCTCCCAGTCTGATGTGCCAGCTTCTCAGTCTGATGTACCAGCTTCCCAGTTTGATGTGCCAGCTTCCCAGTTTGATGTGCCAGCTTCCCAGTTTGATGTGCCAGCTTCCCAGACGGATGTGCCAGCTTCCCAGTTTGATGTGCCAGCTTCCCAGTTTGATGTGCCAGCTTCCCAGACAGATGTGCCAGCTTCCCAGACGCATGTGCAGCTTCCCAGTCTGATGTGCCAGCTTCCCAGTCTGATGTGCCAGCTTCCCAGCCTGATGTCTTGAAGCTTGCCTTCCAGCCTGATGCCTCGATGCCTGCCTTCCAGTGTGATGTGCCAGTTCTCCAGTCTGATGTCTCAGTGCCTGCCCTCCAGCCTGATGTCTCGAAGCTTGCTTCCCAGTCTGATGTACCAGCTTCCCAGTCTGATGTGCCAGCTTCCCAGTCTGATGTGCCAGCTTCCCAGTCTATTGTCCCAGTGCCTGCCTTCCAGCCTGATGTCTCAGTGCCAGCTTCCCAGACTGACGTGCCAGCTTCCCAGACTGACGTGCCAGCTTCCCAGACTGATGTGCCTGCTGCCCAGCTCGAAGTGCCCATGCCTGCTGCCCAGCCTGATGTGCCTGCTGCCCAGCTCGAAGTGCCCATGCCTGCTGCCCAGCCTGATGTGCCTGCTGCCCAGCTCGAAGTGCCCATGCCCGCTGCCCAGCCTGATGTGTCTGCTGCCCAGCTCGAAGTGCCCATGCCCGCTGCCCCGCCTAATGTGCCTGCTGCCCAGCTCGAAGTGCCCATGCCCGCTGCCCAGCCTGATGTGCCTGCTGCCCAGCTCGAAGTGCCCATGCCCGCTGCCCAGCCTGATGTGCCTGCTGCCCAGCTCAACGTGCCTGCTGCCAAGCTCAAAGTGCTCGTGCCTGCTGCCCAGCCTGATGCGCCTGCTGCCCAGCTCGAAGTGCCCATGCCCGCTGCCCAGCCTGATGTGCCTGCTGCCCAGCTCGACGTGCCTGCTGCCAAGCTCAAAGTGCTCGTGCCTGCTGCCCAGCCTGATGCGCCTGCTGCCCAGCTCGAAGTGCCCGCTGCCCAGCTTGGTGTATTCCTGCCCGCTGTCAGCTCGGATGTGCCCGCTGTTAGCTCGGATGTACCCGCTGTCTTCTCGGATGTGCCTGCTGTCTTCTCAGACGTGCCTGCTGTCTTCTCAGACATACCCACTGTCCAGTTTGATGTACCCGATGCCCGGCCTGATGTGCCCTCATCTGTTCGGTTGGAGGCCATGAACTTTGGACAATCGCACCTTGTTGGAGCGTCCAGAGGCCGCTCCTTTAGGGGGGGTACTGTCATGAGAGGGTTTACCCGTTGGTGGTGCTATCGGTCTCTTGGATCGCAGTACCAGTGTCCACCAGCGGGTGTCTTCCAACACCTGGGTCCTGCAGTAAGAACTCTCTCCTGCTGGTGGCACTGTTGCATCCCTGGGCCGTAGTACCGGTGTCCACCAGCGGGTGCACTCCGGCAGTGTGGAGCAAACAGCACACACTGCGCTCAGCTGTGACATGAGTTCAATTACCACAGCCTTATAAATACCCAGCAAGCCCTCATAGGCTTGCCTTGGTATCTCTCTCCCTGCATTCTGACCTTGCTGCCTGTTATTTTGACCTTGAGCCTGCATCTGCCTTCTCCTGACCTGATCTGATCCAATCCCTATCCTGAGCCCTTCCTGGTCCTGTCCCTTCTGTTCCTGGTTACCTTGGATCCCTGCCCTGTATCCCATCCATCCATCCTCTCCCTGTCCTGTTCTGTTTCCCGTCCTTGCCCATCTGCTGACCTCCCTGTGTATGACCTTGGCCTGGCTTGTTTACGATTCCGGTATCTCCATTTACTTGTGTATATTGTTGTTTGTAGTGGGTTTATTGTGTTGGTTTTGCACTGTTTATATTCCTTTTACTTGTCACTTATTTAATAAACACCATTACGCATACGCCTGCTGGCCCGTGGCTACAGCCGCACCAATTTGAGAAAAGTCTTTACTAGAGCCTTTGCCCAGGATTGCCAAATGCTTCTGTATGGCCCTCCCCGCACTAAGCAACCCTTTCATGCTAAAATTATTACCAAATATTCCACTCATCATAATCAGTTGCGTAATATACTTTCCAAACATTGGCATATATTGACTGATCACCATACTCTTAAAAAATATATTAGATCTACCCCAGAATTGGTATTCAGAAGAGCCACTTCATTGAGGGATAAACTCACTCATAGCCATTATAGAACCCCTAGAGTCTGCCCTAAAGAGCCTCGGGGCACGTTCAAATGTGGCAACTGCCCACATTGTCCTTGGATTCAAGAAGGACATCAATTTGTCCTCCCCAATAAAGAGCTATTCTCTCCAAGACATTCTGCCAACTGTGGCACGAGAGGCATTATTTACCTGATGACCTGTGCCTGTAAGGCGTTTTATGTGGGAAAGACCATTAGGGAGCAAAGGCAAAGACTGGGGGACCACCTATATGCATCCACCAATGGAAAGCTCACTACGATGGGCCGCCACATTGGGATCCACCACAGATTTGACCCTGATTACGTCAAGTTTACTGTATTGGAGGTTATCCCAGAGGACCCCAGAGGAGGTGACTGGGATCGTCAAATCCTCAAACGGGAATCATTCTGGATAGAGCGACTTAATGCTCTCACTCCCCCTGGCCTCAAAGAGGCAATCACGTATAAACACTTTCTCTAGTGTAACAGTGGCACTCAGCTTTGCCCGCGCTCTCTTTTGGTCTCCCACTTAGCCTTTGTTGGTTATCATATGGATTATGTCATTAATCAGTCATCCTTTCCCTTGGTTTCTTCCCCCCCTCTCTTTTTGTTTTCTCCCCTCCCTTATTTTACCCCCCTCCCCTCCCTCCCTTGGGCCTCTTCCTTTGCCCTATCAATATTGTGTTAGACATGACAGTTCTCTAATTCAGTGCAAAGAGAACCTCCTATTTTGTATTGTTTTTCTTATGGTTGGCTGTTTAAATTCTGTCTGAAATTTTGTAACATTGCATTATTGTTGTAATGCTGATTAATTTAGTTATACCGTGTGTCAGGACACATGCATCCAGGCCGGTGAATTGGATTTTCTCCTGCTCCGGCTGGATGCGCTGCTGTCCTTGCATTTATTTATGTATGAATTTTTTCACAGTACAATCCCCTACCATTAAAATACGGTGTGAGGAATTTATTCTCCCCCTAGTGGCGGGCATGCGGCTTTCTAGCAGTGGTAAGGCCCCCTTCATGGCTTGGTTCCTTTCCCCTGCTTCCCTGAAGTGACGCTTACAGCGTCATTACGAATAGGGCTAGGCGCATGCGCGGAATGATCTCTCGCACATGCGCACTAGTAGAGAGCCGGACCCGGTGACGACGACGCGTGATGTACACAGCACGGTACGTCTTCCGGGTTGGGGGTACATAAGGCAGCCAGCATGGCTGCCTTATGTGGATGGTGTACACCCGGAGGCTCTGTATGTACCAGCAAACTGATAGTAAGTGACCAATTAATCTGGAAATTTGTTATCTTCCCTTCCCAACCTGTTAACCTTGTTACAATGACTATGATGGTCCTCCCTTTTTGGAGGACCCTATGGATAACATCATCCCTTTAGTAATCATTGTGTGTAACACTAGCTTTATTTTAAGGGCCCTTTCTGCCTACTTATGTAGTAATGTCATCCCAAGTGGTCGCTGGTGATTAACTTCCTCTCCTGGGTGCCAGTAACAACTGATTTTTTACCATTATCCAAGTGTTGTTGGGTTATGCTTCGTGATTCTTTCACAAGCATTAGCCAGTTGTACTATGTGTGGAGGGCTGATTCTATTCCTTCCTTTGTTTCCCCCGGGCAACATTCCCTTGTCTTCTCCCCTCCCCCCCTCTTCCCTTTCCCCTCCCCCCTCTTCCCCTTTGTCCCCCCTTCCCCCCTTCCCTCTCCCCCCCCCCTCCCCTCCTTTCCTCCCCCTTTTTCCCACTTTCCTCCACCAACTCCTTACTTTATTCACTAGGGTGGCAACCACTTATTTGTAGCCGATTCCCTATACCAACACTTATTACATATTTTATGTTTTTTACACAATAGCGTACTTTGCCAAAAAAAAAAACCTTGCTCGCCCCTGGGGGAACGCCCATAGTGGGCGTCTCACAGTGCCGTTCAAGCCCGGATAGGACAGTGGTTGGTGAGTGTATATGTTTTCTTAAATAAAACTCAATAACTACTCCAATGCTATGCTATCTATTCTAAATTACTCTTTATTATTATGCATACGTAATTATGGTTATCTGATTTGTAGAGAATTCACTTGGACGCCTCCTGAAGAAGCGGTTTGACCGCGAAACTGTCGAGGTTTACGTCCTCAAGTATTCTAAACCTGCCTTCATTTACCTTTGTGGGCGTTTTAAATTGTTATCCTAACAACTTTCTATTGTAACATGTCCTTGTTAATCTATATTTTGTATGTATAGATTTCTTTTAATGTTTATTTCTGAATAAATTTGAATTTCATTAATTTTGTATGTCTCTATGAGGTACCGTGACAGTCCATTTGGTTCCGGGTGGTGAGGTAGGACTTAATTGGAGAAGTCCCTGTCATTCCTCCCCAACCCTCTTTATTACTACATGATTGAAGGATGATGGTACCCACTAACATTTTACTCCTTTCCTCTACCCTTGTGGCATTTACTACATATTGGCCTAAACTGATGAATACATTTGTTTTTTTATATATTTTTTTGGATATGTATCATAGCAGAAAATAAAAAATATTGTTTTTCTTTTCAAAATTGTCAGTCTTTTTTTGTTTATAGTGCAAATAATAAAAACCACAGAGGTGATCAAATACCATCAAAGTAAAGCTCTATTTCTGGGAAAAAAAGGACATACGTTTTGTTTAGCTACAATGATGCATGACAGCGCAATTGTCAGTTAAAGTAATACAGTGCCATATCGCAAAAAAAGGCCTGGTCATTAGGAGGTAAATCTGAGGCAGAAGTGATTAATAAAGGTGTTGGCTGTAAATTCACTGCTACTAGCCGTAGAAGGAAATCAGTCTTCTTTAACAACACAGGGACAGCATGTACAATTGCTGGCTCCACACTTATGCCCCGTACACACAATCGGATTTTCTGACAACAAATGTTGGATGTGAGCTTGTTGGCTGAAAGTCTGACCATGTGTATGCTCCATCGAACATTTGTTGTCGGACTTTCCACCAACAAATGTTGGCTAGCAGGTTCTCAAATTTTCCGCCAACAAAACTTTGTTGTCGGAATTTCCGATCGTGTGTACATGTGGTCCGAGTCCGATGGGGTGTACTCACTTTTGTTGACATCGGTTTAAACATTAATGGCTGTGTGTTGAGTTATTTTGAGGTGACAGCAAATTTACACTGTTATACAAGCTGTACACTTGCTACTTTACATTGTAGCAAAGTGTAATTTCTTCAGTGTTGTCACATGAAAAGATATAATAAAATATTTACAAAAATTTGTATATGTATATCATTATATATTATCTTTAAATCACGGTCCCCAAAGCCCCCCTCATTACATCAGGGTCCCCAGAGAGCCTCCCCCTTACATCAGGGTCCCCAGAGAGCCCCCCCTTACATCGGGGTCACCAGAGGGCCCCCCTTACATTAGGGTCACCAGAGAGTTTGTACGTTACCTGCAACAAGATGCAGCTTGTCCCTTGCCACGTCACCTGCCACCAGATGAGGATTGCTACATACAGAGAGGCTAGGCTATATAGAAGAGAGGCTAGGGTATATAGGGAGCATGGGTATACAGGGAGGCTAGTGTATACAGAGAGGCTAGGTATACAGACAAGCTGGGTGTACAGACAGGCTGGGTATACAGAGGGGCTGGGTATACAGACAGGCTGGGTATACAGACGGGCTAGGTATACAGAGAGGCTAGGTATATAGATAGGCTGGGCATACAGACAAGCCGGGTATACAGAGAGGCTAGGTATACAGACAGGCTGGGTAAACAGAGAGGCTGGGTATACAGACAGGCTGAGTATACAGAGAGGCTGTGTATACAGACAGGCTGGGTATACAGAGAGGATGGGTAGACAGACACGCTGGGTATACAGACAGGCTGGATAATCAGAGAGCCTGAGTATACAGAGAGGCTGAGTATACAAACAGGCTGGGTATACTGACAGGCTGTTATACAGAGAAACTGGGTATACAGACAGGCTAGGTATACAGTGAGGCTAGGTATACAGACAGGTTGGGAATACAGAGCGCCTGGGTATACAGACAGGCTGGGTATACAGAGAGGCTGGGTATACAGACAGGCTAGGTATACAGACAGGCTAGGTATACAGAGAAGCTGGGTATAAAGAGAGGCTGTGTATACAGACAGGTTGTGTATACAGAGAGGCTGGGTATACAGGGAGACTGTTTATGCAGAGAGGCTGGGCATACAGAGAGGCTATTGTATACAGAAAGGCTGGGTATACAGACAGGCTAGTGTAGTACAGAGTTTCCCCCCTCCCCCTCCTCCATGTTATACACTCACCTGCCGCCTCCCCAGCTCGGGAGATCGTGTGAGAAAGTTCCTCACGACTCTATATGGGCTGAGCAAGGAGGAGAATCTTTCACACTGATCTCCTTTCTCTGGCTGTCAGTAAAGCACAGAGTGCAGACTCAGTGAGAGTGCCGCGGCTGTGTGGGACAGCAGGCAGCCCGCAACACTCCCGTAGTAGGGGCGGCCCTGGACTCTGGGCTATGGGCCCCAGATTCGGCTCTAACCTCAGTAGCCACCCCCTAGTGACGCAACTGTTGATGGCGCTACAAAGGGTGCCTGTTTTGTAACAATGCAAATAGAATCTTTCACAATTCTCTTCCTTTTCTTTATTAAAGTGCAATCTTAAAAATTGGCCCACCAGTATACCCCGGGTGACATGTCAGCACGAAAAATCATATTGCCAGAGAGAAGCTTCCTATAAAGACTAAACATAATCCAACCATCTTTACCCGAAAGAGTGACATCTCAAAAAGCTACTGATTCACTGTTCAGGTGCCCGATAATTCTTAAATGTAATTGATTCTCATTCAAATAATACAAGAAAGCATCATGAAGCATCATGTGACTATAAGCATCATGAAGCATCATGTGACTATATACTGTATATTAGGGTGTTTAGTGGTTGTACCTTTGTGGTTTTGAGAAAGCACATTTGTCAACCTTTTTCCCTCCCCTGCTTGTAAGCTCATCAGTGTAATGCCCTGTACACACGGTCGGATTTTCCGATGGAAAATGTCCGATCGGAGCGTGTTGTCGGAAATTCCGACCATGTGTGGGCTCCATCGGACATTTTCCATTGGATTTTCTGACACACAAAGTTTGAGAGCAGGCTATAAAATTTTCCGGCAACAAAATCCGATCGCGTCAATTCCGACCGTGTGTGGCCAGTTCCGACGCACAAAGTGCCACGCATGCTCAGAAGAAATTCCGAGACGGAACAGCTCGGTCTGGTAAAATTAGCGTTCGCAATGGATACAGCACTTTCGTCACGGTGCTATGTAAAAAATGGTTTAATACAGCGCACTCTCTTCTTTATAATGTGAGAAGAATGAAGTAGTTTTGCTGCTGATATTCACACAGACTTCTCACAAACTTCTTTCTTTATTATTTATTGTGATTCCCTCAATATATTTTGATTTGTCACATGTGACCAATTTGTTTTTGGTTTCTTTTTAATTGTAAAAAATTTTTTTTCAAGGCTGTTTTTTTTTTCATTTTGTTTGCTTTTTAATCAAGAATTTTTTTGGGTGTGTTTTGTGTGTCAAGTTACCACAACACCATTATTATCTTGTATTATTTAATCTCAAGGAGATTGCTTGGTGTTGGTGTCCCTTGTTAATTTCACATTGTATTTTTGAAATGTACCTGCCTCCTCACAAACAAACTGTTTTTTTGTCGGAATTTCCGATCGTGTGTACACAAATCCGACGGACAAAGTGCCACGCATGCTCAGAATAAATAAAGAGATGAAAGCTATTGGCCACTGCCCCGTTTATAGTCCCGACGTACGTGTTTTACGTCACCGCGTTCAGAATGATCGGATTTTCCGACAACTTTGTGTGTATGCAAAACAAGATTGAGCCAACATCCGTCGGAAAAAATCCTAGGATTTTGTTGTTGGAATGTCCGAACAAAGTCCGACCGTGTGTACGCCCTATTATACTTTTATCATTCTCAACTTTTTGAGATAGGAACGAGGGACACCTATTAGCAAATGTATGTAGGCATAGCCCCCCCCGCCATGCCTCCTTAAAGGAGAAAAAAAAAAAGATTAGTTAACCCACAAGTGCTTTTTTTTTTACTACTATTATGCCTTTATACTGGTTTTGAAATTTACAAATATAGCAATTAAGAAATTGGATGAAAGGTTTAGCACAGGGGAAACACTTTTTGAAAGATAAAAAGTGTTTTTTTTATACAACTATACATAGATCAGACCAAAATGAGGGACAAATGAGGAGGAAAGAGGGACAGAGGGACATTGTTGCAAATCAGAGACAGTCCCTCAAAATCAGGGACAGTTGGGATCTATGCTTTTATAGATATTTGAATAAAGCTCATTTGAATCCTTTGTGGTAGTGAAGCAATCCTATTTATCATTCATTTGATCTTGTATTGCTGTGAAGAAGACCAGCCTAGAATACCTGTACCACTACATGAGGTGTGAGACTGTCTACCTGGACAATGCAAGTGCTTTGGTTATCCTTATTATTCTTCTGTCACTCTTCACATACATGCACACACACAGACACACTTTATCTTTGTCAGTTCCATTCTGTCCATTGATTTAACACTCCATCTACGGTCTAGTTCAGCTTGTGTATAGTTCTTTATTGAGTCCATGTAAAGTTTATGTTTCTGTGACAAAATCCTTGATCTCATAATTGTCTTTAGAGAATAATACCATCTATAAGGTGCAGATATCCTTGCTTTTATTTTCTAGGACACGTTGTTCTCTTGTTTTCTCATGTAGCCCAGGTGGAAAACATTTTTGTTTTTAACATCTATTCTTTTCACAATATATTTACTTTACATGTTTCCATTTGTTTTTTTATTTTCCTTGAACTATTTTTGTTCATCTTTTCCCTTAGAAATGCATTATTTCACCCTTAGATAATGTTATATTACAAACTGTGTTCTAAAATATCCTATAAAATAATATATATAAATGACCTATTTAAATGACCTATATATTAAGGTCATTTATTGTCTTTATAAAAGGAGATTAAACAAAATGGTAAAAAATATTATCTTCTTGTTTTAGATCTGTACTCATAATAACTTACTCCAATAGGTTGGTAAACTTGCTTTTTCTTTTGTGGGTTAGAGTGTTTAACCAATCCTACCAATGTTATTGGCAGTCCCATTCAGGTTCAAGATTGTTCACACATGTATCTAATGCAGGAAGACATCATATGGTTAGGCCACTCCCCTTTAAGATAGTCAGACTTTGTGTCATTTAGGATGATCCTACGAAAAAAATCTTGAGCCAGAGAGTCTGTTTGACCACCTTGACATTTAGCAGCCACCATAATTGTCTGCTCCCTGATGAAGAGGCCAAACAAACCCATGACAAATAATCTCCCAATCTTTTTCTCTGAGATTCCCAGCACTGTGCTCCTTTTACTCAGTATTTAGGTAACCCATATCCTAAGCACACGTGATCAGCTGTCCTCAACTTGAAAGCTCAGTACCTATCATATTCACTCTTTTCTCTCACTGCATCCCAGCAAACAATATAGCCCAGAAGAGTCCATGTATGAGGACCAAAGAAGACCTCTAAACAAAGGATATCACAGTGAAATGTCACAAATCTCAAATCTACCATAGCAACAATAACGCTCTCAGCTTATGCCACAAAAAGCAGTCGTTTTTAAGACCCCAGGGGTAAAATATTATACATTCAAAATACTCATTTGGTACATGTGTTTATAGGGATGGGTAAATACTGGACAAGTGGCAGAGGGTCCTCCTTTTTTGTGATTTTGAGGGTGCCAGGGGAAAATTAGCAGCCATTTCAATTGCATGCTTGGGAGATGCCTTTTAACTGTATGCGGTGTTACAAAACAGTACAATCCTCACTGATAGCATCAACAACGCTGTATTCTGGCATCAAATATTTTGTAGATCTAGGAGATTCTCTTATTTCTACATTATTGTTTGGCCTAAATAAAGCAGCAGCAGTACACCAATCTAATTCATTTCAACCTGAACAAAAATCTTATGATGAAATTAAAAATGAAAATGCATTATTATAGAGACAATAGTCACAAATACTGGAAAGTATGTAAGCAGGTTGATTAGGTCTCAGTGTAGGAAGGAGAGACAAGGCAGTTTTATTGTGAATAAAGTTAGACCGCATAATTTCAGAGACAATACACACAAATGATGTACTGTCACTGCATAGTATGTAAGGCAGCTTTTAAGGTTGCAATCTAAGAGGGAGGCACAAGGCAGCTTTTATTAAGAAAATTAGTGTGTAATATTTGTTAGACAATAGCCAGAAATATTGTACAGACTATCAGCATTATGTAATCTTTAATGAGCCACAATTTCAAAGTGAAAGTTAAGACAGGTTTTATCAAGAAAGAAAAATGTGTGTGCATTATTTCACAGACAATAATCAGACATATTGTACCGTCAACGGTATGTAAACAAATTTATGTGTGTGTTTATGTCAATAATAATTCCCATATCCCTGTATATTGCATTAGCTAAGATGCTCATCTTAGAGTTTGTTGCTCCTAAAAGAATAAGCCAAATCATTAGCCTGTTTAGTAGATTGGATCCTGGAGAAAATTTCTCCGATTTTAACCTCATGTCTTTCCAGTTATTGAAAAACCTCCATAATTGCCGCTAGATTGGGATAAATTGATATATATTTTTTTTCAGCACATGTACCGTCTAATTTCCATGCTGTTGGGGCAGACCCATCCCCTATCACCATGGATTTTATGATGGGAACTCACATGCATTTTTAATACACATTCACTCATTTACAGTCACTTTTTTATTTTTCCTTAGATGTTTGGTACGATCAATCCCATATCACCATGGATGGTTTGGTGATGGTCTAATCCCATTGCATCAGCACAATAATATTCTTTCTGTTCCCTGATGCCATGCCTTTATATGCTGCCTCAGCTCCCATGCCATCTGTTGACCCTGGCCCACCATGGGTGATCCTGCCACACCCAAGTTCCATGGGTGGTTCTGTAAGTATGGGTGGATGTTATTCCACGTCCCCTTAACTTAACCCAAATGCTTATTTGTGCAATCAGTCTGACCCATTACTTATTATTTTTTTAGGCTTTTGGCCACAATTTCTCCTGATGAGTGGTTACCAACCACGAAACGCGTCAAGCTACTGATGCTATACCCATGCATCTTTCATTCACAGCAACATCCAGATATGTGCAACATTGTACCTATCTATGGCCAGACTAGACACTTTTTATCATGTTATCATTCGTTTTTTAAGTTACTTGAAGTTGAACTATCATGTGATGTTGTGCCGTTGCATGTATGTGTGTGTACATATATGTATTGACTCTATATGTATATATATGAAATGTATTATAAGACTCATAGTGCTGTGTGTCTTGGTTTGGTTTTTATTTATTATTATATGGAATAAATTTGATACGAACAATTATTGATTTTTATTGTGCATGCTTCATTTAAAGTCCCAACCCTTCATTTAGTTTCTTATCAGAACCAGGGATGGAGGTAACCTTGACCTTTTGATCATGGACCTCATTTAAAGTCCCACAGCATCTCTCTTTTTTATATATTGATATTAAGGATGGAGGCATGCACACATAGATGGTCCACTCAGCCACACTTAGTTTTGTGACAGATAGGTTTCCTTTGTATGTTTCATAATTCTACATTATTGTGGGTCCATGCATAGGTTAGGTTCCATCTATGTAATATATATTGTTTATTTGTCATTTTATACATTTTTGAATTATGGTTTCATTCACACAATCCTGCTAGGTGCAGTTTTTCTTGTGAGGTCGGCCGTCATTGCCTTGGTGGGGCTGTGTCCTTCTGGCAATTTGGGAGCTGCGATGAGTACCTAGGGTCCGCCCCCTCCTTCCTCCATTACTGGCCGAGGGCTCGGGCTGACACCCCGCTACGCATCGGCGTCGTGCACCAGGCACCTGACGCATGGCATCCACTAGTTGGACGTCATGACGCAGGTGCTTTGCGCACATCCATCTGTGGCTGTGTGGCAGAGGGTTTTGGTGCCAAGCGTCGGGCGAACCCTGCCCAGTTATTGGCGTCCTCTCTTCTCCTCCCACCAGCCCGCGTGACATTGGCACACTATTGGCTGGAGTGGAGTACTATACTCCTTATCACGAGAACAGAATTTGCTTTTGTTTGACATTGCTAACACATGCACGCCAGCTCCTCACATATCCAGACTTCAGGTAACCTCCTAAGCAGGTGGCACTGCCTTTTGGCCTTTTTCTACCCTTTTTTATTCTTTCTCCACTTATCTCACAATCTTTCACATCCCCTTTTATTCAACTTTTTTTTTTTTTTTCAGCACATATACCGTCTAATTTCCATGCTGTTGGGGCAGGCCCACCCCCTATCACCATGGATTTTATGATGGTAACTCACATGCATTTTTAATACACATTCACTCATTTACAGTCACTTTTTTATTTTTCCTTAGATGTTTGGGATGATCAATCCTATATCACCATGGATGGTTTGGTGATGGTCCAATCCCATTGCATCAGCACAATAATATTCTTTCTGTTCCCTGATGCCATGCCTTTATATGCCGCCTCAGCTCTCATGCCGTCTGTTGACCCTGGCCCACCATGGGTGATCCTGCCACACCCGAGTTCCATGGGTGGTTCTGTAAGTATGGGTGGATGTTATTCCACTTCCCCTTAACTTAACCCATATGCTTATTTGTGCAATCAGTCTGACCCATTACTTATTATTTTTTAGGCTTTTGGCCACAATTTCTCCTGATGAGTGGTTACCAACCACAAAACCCGTCGAGCTACTGATGCTATACCCATGCATCTTTTATTCACAGAAACATCCAGATATGTGCAACATTGTACCTATCTATGGCCAGACTAGATATTTTTTATCATGTTATCATTCGTTTTTTTAAATTACTTATATTGAACTATCATGTGATGTTGTGCCTTTGCATGTATGTGTGTGTACATATATGTATTGACTCTATATGTATATATATATATATGAAATGTATTAAGACTCATAGAGCTGTGTGTCTTGGTTTGGTTTTTATTTATTATTATATGGAATAAATTTGATACAAACAATTATTGATTTTTATTACGCATGCTTCATTTAAAGTCCCAACCCTTCATTTAGTTTTTTATCAGAACCAGGGATGGAGGTAACCTTGACCTTTTGGTCATGGACCTCATTTAAAGTCCCACAGCCTCTCTCTTTTTTATAAATTGATATAGATGAATGTAAAAATGAATTCAATCAGCGCAATCAAACCTTATAAAAAGCAGCTGAACACTAATGCCCCGTACACACGGTCGGACTTTGTTCGGACATTCCGACAAGAAAATCCTAGGATTTTTTCCGACGGATGTTGGCTTGCATACACACGGTCACACAAAGTTGTCGGAAAATCCGATCGTTCTGAACGCGGTGACGTAAAACACGTACGTCTGGACTATAAACGGGGCAGTGGCCAATAGCTTTCATCTCTTTATTTATTCTGAACATGCGTGGCACTTTGTCCGTCGGCTTTGTGTACACACGATCGGAATTTCCGACAACGGATTTTGTTGTCGGAAAATTTTATCTCCTGCTCTCCAACTTTGTGTGTCGGAAAATCCGATGGAAAATGTCTGATGGAGCCCACACACGGTCGGAATTTCCGACAACACGCTCCGATCGGACATTTTCCATCGGAAAATCCGACCGTGTGTACGGGGCATTAGGGTCAAATTATCCCAATTAAAAACCTGATAAAAGGTAGTGCAGCGCTAAAGCACATGAACATAAGTTTTTAGACTTTTAGGCTTCATTAGGCTTAGACTTAATTGCATTTGTGAAAATTATTTTGTTTATCAATCTCAAGTTCTATCCTTTAGATCTCAGCAGAAGGGGTATGATAAAACCATCCTTGATGGAGAGATAGAGAGAGTAAGAACCATGAATAGACAGGTGTTGGTACCTAATCAAAATAGGGAATGTAATGGTAATGTGACTAATTTTAAAATGGTGTTGGACTATAATGTCCAGAACAAAAAATTTGAAAAAATTGTTCAAAACAATTGGTCCATACTCAAACAGGATAAAGTGTTAGGCCCTGTGTTACCTTTATGACCGCAATTTATTTATAAAAAAAGCTCCATCATTGCGTGATCATCTAGCCCCATGAGTCATTGATCCCCCCACCCAGTCTGAAAATGGATTGTTTTTATTTCTCACTGATTTTTATGCTTGTGGGCGGTGTACTGCCTGCAGGCATTCAAAAGCTAATACTAAAAAGCGTTTTTTGGCTTCAGTGACTAATAAAAAAGTATAAGATACAGCAATTAAAAATGTGCTACAGTTGGTGTTGTTTACATGCTTGAATGTGATTGCGGTCTGCAATATATTGGCAGGATCTTTAAGCCCCTCTATGTTTGTATAAGGGACTATGTAAACAATATTAAAAAAGGATTGAAGACCCATAATGTCTCTTGGCACTTTAGATTATTTCCTAATCGAGACCCTAGGGGTCTCAAATTTTGGGGCATCAAAAGAGTCACGAGACATTGGAGAGGGGGTAATTGTATTCATCAGTTAAGCCGCATGGAATCTTATTGGATACAGACTTATGCCCCGTACACACGGTCGGATTTTCCGATGGAAAATGTCCGATCGGATCGTGTTGTCGGAAATTCTGGCCATGTGTGGGCTCCATCGGACATTTTCCATTGGATTTTCTGACACACAAAGTTTGAGAGCAGGCTATAAAATTTTCCGGCAACAAAATCCGATCGCGTCAATTCCGACCGTGTGTGGCCAGTTCCGACGCACAAAGTGCCACGCATGCTCAGAAGAAATTCCGAGACGGAACAGCTCGGTCTGGTAAAATTAGCGTTCGCAATGGATACAGCACTTTCGTCACGGTGCTATGTAAAAAATGGTTTAATACAGCGCACTCTCTTCTTTATAATGTGAGAAGAATGAAGTAGTTTTGCTACTGATATTCACACAGACTTCTCACAAACTTCTTTCTTTATTATTTATTGTGATTCCCTCAATATATTTTGATTTGTCACATGTGACCAATTTGTTTTTGGTTTCTTTTTAATTGTAAAAATTTTTTTTTCAAGGCTGTTTTTTTTTTTTCATTTTGTTTGCTTTTTAATCAAGAATTTTTTTGGGTGTGTTTTGTGTGTCAGGTTACCACAACACCATTATTATCTTGTATTATTTAATCTCAAGGAGATTGCTTGGTGTTGGTGTCCCTTGTTAATTTCACATTGTATTTTTGAAATGTACCTGCCTCCTCACAAACAAACAGTTTTTTTTAAGGAAAACACACAAATATAATTGAAACAAAAAATCCTTTATTAAGGGCTCACAACCAAACAAAGAGGAAGGCAACACTGGAGAAACAGCAGAAATTGGTGAAGCCTTGGACCCCTAGGGCAGACATCAATTATTTAACATCAAAATTGGTGGCCTGAGGAGTCCATATATAAGGGAGTGCAGTCTGGTCCAGAAGTCCCAGAGATCCGGAAAGCAGCAGATGACATCTGTGTCCCCAGGCTGTGGTCATACAAGAGACTGCATATTTTGTCACACCAGACTGAACCCAGGGCCATCACTCTCTGGTCTTCCTTCCACGCTTCCTTCCACGCTGTGGCTCTGGTGGTGGAGTTGTGGCAGGAGGAGGAGGAGGATGGTCCAACTCAATCACGTCGGTCTTGGGGGTGATTTCGCCACTCACCCCCTTAGTTAGGACTTTATAAATAAGTTGCTCACACAGGAGGCATTGACCCTCCTGCATGCACTTCAGTTTTGTGGCAGCCATGCAGGCAAAGGCCTCTTCAGGAGTGGGTAAGGCTCTGGGGACGCAGAAGCCTCCTGAATGAGCCTGAGTGCAGAATCCTGCATGTGAGTCACCTTCTGCGCTCTTTTGTATGGAAGACGGAGGGGAGAAACCTGTGATTCGGTCAGGCTGCGACTGGTCCCAGGCTTCTCCTGGCTGCAAATGAGCCCCGCCTCCTCCTGGCTGCAACTTAGCCCCGCCTCCTCCTGGCTGCCACATTCCACAGCCTCCTCCTGGCTGAGGTCTTCCTGTGTATGAAAAAGGGACATAGTTTTAGTTTTTTATTCATCAATCACACACAATTGTCACCTTATGACTGTTGCAAATTGAATGTTAACAAATATAAATGATGATCCTTCTGAGTCCAGCATTTTTCATTCTTGTCCCAATTATTTTTGGCCACTACTGTCTATTGATATGTAAAAAACTTTATTAAATCAGCAATTAGTGATCAATAATGACATCTAGTAAAGATAATTTATTTATTGACCAGAAATCTGTAGAAGAATGCTACACCTGACTCCATCTGGGCTCCTCCACTTCTTCCTGGCCGGAAGTCCCAGGTTGGACATCGGAAGCCTCAGCTGGGGTGGAAAGAAGAGTGGAAGGAAGAGTGGAAGGAAGGGTTGAGAGGGATTCCCTGACTTCAGTCTGGTCTGACAGAAATCGCAGTCTCTCATAGTACCACAGCCTAGGGACATAAATGTCATCTGCTGCAGCTCCTGACCTCTGGGAATCCGTGACCTTTTTGCACTCCCTAAGATAAGTGCTCCTCAGGCCACCAATTTTGGTTTTTAAATAGGGGATGGTTGCTGTGGGGATCACCGGCTTCACCAACTCCAGCAGTTTCTCCAGCGCTGCCTGCCTCTTTTGTTTATGGTTATAATGCTGGTGTTTCACCTGCCACAGGCAGGGCAGCTCCCTGTACTTGTCTATGAACAGGGGAGGAAGTTGTGGTCATTGAAACCATCCATTTTATCTGCAAGACACAAGACAAGACAAACCCTAATGTCAGGCAAAACTCTCCTAATCTGGTTACAATATAGGCCTCAATCTTGAAGCAGTATAGGCCCAAGTTTAGATCTTACCTTCGTTATCACGATCGACGCCTCCTATACTCCTTCCTCCGCTCACAGATCGTACGTACTACGCACACGTGTTACGCTTTAAACACACTGCGCATGCGTGTAACTCCGCCCGCCCCTGACCTTCTTTCTAGTCTATTCCCCGCCCCTTTTCGTTCGGCGCAGTGGGGGAAGAGCACATGGCGGAGACACAGCAGGTGCGTGCTAATTATAGCAACGAGGAGGAGGAATGCCCGGAGCAGGAAACGTCCCGATCCAGAAGGAGACGGTTTAAGGCCTGAAATCTGTCCTTTGCGGAGATGTTGGAGATGGTCGACATCCTGAAGAAGGCCGACTATGATGGGAAGTATGGACCTCACCCCAACCCCAATGTCAGAAAGGCCAAGATAATGGCGAAAGTGGTCAAAAGTCTGCACCGGAATTTCGGGTACGACGATCGAAAGATCAGCTCAGGAAGCGGTGGTCGGACCTCAAATTAAGAGAGCATGAGCAGTACAGAAAGATCCGGAGAGTGCTACAAAAAGTAGTTGTGCTGTGTTCCTATTCTTTTTGTGTTTATTACATTTGTGCTGCTCCATGTGCTTTTCTTAAACTTGTAGTGCAAAGTGTCTTTGCCTTTAGTAAATAACACCCAACAGTGCTTTGTATAAGGTTACACAATCACGCCATTTTCAGGACTCACCACATTTTGTCAGGGTCAGCTAAAACAAACACAAGCAGTAAATGTCACCAAAGATTTGCTTAATTTTTTTTTATTTGATAAAGGTTTCACACATTGTCTGGCATATTTATAGCCCCCTACCCGCAAAGAATTCAAGGTATCTTAGCCAGACATCACGGGCACTCAGGGAGGGCAAGCCAGGACGGCCACTTTTAAGCGCCGTCAGGGTTGTTTCATTTATAATTCCGGCCTCAGGCCCAACTGAGCCAGCATAGTTGGCAGAATGTTGCCATAAAAAGTTATGTAGAACACAGCATACCAGGATAATGTGATTCAGTTTGTACTCCGCCATATGTATGGGTGTAAGAAATAGGCGGAACCGGCTGCCATGATTCCAAATGTGTTCTCCAACACTCTTCTGGCTCTGGCCAGCCAGTAATTAAAAACCCTCTGGTCCAGGGTGAGGGTCCTCATAGGGAATGGCCGCATAAGATGGTCCCCCAGAGCAAAAGCTTCATCAGGAATGAAGACAAATGGGAGTCCTCCCACATTGTCTTCTGGAGGTGGCAAGTCCAAGCTGCCATTCTGGAGATGCCTGTAAAACTCCGTCTGGGCGATGACTCCACCATCGGACATCCGGCCATTCTTCCCCACGTCCACATACAGGAACTCATAATTAGCCGACACCACCGCCAACATCACAACACTATTGAACCCCTTATAATTATAATAGTACAACCCCGAGTTGGGTGGTGGGACGATGTGGATGTGTTTCCCATCAATTGCCCCTCCGCAGTTAGGAAAGTTTCACCGCTGGGCAAAGTGGGAGGCCACAGTCTGCCATTCCTGTGGCGTGGAAGAAAACTGTTGAGGAAAACAAAAAAAAAATTGTCTTTTTACACATTAAAACATGGAAAGCAGATTAGACACAAACATTCTTGGCCAACATCAAGATAGCATTTATTAATGGGAATTTTTTAAGACCAAAGTATAAGGTACAACTATCATATCCCCCCCCCCTCTCATGGGCCATTTCTAACATTATAGGGGGGGAGCTCTTGGACAGGTAACCCTCTCCACTTCATTGAGAGATGAATGCCTAAATAATGTGTATTACTTGGAACAACCCCTCCTTAGTTACACTATTGGCAGCCCACTGGACAGGTAAGAAGTGTCATAATACAAAGATATAAATACACACTGTACACATTTGAGCACATTTGGACATTCTGCTATTACTTATCAAGATAATAATAGGATACAAAAACTTAAAACAATACCATTTGAAAGTATACAGGCAGGCCCTTGCACTACATGCTTTGGGGAATTCATCCATACATCTGACCAGTAAAGAGATGGGTATAGTGTGTATGGGTTTGGCAAAGTCAGCAGATAGATGATTGAGGATAGATAGAGGATTGTTATCAGCTGACTTAGCAGTTGGGGGGAGGGAGGGTTCCAAATGATTTGGGGACCCCTAAAAAAAGCCTTGGGCACTCTGCCTGAATTTAAAGCACAAATTACATTTAAAAACATTTTAGGGGTGTTTGGGGTAAAGCACTACTATGGAGATGACAAAATACATTGTTAAGTGACTACATGAGGTGAATATAGGGGCAGGAGAGCATGCTGGGGAGGTAAGTGAAGGCAAATATGTATGAAGGACAAAAAAATTGCATAAAAATGCAGCATGAATGAGGAGAAAGGGGACATTCACAGCATATTATAATCATGGTAATTTGGGAATGAGGAAAGAAATACAATACATTAGCAAACATTAAATACAATAAAATGTGAGATTAAAGGATAAAAATCTTGCCTTAATATACTCCTTCTGCAGGACCTGGATGATGGCAGAACAGGTCTCTGGGATAATGATCCCCAGAGCCTGGGGGGGAGATGCCTGTCGAGAACTTCAAGTCCTGCAGGCTTCTCCCCGTCGCGAAGTATCGCAGGGTCGCGATGAGCCTCTGCTCCGGAGTGATGGCTTGCCTCATGCAGTTATCCTGCCTGCTGATATAGGGGGTCAGCAAAGCCAACAAACCGTGAAAAACGGGGGCCGTCATCCTGAGAAAGTTCCTGAAATCATCAGGATTATTCTCACGGATCTCACAGAGCAAAGGCATATGACAGAACTGGTCACGCTGAAGCAACCAATTCTTGGTCCATGAACTCCTCCCCACCCTATTCATGGACTGGACTTGTGTCAAGGTCAGGACCCCAACACCAAGCCCCCGCACAGCACAAACTCTATGAGGAGTACGTATACGCAACATGGCTAGAAAACGGTCGGCTGCTCAGAACGAAGTAACAGAATGCACTGAAGAACAGAAAGGCCTGTGAAGAGCGACCTGAAAAACAGTAACGAACGAACAAGAACACAATGACTAATCAAAGTCACGCATAGCTTGCTTGCACGCACTGAAGAGCAGATACAAACCCACAAGCACAAACTGAACAGCAGAAAACGATCTGAAAACCACGACTCTGAAAAAGCGTGAATCGTCTCTCACCAAACTTTTACTAACACAAGATTAGCAAAAGGAGCCCAAAGGGTGCCGCGCTTGGTTCTGAACTGGCCTTTTCTAGTTTCGTCGTACGTGGTTGACGTCACCGCGTTCTTGGCAATCGGAAATTCCGACAACTTCCGTTGGAAAAAATCCTATTTTGTTGTCGGAATATCCGATAAATGTCCGACCGTGTGTACGGGGCATTAGACTGAGACTAATGCCGCATACACACGGTCGGATTTTCCGACGGGAAATGTTCGATGTGAGCCTGTTGTCGGAAAGTCCGTCCGTATGTATGCTTCATCAAACATTTGCTGTTGGACTTTCTGCCAACAAATGTTTGCTAGCAGGTTCTCAATTTTCCACCAAAAAAACTTTGTTGTCGGAAAGTCCGATCGTGTGTACACAAATCCGTGCACAAAAGTTCACGCATGCTTGCAATCAAGTACGAGCCGGAAGCACTCGGTCTTGTAAAACTAGCGTTTGTAATGGAAATAGCACATTCGTCACGTGACAAATTTTAAAATCTCTTAATGCAACGCATTCTCTTCTTCTTTATAATGCTAGAATAATGATTTTTTGCATTGCTGCTGATATTCACAGAGTTCTGACAAATGGATTTTTTATTATTTCTCGTGATCGCATGAATAATCTTTGTTTTTTTTTTTCTCATGATCTCCAGATTTTTTTTTTTTTTCTAATGATCTCTATAATATTTTTTTTCATTTTGTGTGTCAAGTTACAACAACACCATTATTATCTTGTAATTTTTAACCTCAAAGGGATACAACTATGTTGGTGTCCCTTGTTAATTTGACATTGTATTTTGAAATGTACCTGCCTGCTCACAAACAAACTGTCCTTTTTGAAATAAAACACATAGCCAAGTATTTGTCCAAACAAAAATTAGAAATTTAATAGGGGTCATAACAAAATAAAGAGGAAGGCAACGATGGAGAAACAGTTGGAATTGTTGAAGCCTTTGTACCCCAGGGCAGACATCAATTATTTGACTGTCAAAATTGGTAACCAGAGTAGTCCATTTAATAGGGAGCACAATATGGTCCAGGACTCTGAGAGATCGGGAGCAGCAGCAGATGACATATATGTCCCGAGGCTGTGGTCTTACAACAGCCTGCGTCTATTGCCAGACCACACCAAACCCAGGCCAACACTATCAACACTTCATTCCATGCTTCCTTCCATGCTGCTCTGGTGGGTTGGGTGGCTGTGGTGTTGGTGGTGTTGCTGGAGGTGGTGGAGGAGTAGTATGCCCTTCCAGTGCACTTGTTGTGCAAAGTGGATTTGCCTTTAGTAAATAACTCCCACTGTACTGTAAAATTTGCAAAAATAAGGCCATTTTAGGGACTACAAGCAATTCATTCATGGAGTTTAAAAGGATGATTATTTTTATCATTAATGCATTACATACATTAACAACAAAAACATTGTGTGTGTGTAGCAGACCCATAGTACAACAGAACATAATAGTTAGATGAAGAAGAGACTATCACCTCATGTATTAAATAAGTTATGTTTGCACTATTGATGAAAACGGACAAAGATAAAAGGCCATTGGAGAACCTAGGAGACAGATAAGAAACACAAGCAGTAAATCAAATGAAATATGAGTTCAGTTGTTCACAAGAAATTTATTTTAAAGAGCTTTTAAAGATTATCTGGCAATCAATTGCCCCCCTACCCAGGAAATACTCAAGATATCTTTGCCGTACTTTGGGGGAGCAAACCAGGACGGCCAGCTTCAAGAGCCGACATGATTTCTTCTGGTGAGCCGGCCTCAGCCGCAACTGAGGCCTGATAGTTGGCTGCATTTTTTCTCAAAAATGTATGCAAAATGCAGCAGCACAGAATAATATGGTTAAGTTTGTATTCGGTCATATTTATTGATGTTAGGAATAGCCGGAACCAGCAGGCCATTATGCCAAAGGCATTTTCCACCACTCTTCTGGCTCTAGCCAGCCGGTAGTTAAAAACCCTCTGGTCCGAGGTGAGGGTCCTCATTGGGAACATCAGATTGTCCCCCAGCGCATATGCCTCATCTGAGGGTCCTCATTGGGAACATCAGATTGTCCCCCAGCGCATATGCCTCATCTGCCACAAACACAAATGGGAAGCCCACCACGTTGTCTGCTGGAGGTGGCAAGCCCAAGCTGCCAGTCTGGAGATGCCTGTAGAATTCAGTCTGGGTGATGACTCCATCCCCCAGATAGTGTATTGGTATCGGTTGACTTAGCAGTTGGGGGGGAGGATTCCAAATGAGTTTTGGCCCCCCAAAAAAACCTCTTGCACTCTGCCCGAATTTAAGGACAACAATAACATTTGTACACATTTTAGGGGGTGTTTAGGTTAAGCACTACAATGGAGCAGACAAAATACATTGTTAAGTGACTAGGCTAGGTGTGTATGGGCCCAGGATAGCATGCTGGGGAGGTTAGTGAAGGCAAATATGCATGAAGGACAAACAAGGAGCATTAAAAGCTTACAGCATGCATGAGGACAAAGAGGACATTCACAGCATATTACAATCATGGTAATTATGGAATGATGAAATAAATACAATACATTAGCAAACATTAAATACATAGAATGTGATGTTAAATGATAAAACTTACCTTAATATAGTCCTTCTGCAGGACCTGAATAATGGCAGAACAGGTCTCTGGAATAATGATTCCCAGAGCCTGGGGGGAGATCCCAGTCATAAACCTACTATCCTGGAGACTTCTCCCCGTCACCAAGTACCGCAAGGTGGCAGCGAGCCTTTGCTCAGGAGTGATGGCTTGCCACATGCAGGTGTCCTGCTTGGTAATATAAGGGGTAAGCAAAGCCAACAGACGGTGAAAAACAGGGTCTGTCTTCCGGAGATAATTCCTGAAATCGTCAGGATTATTCTCCTGGAGCGCTCGCAGCAAAAGCATGTGAGAGAATTGGTCACGATTAAGTAACCAATTCTTGGTCCATGAACTCCTCCTCACCCTGTTCATGAACTGGACTTGGGTCAAAGCAAGAACTCCAACACCAAGCCCAACAATGGCACAAGCTCTCTGATGGAAACATAACCACAACATGGCTAGAAAACGGTCGGCTGGTCAGAACGAACTAACAAAACGCACTGAAAATCAGGAAGGATCTGAGAAGAATGAGTTGAAAATCAAAAACAAGCGGGCAAGAATGCACTGAAAAACAGAAGCGAACTATAAATAAAACGCACTGAAAGACGAGAAAGAACTGACAACACGCACTGAAGAACAGATACAAACCCACAAGCACAAACTGAATAGCAGAAACAAACTGAAAAGCATGAGGCTGAAAAGCATGAATCGTCTCACCAAACTTTTACTAACACGAGATAAACACGAGATTAGCAGAAGAAACCCAAAGAGTGACGCACTGGCTATTGAACTTCCTTTTTATATGCTCGTCGTATGTGTTTTACGTTACTGCGTTCTCACTTTCGTAATTGTTGGCCAACATTTGTTTGACTGTGTGTATGCAAGACAAGTTTGAGCCAACAACCTTTGAACAAAAATCCACTGTTTTGTTGGCGGAAAGTCCAAAACATTTTAAAATTAATTGTTTCATTTCTGATCCTTATAATGTTATTATAATTTAATGTGGATGTATTTTGTTTAACCCTTTCATGACTAAGCCTATTTTAGAAATTTGGTGTTTACAAGTTAAAATCTGTATTTTTTGCTAGAAAATTACTTAGAACCCCCAAACATGATATATATATTTTAGCAGAGAATCTAGAGAATAAAATGGAGATTGTTGCAATATTTTATATCACACGTTATTTGTGCAGCAATGTTTTAAACGCAAATTTTTGGGAAAAGGGACACTTTCATGAATTTTAAAAAATCCAAACAGTAAAGTTACCCCAGTTCTTTGTATAATGTGAAAGATGATGTTACGCCGAGTAAACAGATACCAAACATGTCACGCTTTATAATTGCACGCACTCGTGGAATGGTGACAAACTACGGTACCTAAGAATTTCCATAGGTGACGCTTTAAATTTGTTTTACAGTTACTAGGTTAGAGTTACAGAGGTGGTCTAGTACTAGAATTATTGCTCTCACTCTGACGATCGCGGCGATACCTCACATGTGTGATTTGAACACCGTTTACATATGCGGGTGCGACATCCGTATGCATTATCTTTGCTGCGCGAGCTTGCGGGGACGGGGGCACTTTAAAAAAAAATGTTTTTCTTATTTATTTTACTTACTTATATATTTATAAATTGTGTTTAAAAAAAAAAAGAAAATTAAAAAAAACCCCGATCCCCTCTTTGCACTTCAAAGTATTCAGATCGCTGAAAACGGCGATTCTGAATACTGTGTATTTTTTAAGACCGGCGCCATTGGCAGACAAGTAAACGTGAAGTGACGTCATGATGTCGTTTCCACGTTTACAATTAGAAGGCTGGAACGAAGCTGCCCACAGCTTCGTTCCAGCCCGCCCCCAGCCGCCGGAGGCAGCCGGTTGGTCACTGGGCCTCCCGATTGAACAGGAGGCCCGGTAAGAGCGGTGGGAAGCTGTTATACTGGAGGAGCGGGAAGTGGACGTTCCCCCCTCCCGCTCCTCCAGTATAACAGCCAAGTGGCTTTTAGTCACATCGGTTGTTAAATTCGGATAACTGATCGCCTACTCGATATTCAGTCAGTGCAGGTATTATATATATATATATATATATTAATATATATATATATATATATATATATATATATATATATATATATATATATATATATATATATATATATATACAGCGCATTCTGTGGTGTACTGTTTCTAATACACTTCAGGCTGTGTATTAATATATATACATACACTTTTATGTTTACCCCTATTTATCATGAGCTGAACGCAAAGATCTATGACTTTTTCTATGTACACAAAAGGCCTATTTCTCTCAAATATTATTCACAAATCTGTCTAAATCTGTGTTAGTGAGCACTTCTCCTTTGCCAAGATAATCCATACACCTCACAGGTGTGGCATATCAAGATGCTGATTAGATAGCATGATTATTGCACAGGTGTGCCTTATGCCCCGTACACACGGTCGGACTTTCCAACGGCAAATGTGCGATCGGAGCTTGTTGTCGGAAATTCCCGACCATGTGTAGGCTCTATCGGACTTTTTCCATCAAAATTTCCGACACAAAAAATTTGAGATCTGGATCTCAAATTTTCCGACAACAAAATCCATTCTCGTAAATTTCTGACGCACAAAGTGCCACGCATGCTCAGAATAAATTACGAGACAGAAGCGCTCAGTCTGGTAAAACTAGCGCTCGTGATGGAGATATCACATTTGTCACGCTGCAAATTTTTTAATCCTTTAATGCTGTGCATTCTCTTCTTCTTTATAATGCTAGAATAATGAAGTTGTTTTGTTGCTGATATTCACACAGAGTTCTCACAAACTGATTTCTTTATTATTTCCCGTGATCTCCTGAATAATATTATGTATTTTTTTCATCAGATCTCTATAATAATGTTTAGAATTTTTGTTTATATTTCACTTTTTATCAAGATTTTTTTTATAGTGATCTCCATAATAGTATTTATCATTTTGTGTATCAAGTTACCACAACACCATTATTATCTTGTATTTTTTAATCTCAAGGAGGTTGGTGTTGATGTCCCTTGTTAATTTGACATTGTATTTTTGAAATGTACCTGCCTACTCACAAACAAACTGTTCTTTTTGAAGTAAAACACATAGGCAAGTATTTCAGAAAAAAAAAAACATTTATTATGGGTCATAACAAAATGAAGAGGAAGGCAACGCTGGAGAAGTTTCTGAAATTTGCGAAGCCTTTGTACCCCAGGGCAGACATCAATAATTTTACAGTCAAAATTGGTGGCCTGAGGAGTCCTTATAATAGTGAGCATAATCTGGTCCAGGACTACAAGAGATCAGGAACAGCAGCAGATGACATATATGTCCCCAGGCTGTGGTCATACAACAGCCTGCATCTTTTGTCAGACCAGACTGAACCCAGGCCATCACTTTCTGATCTTCCTTATACACTTCCTTTCAGGCTGTGGCTCTGGTGTTGTAGTTGTGGCAGGAGATGGAGGAGGAGGAGGACCATGGTTGAACTCACAAACGTAGCTTTGGTTTATGAGTTAATAAATAGAAATGACTAGCATTCTGACCCCAGCATATTTCATTCTTGTCACAATCATTTTTGTCTACTACTGTCTATTGATATGTAAAACACCTTGTGAAATCATAAATTAGTGATCAAAAATAACATCTATTTAACATCATTAATTTGACAACCAGAAATATTTTTAAGAATGTTATACCTGACTCAAGCTGGGCTCCTCCACATGTTGCTGCCTGGAAGGCCCAGGTTGGCCGTCAGAAGCCTCAGCTGGGGGGGAAGGAAGCCTTGAAGGAAGAATGGAGAGTGCTGGGTTCACTCTGGTCTGACAGAAAATGCAGTCTGTCATAGTACCACAGCCTGGGTACATAAACGCCATCTGCTGCTCCTGATCTCAGGGAATCCTGGACCTTCTTGTGCTCCCTATTATAACTGCTCCTCATGCCACCAATTTTGGACTTTAAATACTTGATGTCTGCTGTGGGGATCACCGGCTTCACAAATTCAAGCAGTTTCTCTAGAGCTGCCTGCCTCTTTGTTTGCTTAACGGGTGGTTCACCTGCCACAGACAGGGCAGCTCCCTGAACATATCAATGAATATTGCTAGAAATTCCCTATCATTGAAGGGATTCATTTTCTCTGCAAGACACAACACAAGACAACCCCCATGTCAGGCGAAACTCTCATAATCTTGACCCAATATAGGTCTCAATCTCTAAGCAGTATAGGCCACTGATGCACCAACTTAAAATTTTACCTTCATCATCACGATGGTCGCTTCCGCTACTCCTTCCTCCGCTCACAGATCGTACGTACGACGCACGCGTGTTATGCTTTATATACACTGCACATGCGTGAAACTCCGCCCTTCCCTGACCTTCTTTCTAGTGTATTCCCTGCCCCTTGTCTTTCGACGCAGTGGGGAGAGCACATGGTGGAGACACAGCAGGTGCATGCAGACAGCAGCAGCAATGATGAAAGCCCGGAGCCACGAACGTCCTGATCTTGGAGGAGCTTTAAGGCCTCAAATATGTCCTTTATAGAGATGGTGGAGATGGTGGACATCTTGAAGAGGGCCGACTATGATAGGAAGCATGGACCTTACCCAAACCCAAATGTGAGAAAGGCCAAGATCATGACTAAAGTTGTGAAAAGTCTGCACAGGAATTTTGGGGAAATTGAGGGAGCAGGATCAGTACAGAAAGATCAAGAGAGTTCTTCAGAAAAGTAAGTAGTTGTCGTGTGTTCCTATTATGATTATTACTTGCATGCTGCTCCATGTGCTTTTCTTTACTGTTGTACAGTTTAAAATGGAAACTTTCATGTTCATGGGCACATTGTTCGTTCGTATGAAACATTGTTCGTTCGGCATAGAAAACACCATTGTTTTGGCCATATGCATTTGAATACATTTTTTCTAGCCTACTTCTCTTAAAATAATTTTTGAGTCTAGATGGGTTTGTAACTAGAATGTAATGCAAACTAGATTGTGTGTAAGGAGAGGACACTAAGATGTTTTGGGCAGATACAGGTTAACTAAATTTGCTCAGGCCTATTTGTATTAAAATAAGTTTGTTGTCTAGATAGGTTTGTAACTAGAATGAAATGGAAACTTGATTCAGTTCAAGGAGAGAACACTCAGAAGCTGTTTACACATCTGGACGCAGGAGCACTAGTGTGGGACACCAGAACAAACTTTTTAGGGTATCCCACACAGTGCTCAAGTAGATACTATAGGGGTGTCTCCATGTGTGAAACTTTAACAAAAAAGGTAAGTATTCCAGCTTTAGAAAGGAACTAAAAATTTCTTCAGCTTGAAACTCTGCCAAAATAGACAGTTGGAGGACACTTCCAAGCAATGTTTCATATTCCTATTTCTGCCCTCAAATATATGTGTGCGAACTATACCTTTTTTTTATTCACATAGGGGAGAAGAGACTCAGGACATCAGAGGACACCAGGGACCCCCCACCTCCTAAAGAATGGGAAATCCCAAAACCACAAGCAGAGGATGAAGAGGGAGACGTTTATGAAGTGGGCGAAATAGTCACCACAACACGTGAGTGTCTGAGACCACAGCCTCAGGTAATAGATGGATGCCTGCATATTTATAATACATGGGGTTTTTTTAATTTATTTTTAGGTGATGTGGATGTTGTGGAAGAAGAATCTTATTTCACAAGTGAAAGTGCCCAGATCCTCATCGAGGAGATAATGGGGTGCAATCGTGATTTAGAAAATATAAAGGAAAACAATGAAGAAATGAAGAACATCATTGATGTTTTAGGCAGAATATCAAACACACAGAAATTGGACCATTTTATTGTGTATTTTTTATCTTAAAAACAAGTTTTAAAGTATTTTAACCACTTGCTGACTGCCTAACGCAGATATACTGCGGCAGAATGGCACGGGCAGGCAAAATCACGTACCTGATACGTGATTTGCCTCCCGCGGGCTCGGTGCCCGAGGCGGTCCGCATCGTTAGGGGAGCGATCCGTGCTGAGGGGGAGGCCACTCATTCATGGCCACCCCCTCGCGATTGCTCCCAACCAATGAAAATCTTCCTCTGCTGCTGTAATGTAAACAGCGGCAGAGGAAGTAATGTCATCGCTCCTCATGAAGCCTTTTCGTTCCGGCTTCCGAGGAAAGAAGACATCAAGTAAGTCTGCACCAACACAACACTTACAGTAGAACACTCTAGGCACACATTTCACCCCCGATCACCCCCTGTACCCCCTGTCACAGTGACACCAATAGCAGTTTTTTTTTCTGATTATTGCATTGGTGTCATTTTGTGACAGTTATAAGTGGTAGGGTAGTTAGTGTTAGGCCCCTTTAGGTCTAGGGTACCCCCCTAACCCCCCCTAATAAAGTTTTAACCCCTTGATCACTAAGCAATCGTTTTTCTGATCGCTGTATTAGTGTCACAGGTGACGCTAGTTAGAGAGGTAAGTATTTAGGTTCGCTGTCAGCGTTTTATAGCGTCAGGGACCACCATATACTACCTAGTAAAGGTTTTAACCCCCTGATTTTCCCCTAGTTAACCCTTTCACCAGTGATCACCGTATAACTGTTACGAGTGACGCTGGTTAGTTAGTTTGTTTTCTATAAATTCAGGGCACCCGCCCAGCGGTGATATAAGTTTTAGGGTCAGATAGGGTCTGCATTGCCCCAGGCAGTGTCAGGTTAGTGCCAGTACCCTTAACACCCACGCACGCAACATACACCTCCCTTAGTGGTATAGTATCTGAACGGATTAATATCTGATCCGGTCAGACCTATACTAGCGTCCCCAGCAGTTTAGGGTTCCCAAAAACACAGTGTTAGTGAGATCAGCCCAGATACCTGCTAGCACCTGCGTTTTGCCCCTCCGCCCAGCCCAGCCCAACCAAGTGCAGAATCGATCGATCACTGTCAGTTACAAAACACTAAACACACATAACTGCAGCGTTCGCAGAGTCAGACCTGATCCCTGTGATCGCTAACAGTTTTTTGGTAGCGTTTTGATACAGTTGCTAACAGTCAGGAGCTTTTTTACCTGTGAGTATCACTAGTGTACTACTAAATTTAGAGCCCAAAATGGCAAATCGAAGGTACACTAGTGAAGAGGCCTACACGTTTCTGGGCATGACAGATAGTGAAGAGGAAGTCACTCATCTGTCAGATTCAGGCTCAGAATACGATCCTGTAGAGGACAGCGGCTCAATGACAGATAGCTCTGATGATGGAGTTGTGGTCCCTGCCAAGGTCAGGCATACCAGACCCCGAACTTCTTCTTCTGTCGTTGATGTGCAAGAACCGCAGGTCCCTTGTATGGAGCAGAGCAGTACTAGCGCCGCTATTCCTTCCGGTGAACTGGCAAGCACCTAGCACACCCTGGTCGTAGTCACTCCAGCACTGCAGTATCACGTGGTGACGTGGCGTGTCCCATAAGTGCAGTTCAAGCTGGTGAGGTGGCAAGCACAAGTAGTGTCCTGCTGCCACCAAGAAGATGAACACAGGCCCGTTGTGCCCATAGTGCCCTTCCTACTGCATTCACCAATCCTAATTGGGAACCCACCACTTCTGCAGCACCTGTACTTCCCCCATTCACTGGCCAACCCGAAATTCAGGTGGAAACAGTTGATTTTATGTTACTTGATTTTTATTTGCTGTTTTTCACCAAAGATCTCTATAGATCTATTGTGGACCAAAGCAATTTGTACGCTGGACAACACATCGCCACTATTCCCCAGTCCTCCCTTGCCAGAGATTGGAGACCAATTACGGTTTCTGAATATAAGCTCTTTCTGGGCCTTTCCCTCAACATGGGCATAACTAAAAAGAGTGACTTGCGGTCATATTGGTCCACTGACCCAATTCACCACATGCCCTTGTTCTCTGCCTCCATGACCAGGGCACAATACGAGCAGATCTTGCCGTCCATGCACTTCAATGACAATTAACTCTGTCGTCCTCGTGGAGACCCTGGATACGATTGGCTCTACAAAATTCGGCCCCTTGTAAACCACTTCAACCAACGTTTTGCAGACTTGTTTAATCCCCATCAAGTTGAAGTTGTCTGCGTTGATGAGTCCCTGATTAAGTTTTCTGGCCGCTTGTCATTCAAACAGTACCTTCCCAGCAAGCGTGCCAGATACGGGGTCAGGATGTATAAGCTCTGTGACAGGGCCACAGGCTATACATGTAGTTTTATGGTCTACGAGGGAAAAGATAGCCATGTAGAGCCGACAAACTGCCCTGACTACATAGGAAGCGCTGGCAAGATTGTGTGGGACTTGGTATCACCCTTATTCGGAAAGGGGTACCACTTATATGCCACTTTTTAGTCACTTGTTTGATCAGCAGATTGGAGCATGTGGCACCGTGCGACTTAATCGCTGGGGCTTCCCCCAGTGGGTTGTAGATTCCCGTCTTAGGCTGGGGGAGAGAGCCTGCTTCAAGTGTAATAACTTGCATGCTATGAAGTGGAGGGATAATAGGAATGTTTTCGTTCTTACCTCCCTCCATGCAGACACGACGGTCCAAATTACTACGGTGACTGGTGTTGTGGAGAAACCCCTCTGTGTCCACGAATATAACCAAAATATGGGAGGGGAGGAACTCAACGACCAGTTGTTGGCTCCGTACCTAATTGCCCGTAAGGCCAGACGCTGGTACAAGAAAGTGTCTATTTATTTCATTTGGCTTTGCTGAACACTCATGTGCTATACAGAGCTTCAGGATGGACTGGATCCTTCCTTAAATTCCAGGAAGAGATTGTCAGAGCCCTTTTGTTTCCAGACGGTGCTCCACCTCACCTTCCCCAACCAAATGTAGTAAGCCGGCTGCATAAGAGGCATTTTCTTTATGTCCTCCCCAGTACCCCTACTGAACGAGCCCCCCAAAAAAGATGTTGTGTCTGCAGCAAGCATGGATATAGGCGTGACACCCGCTATTATTGTCCCTCCTGTCCTGACAATCCTGGTCTTTGCATTGGTGAATGTTTTGAACGCTACCATGCACTAGTTGAGTATTAGCGTAGGATACAGCACTGCACAGACTAGGCACACTTTCACAGGGTCTCCCAAGATGCCATCACATTTTGAGAGACCCGAACCTGGAACCGGTTACAGTTACAAAAGTTACAGTTTCAAAAAAAAGTAAAAAACAAAAAAAACAAAAAAATATATAAAATTAAAAAAACAAAAATAGTTATCGTTTTATTGTTCTCTCTCTATTCTCTCTCTATTGTTCTGCTCTTTTTTACTGTATTCTATTCTGTTTTATTGTTATTATGTTTTATCATGTTTGCTTTATAGGTATGCAATTTTTTCATACTTTACTGTTTACTGTGTTTTATTGTTAACCATTTTTTTGTTTTCAGGTACGCCATTCAGCTGCAGAGCGGATTCATTTATCTTGACAGCAACAGCGTTTGCTCCCACGATACATAAATCCGTGACTTTAGCACTGTTGGAGGTGATTTCACCACCACAGTTAAAAAAAAAAAAAAGAGCATATATGCCGAAGCATGGGGGCAGCAGGGACGGAGGAGCGACTTGCTCCTACCTTTTGCGGGTGGATGCCCCCATGCTTCGGCATATATATATATTTAGGCACAGGTTGCGTTAAAAAATGTTTTATTTTTTACAATTTTTTTTGTATTTGCTTTGCAGGTATGGTAAGTCTTATGCCCTGTACAGTCGGTCAGATTTTCCGACGGAAAATGTGCGATCGGAGCGTGTTGTCGGAAGTTCCGACCGTGTGTGGGCTCCATCGGACATTTTCCATCGGATTTTCTGACACACAAAGTTTGAGAGCAGGCTATAAAATTTTCCGACAACAAATTCCGATCTCGTCAATTCCGACCGTGTGTGGACAATTCCGACGCACAAAGTGCCACGCATGCTCAGAAGAAATTCCGAGACGGAACAGCTCGGTCTGGTAAAATTAGCGTTCGGAATGGATATAGCACTTTCGTCAGGCTGCAATGTTTAAAATTGTTTAATGCAGAACACTCTCTTCTTCTTTATAATGCTAGAACAATGAAATAGTTTTGCTGCTGATATTCACACAAACTTCTCACAAACTTATTTCTTTATTATTTATCGTGATTTCATCAATATATTTTGCTTTGTCACATCTGTCAAAAAAGATATATGGTTTTTTTTTTGGGTTTGTATTGTTTTCAAGCCTGATCGTGTGTTTAATTTTTTTTAATTTTTTTATTTTACATCCTGAATATTTTTGGGTGTGTTTTGTGTGTCAAGTTACCACCACACCTTTATTATCTTGTATTATTTAATCTCAAGAAGGTTGCTTGGTGTTGGTGTCTCTTGTTAATTTCACATTGTAGTTTTGAAATGTACCTGCCTCCTCACAAACAAACTGTCCTTTTTGAAGGAAAACACACATAGGCAATTATAATTGAAACACAAAATCCTTTATTTAGGGCTCAGAACCAAACAAAGAGGGAGGCAATGCCGGAGAAACAGCAGAAATTGGCGAAGCCTTTGGCCCCCAGGGCACACATCAATTATTTTACTGCAAAATTGGTGGCCTGAGGAGTCCATATCTAAGGGAGTGCAGTCTGGTCCAGAAGTCCAAGAGATCCTGAACAGCAGCAGATGACATATATGTCCCCAGGCTGTGGTCATACAAGAGCCTGCATCTTTTGAACCCAGGTCATCACTCTCTGGTCTTCCTTCCACGCTGTGGCTCCGGTGGTGTAGTTGTGGCAGGAGGAGGAGGAGGGGGATGGTCCAACTCACATGGGTGGGTTTTGTGTGTGATTTTGCCCCTCACTTAGTGCATGCCCTGCAGTTTTGTGGCAGCCATGGAGGCAAAGGCCTCTTCAGGGGTGGGGAAGGCTCTGAGGGATGCAGAAGCCTCCTGAATCAGCCTGAGTGCTGAAACCTGCATGTTACTCCCCTTCCTGGGTCTTTTGGTTGGAAGGCGGAGGGGAGGAACCTGCGATTCTGTCAGGCTCCTACTGGGCCCGGCCTTCTCCTGGCTGCCACTTAGCCCCACCTCCTCCTGGCTGCCACTAACCCCCCGCCTCCTCCTGACTGCCACATTCCACAGCCTCCTCCTGTGTGCAACATTCCAGAGCCTCGTCCTGGCTGAGGTCTTAACAAATATAACAGACTATCATTCTGAGCCCAGCATTTTTCATTCTTGTCCCAATCATTTCTGCCCACTAATGTCTATTGATATGTAAAACACTTTCTTAAATCAGCAATTAGTGATCAATAATAACATCTAGTAAACATCATTTATTTATTGACCAGAAATCTGTAGAAGAATGCTATACCTGGCTCCAGCTGAAGTCCTCCACTTCTTCCTGGCTGGAAGTCCCATGTTGGACATCGGAAGCCTCAGCAGGGGTGGAAGATAGGGTGGAAGGAAGAGTGGAAGGAAGAGTGGAGAGGGATTCCCTGACTCCAATCTGGTCTGAAAGAAATCGCAGTCTCTCATAGTACCACAGCCTGGGGACATAAACGTCATCTGCTGCAGCTCCGGGTCTCTGGGAATCCTGGACCTTCTTGCGCTCCCTAAGATAAGTGCTCCTCAGGCCACCAATTTTGGCTTTTAAATAGGGGATGGTTGCTGTGGGGACCACCGGCTTCACCAACTCCAGCAGTTTCTCCAGCGCTGCCTGCCTCTTTTGTTTATTATTATATTGGGGTGTTTCACCTGCCACAGACAGGGCAGCTCCCTGTACTTGTCTATGAACAGGGGGAGGAAATTGTGGTCTTCGAACCTCAGGCGAACCTCTCCTAATCTTGTTACAATATAGGCCTCAATCTAGAAGCAGTATAGGCCCAAGTTTAGATCTTACATTTGTTATCACGATCGGCGCCTCCGATACTTCTTCCTCCGCTCACAGATGGTACGTACTACGCACGCGTGTTACGCTTTATATACACTGCGCATGCGTGAAACTCCACCTGCCCCTGACGTTCTTTCTAGTCTATGCCCTGCCCCTTCTCGTTCGGCCTAGTGGGGGAAGATCACATGGTGGAGACACAGCAGGTGCGTGCTAATTACAGCAACGAGGAGGAGAAGGAAAGCCCGGAACCAGAAACGTCCCGATCCCAGAAGAGACGATTTAAGGCCTCAAATATGTCCTTTGGGGAGATGTTGGAGATGGTCGACATCCTGAAGAGGGCCGACTATGACGGGAAGTATGGACCTTACCCCAACCCCAATGTCAGAAAGGCCAAGATCATGGGGAAAGTAGTCAAGAGTCTGCAGAAGAATTTCAGGGTACGACGATTCAAGGATCAATTTAGGAAGCGGTGGTTGGACCTCAAATTAAGGGAGCACGAGCAGTACAGAAGGATCAGGAGAGTGCTGCAAAAAAGTAAGTAGTTGTCGTGTGTTCCTATTCTTTATTTTATTACGTTTGTGCTGCTCCATGTGCTTTTCTTTACTGTTGTAAAGTTTAAAATGGAAACTTTCATGTTCATGGGCACATTGTTCGTTCGTATGAAACATTGTTCGTTCGGCATAGAAAACACCATTGTTTTGGCCATATGCATTTGAATACATTTTTTCTAGCCTACTTCTCTTAAAATAATTTTTGAGTCTAGATGGGTTTGTAACTAGAATGTAATGCAAACTAGATTGTGTGTAAGGAGAGGACACTCAGCAGCTGTTTACACATCTGGACGCTGGAGCACTAGTGTGGGACACCAGAACACCCTTTTTATTAGGGGGCCCACACAGGTGCTCCAGTGTATACTATAGGGATGTCTCCATCTGTGAAGCTTGTACAAAACAGGTAAGTATTCAAGCTTGACAAAGGAAAACAATATTTCTTCATCTTGGAACTCTGCCAAAACAGACAATTGTACCCCACTTCCAAGCAATGTTTCATATTCCTATTTCTGCCATGAAATATCTGTGTGCTAAGTATACCTATTTTTTTTTACATAGGGGAGAAAAGACTTGGAGGACAACACTCATCTGAGGAGACCACAGACCCCCCACCTCATGAGGAAGGTGAAATCCCCCAAAGCCAAGCAGAGGAGGAGGAGGAGGAAGGAGACGTGGTGGAAATAGTCACCACAACAAGTGAGTGTCTGCGACCACAGGCTCAGGTAAGAGATGGATGCCGACATATTTATAATACATGGTATGTTTTTGTTTCTATATTTTTAGGTGATCGTGATGTTGTGGATCCAGGTCATTTCACCAGTGAGAGTGCCCAGATCCTGATCGGGGAGATCATGGGGTGTAATAGAGACTTGGAAAACATCCAGAAAAACATTTTTTGTGGTCTTTGTAATTTAACATTTTTTTACATTTTTTGCCATTTTATAGAAAAGCCAAATTTTGAAGATGCACACAGTGTGTCAACATGTGCTATCTGCCATCACGGGGGATCAATGTATGCGTTTTGGGGGTGCAACCCCTTCCTCAATAATAAAGTAGCTGTGAGGAAGGGGTTGCACCCACAAAACACGTCCCTTGATCCCCCGTGATGGCAGCTAGCACATGTTGACATTCAGCAATTTGTCTGCATCTTCAAAATTTGGCTTTTCCAGGGGTGACTTCACCCCATCTGAACCCAATATCAAACACAGTTTAAAAATACTCATGTCTGATATTGCCTTCAATTTCTACAAAAGTTGAACTTTGTAAGTTCCAGATTTGTGTATTTCTTGTTTGTTTTAAACATGCCTGTTTTACCTTAAATGGACATTTCTACTTTTATTAATGTGACCCAAAAAATTGTTATACAACAAACATGTTGGTTTGTTTTGAAAAACCTTTTAGAAATGCACATGTGATTGTGCTGGTATTAAAAAGATTGCTACTCAAAAATGTGTGGATTATTGTTTCAATGCTCCTAAAATTTTGTTAAGGTAAAATTGGTGTTTTCAGTGACAATGGGGGTTATTTCCTAAGGGCAAATCCACTTTGCACTACAAGTGCAGTTTCAGTGCAGGCTCAAGTGCACTTGTAGTGCAAAAAGTATTTTCCTTTAGTAAATAACACCCAACAGTGCTTTTTAAGGTTACACAATCACAACATTTTCAGGACTCCCCACATTTCTGTCAGGGTCAGCTAAAAGAAACACAAGCAGTAAATGTCAGTAAAGATTTTAGTAGTTAAAATTATTTTTTATTTGAAAAATGTATCAGACATTGTCTGGCATATTGATGGCCCCCCTACCCGCAAAGTAATCAAGGTATTTAAGATGGACCTCGCGGGCACTCAGGGGGGGCAAGCCAGGGCGGCCACTTTCAAGCGCCGTCAGGGTTGGTTCATTTCCTTGTATTCCGGCCTCAGGCCCAAGTGAGGCAGCATAGTTGGCAGAATTTTGCCTTAAAAATTTGTGTATAACAGAGCTCGCCAGGATGATATGATTCGGTTTATACTCCGCCATGTGTATGGGTGTAAGAAATAGGCGGAACCGGCTGGCCATGATTCCAAACGTGTTCTCCATCACTCTTCTGGCTCTGGCCGACTGGTAATTAAAAACCCTCTGGTCCAGGGTGAGGGTCCTCATCGGGAATGGCCGCATAAGATGGTTCCCCAGCGCAAACTCTTTATCAGCAACAAAGACGAATGGGAGTCCTTTCACATTGTCTTCTGGAGGTGGCAAGTCCAAGCTGCCATTCTGGAGACACCTGTAGAACTCCATCTGGGTGATGACTCCACCATCGGACATCCAGCCATTCTTCCCCACGTCCACATACAGGAACTCATAAGTAGCCGACACCACTGCCAACATCACAATACTATTGAACCCTTATAATTATAATAGTAAGACCCCGAGTTGGGTGGTGGGACAATGAGGACGTGTTTCCCTTCAATTACCCCTCCGCAGTTAGGAAAGTCCCACCGCTGGGAAAAGTGGGAGGCCACAGTCTGCCATTCCTGTGGGTTGGAAGGAAACTGTGGAGTCAAACAAGAAAAAGAAATTAATCATTTTGCACATAAACAGGGAAAGCAGATTAGACACAAAAATTCCCGGCCAACATCAGTATAACACTTATTTTAGGGAGTATTTAAAGACCAAGGTATAAGGTCCACCTATCAGATTCCCCCCCCCCTCTCATTGGCCATTTGTAAAATTTTATGGGGGGGAGATGTTTAACAGGTAACCCTCTCCCCTTCATTGAGAGATGAATGCATAAATAATGTGTATTACTTTGGCCAGCCCCTCCTTACTTTACACTATTGGCAGCCCACTGGACAGGTAAGAAGTGTTATAATACAAATAGATAAATACACACTGTACACATTTTAGCACATTTTTACATTTTTACATTATCAAGATAATAATAGGATACAAAAACGTTTAACATTACCATTTGAAAGTATTCAGGTAGGCCCTTGCACTACATGCTTTGGGGAATTCATCCATAAATCTGACTACAAAAGAGGTGGGTATAGTGTGTATGGGTTTGGCAAAGTCAGCAGATAGAGGATTGGTATCAGCTGATTTAGCAGTTGGGGGGAGGGAGGGTTCCAAATGATTTTGGGACACCAAAAAAAAGCCTCTGCCACTCTGCCTGAATTTAAAGCATAAATCACATTTTTACACATTTTAGGGGGTGTTTAGGGTAAAGCACTACTATGGAGCTGACAAAATACATTATTAAGTGACTACACAAGGTGAATATAGGGCCAGGAGAGCATGCTGGGGAGCTAAGTGAAGGCAAATATGTATGAAGGACAAAAAATTTTGTTAAAAAAACCAGCATGCATGAGGTCAAAGGGGACATTCACAGCATACTACAATCATGGTGGGGGGCTTGGCCTGGCTGCTCGGGAAGATGGACGCTTGAGAGACTAGCTCCCGCTACTTCACAGCCTCTCCGCTCCAGCCAAGCGCCTAAACACACTGCCAGACACTGAAAGATGGGGACAGCTTCGCGGACATCCTCCGCCTCCCGCTCCCGTTCACCAAGAAGACACCAACAGAACGGTATGAGCCAGAGTATCCCCGAACTGTTCCGCTCCCAGAGATCTAATATGGCGGCATCCCGCCACACTCCCTCACAGCTCTCAACACCGCCACTGCCTGGAATGCCTGGAGCGACTCCCAGCCTCATCGCCTCAGATTCCGGAGCCCACAGCGCGCTCGCACAGCAACACCCAAGCCTCCTAGACCTCAGAACAGTGGCGGCTGATATTAAAGATACTCTGGCAGCTGCCATAGCCGACCTGCGCATTGATTTTCGCGCCATGGCTGACAGAGTGCAAAATGTGGAAAAAACTACAGCCCAGCACCACACTGTCCTCCGCAAAGTGACCCACAAAATTGATGCACACACCATTCAATTGAGAGACCTACAGAGACATGTGGAAGATTTGGACAATAGGGGCAGAAGACACAACCTCCGTGTCAGAGGAAAGCCCGAATCTGTTGAAAATGACCAGCTTCCTGCCGCCATTACATCCCTATTCAACAACATATTAGACCGGCCAGCACAGACCAACATAGATATGGAGAGAATTCACCGTGCACTCAGACCCAAAGGTAAAGAATCTGACCCCCCCAGAGATGTGGTGTGCTGCCTGGTGGACTACAGGTTGAAGGAAGACATACTCCGCAAAGTGAGAACTAGGATCCAATCCACCCATGGTGGCTCAGAGATACACATATACCAAGATCTATCTGGCATTACCTTGCAAAACAGACGGGACCTGAAACCACTCCTAGACGCACTTCGCGCCAAAGCCATACCATACAGATGGAAGTTCCCCTTTGGTCTCTCCGCTACCTACCACGGCCGCACAGCACTACTCAGAGTACCCGAAGACCTGCCGCCTTTCTGCGACGCCATGGGCATCCCTATGATGGAAGTCCCTAACTGGTACGCCGAATTCCGCCTCCCCCCACCTAAGAGAGATCAACGGCACGAAGAATCTATGGAAACGCAGGAAGCCAGATATCGCAGACGCAGATCACCGTCAGGCAACAGATCGCACACATCCTCCAGAGGGAACCGCAATGACATCAGTCCAACCGACTCTCCGCGATCAAGACGAGCCAGAAGAGATTTTGGCCCGACTCACGATCGCTCTCCACCTATCTGAACAGAGGCTTGCCGCATGCAAAGAAAAGTTACCAGGTGTTTCTGTTTTACTTTTTGTTTTTTCTCTTTTTTCTTTTGGGAACGTTTAAGCTCACGCATTCCACAGTTGGACAGTTCCCGACGTTCACTTTTGCGACCTCTAGATCTGATTAGGTAAGCAACACTCGATCGCTTTTGAGGACTCAAATTTCTTACCACTCAAAAGTCTCTGCTCATTTTACACCTGTGATCTGAGACAATGAGTCTCCAAATACGAGACTATTTTACCCTAAAAGGGAATGTATTATTTGCCCCATCACTTTCATATCGATCGATTTAACAGGTTGTACATTGGAACTGTTTCTTGCTTTGCTCAACTATTTAATCTGCCTATAGATAATACATGTGGTATGTTACTCATGTTATCCACATACATCACATTTAAATGTTCTAATGTAACTAACTCACTGCCATACGTAATAAGAATGGTATATGTATGCAGGGTGTGTTGATATGAGCTGGCCGGGGCTTCCCTACTACCAATCACCCTTTAAACTTGCCCCCAATGTCTCTAATTATTCACGAACCTCCCGGACATAAGCCTGCTTATCTCTGACTAATGCGCCTCATCTGGCACTTCGCATACCTACTGCCCCTCCCATTCTATCTATGATTCACATACCCGGAGATGCTAATAGCAGTGGTGGAGACCAAGGCTAGCTCATTTCATTTCTTTCTTAAATCTGACCTTGTTTCACATACATAACACTAACTAGCAGGGAGTACCTCATAACTTACCCAGCAGATGAAGATAGGTCACACGAGCTATAGGGACTCATAACATAACTCTCCCTTGATAAACTATGACCCCATTCTCCACGAACAATAAGGTAAAATCTTATACCCTGTTCTATAGAAAACACCCCTTCGTCCCATACGTAAAATGGAGAAACTTCAGATCTCGTAGTTCCTACTCTTGGTCTCACTTGGGACAGGAGTCAGAAACCTCAGGACATTCTCATGTTCAGATTATGTTCTTAATATACATACCAAATTATGTTTGTTGTAGGGTTTTACCAATTGTTGAATTTCTTTCTGCAAGGCCTCAATGTTTGAACTCCATTGCACCTGATCTCCATGACTGGTCCGGCCATACATAAATACGCATACAGCGGTTAACAAAACTGGGCACCTATGGTGGACTGCGATTTCCTCCCTGACCTAACGGTCCGCCCGACTTACCGATATATAAATATACCCATTTATTCCATTCACATATCCAACACCAAAGACAGGAACATAAGGAAAACCAAAACAGAAATGGCACAAACACACACAACGCTTCCCAAAAACATATATTCATCCCGTCTCTGGCTTAGACAGTAGCGGTATACCACAATCCTACTTCACTTCTCATCTTTCCCGTGTAGACTTTCTCAACCCCCACACAGTAGTTTGGACAGGTGAGGACCTCTCTTAGACAGGTTCTCTTTGCCCTCACTCTGTACCTTACCGAACATATTAACACAGGTATTGGATTTGATTCCAGGCCTGCTCGGTTTACGGTTTAGGAGTATCAACCTCCTAATATACCCCCTTTCCCTTATCCTCTCCGCGTCCACCCCATCCCCCTCGCTCCCTTACACAACACCTACACCACTTACACATACACACAGTGTAAGCACTTGATAGCGAAATGCCACCCCCTAGAAGAGGCGACACCCCCCAGGTCAAGCTATACTCCTTAAACATACGGGGACTCAATACCCCCGAAAAAAGATCGCAATTACTTCTACTACTACGGAAAGCCAAAGCAGATATAGTGTTTCTCCAAGAAACACACTTCAGATCGGACGCCATTCCCAAACTTTTTAACTCATCTTACCCAACAGTATACCATGCCACAAATAAAGATGCCAAATCTAAGGGAGTTTCCATCCTAATTTCCAAAAATTGTCCCATTCAGATATACGACACAATGATTGACAGCAACGCACGATACATCTTTCTGAAAGGCAAATTGCACAATAAGCCTGTTACATTGGCTAACCTATACGCCCCCAATAGGCAACAGGTCCCCTTTTTTCGCGACACCCTACAACACCTCTCCACATTTTCAAAGGGTCTGTTGGTTGTTGGGGGGTGACTTCAACTTAACCCTTAACCCCTCCATGGACGCATCTTCAGGTGCATCCTCTATTACCTATCGTGCACTCTGCGCAATAAAAACGCAACTGGCCAACCTAACTCTACACGACGCATGGCGCACACTGCACCCAAATACTAAAAACTATACATTCTACTCATCACCTCACAATAGGTATACAAGGATAGACTACCTTTTCCTGTCACAATACGACCTAGATTCACTTCTGACCGCTACAATCGACCCAATGGTAATATCGGACCATCATCCTATTTCCATCACAATTACATTCCCAGCCTCCTACCCGAGACATCTGAACTGGCGATTAGATAACTCTATCCTCACGGATCTTGCACATCAGAAGAGACTTAACGATTGCTTGTCCCATTACTTTCGAGAAAACGCTTCCCCCGACACCAACTCGGTGACCCTATGGGCGGCTCATAAATGCGTCATTAGGGGAGAATTAATTTCAATAACTTCGCAACAACGCAAAGCCAGGTAAGCACTTCTAAACAAACTATCTGACAGAGTTCGATCTCTAGAAGGAAAGCACAAGCAATCGTTAACGGATCAAAATCTCCAAGAGCTATTGAAAGCCAGAGAGGATCTCCTAGAGGAAATAGGGAAATCAACCAGACGTAAATTCGCCCTATCGCAAAAATTTTTTTACGAATTTGGGAACAAATCTGGTAAAATGCTCGCCGGAGCCCTCCAATCCAAAAGAGCAAACTCAACTATCCACAATCTCCTAGACCCACAAGGGAATAAAATAGAATCTTCAATCGATATAGCAAACCAGTTTCAACAATTTTATTCCAAATTATATAATTTGAAGACTCACCCAACGACTGACCCAACTGATGACAGAAAAAAACTGATAGAGGACTTCCTATCGCAATTTGGCCCACATCCTATCACTACTGCAGAAGCCGATGAGTTAGATAAACCTTTCACAAAGGAGGAACTCATAGCTGCCCTTAAACAACTAAAACCAGGCAAAAACCCTGGCCCTGATGGTCTACCTGTCGGCTACTATAAGACCTTCACTCATACCACAGTTACTAAACACCTTCAACTCACTATATACCCAACCTAACAAATGTAAGGACCTTCTCGAAGCTCACATTGTGATGATACCAAAACCGGGTAAAGACACTACCATAGTTTCCAATTACAGACCTATTTCGCTTATCAATGTAGATATGAAACTCTACGCAAAAATTTTGGCAAATCGTATACTCCCCCTACTCCCTTCGCTGATTTCCCTAGATCAAGTAGGATTCATCCCCGGGCGAGAGGCCAGGGATAATACCCTGAAAGCTATTAATATTCACCACTGGTTATCGTCCTCCAACACCCCGGGTTTCTTCCTTTCCCTCGACGCGGAGAAGGCATTCGACAGGGTGGCCTGGGACTACATGACAGAAGTCTTACGCAAATTGGGGTTTAAAGAACGCATGCTTCAATACATTTTAACCCTCTATTCGTCCCCAACTGCAAAAATCATGGTTAACGGTGTTCTGTCGGATGCCTTCTCCGTGTCGCATGGAACCAGACAGGGGTGTCCCTTATCCCCCCTCATATTTATACTCACAATGGAACCAATACTCCGCAGGATTAAGGCGAATCAAACCATCAAAGGAGTCGAAATAGCCAACAAACAATACAAAATTGCAGCGTACGCTGATGACATTCTCCTATTCCTAACAGACCCCATCACCACACTTCCCAATTTATTAAAAGACTTTTCCCTCTTCAAGGAACTGTCCAATCTCCAAATAAATTTCTCCAAATCTAAAGCCCTTAACATTTCCCTACCAGATTCCACAGTGACCCTCTGTAAAGCCAACTTTCCGTTTGGATGGGATGCACAAGCCATTACATACTTAGGGATCCAGATTCCCAGCAACCTAAGTGACCTCTATCCTAAAAATTATGCTCCCATTCTGCAAACAATATGGAAGGACGTCCAAAACTGGAACAGAGGCACCTTCTCATGGTTTGGAAGAGCAGCAATTATAAAAATGAACATCCTCCCCAGACTCCTCTATCTACTTCCAACAATCCCGATTAAATTACCACAGACATTCTTTGATACATATAAAAGGCTTTGCCTACAATTTCTATGGGCTGACAAACATTCACGTATACACTGGAAAAAATTGGTAATCCCTAAATTGAAAGGAGGAATCGGCCTCCCTGACATACAAAAATATTATTGGTCGTGCCACTTAGCTAGAATCATAGACTGGCACTTACATTCAGGGACTAAAGCGTGGATTGATATAGAGGGAAACTTTTCCTCTCTGCCTATTCACCACTTACCATGGATAAGCTCACCCAAAACACCGCACGAAAACAAATCACATCCCCTAATAGGCCCCACGTTACAAATATTTCGCACAGTCTGTAAAAAAGTGAACATTGCCTCCTCACCCGGTCCACTGACCCCACTTAACTGGAACCCGGACTTTCCCCCAGGCATCACACATCTTGACACTGATAATGAACCCACACCGAGGTCCATCAGAGCAGAATCCTTCTTTGACAAAGGAAAATTGTTATCCTTTCAACACATCCGAACTCGACTTCCTGACACGGACATACCCTTCTTTAAATATCTCCAAATTCGTCATTTCTTACAGAGCTCTAATCCACAATCCCAATGGTACAGAGACCATACCCCGTTCGAAGCCCTATGCACGAGTCACAGCCCCCAGAGACACATCATCTCAGTCATGTACTCTCTGCTGTTCCCCGACACACCGTCCATGGAAGAAACGACACGCCAAAAATGGGAGAGAGAATTATCCATAAACCTTACACAAGAAGACTGGCATAACATATATAATACATTCATAAAGGATCTATAAACGTATCCGCACAAGAGAATGGATACAAACTATACTCTAGATGGTATAGAACACCAGACAGAATCCACAAATTCCTCCCCCAGGTATCTCCGCTTTGTTGGAGATGCAACACCGCTCACGGCTCTCTACTGCACATTTGGTGGGAATGTCCCCTAATCACACCATACTGGACAGAAGTTCACCGACTTATCTCGCAGATCACAACCTATGCCCCTGACTTCTCGCCGGCCCAATATCTCTTACAACATACATCTATACCACCATCGACCTATAAAAAAAACTCTTACTATACATCTCATAAATGCGGCGAAACTCTGCATTCCCACGCATTGGCAGACTACTTCTCCTCCCACCATTGCTGAATGGCTCCGTAGAATAGGGAAAATAGCTGAGATGGAAGATATAATACACCAAGCTAGGGATACGCTGACTAAATTTTATACAACATGGGCTTGCTGGTTACATTTCAAAGAAACGACAGACTACAACAACATCATGTTGAAACCTGCATAGCTTGACCTGGGGGACGAGATGGTACATACTGCCTCACGTACCAGCACCACACTCGGTCTCGAACTTCCCACCCCCTCCTTCCTTCCCTAACACCCCTTTTTATTTTTATTTTTAATCGTTACATCTCCACATGCATTCACTATCCACATAGACAGATCTTAGTAAACAGGATTCACATCGACTATCCACAGCAACAACAGGACCTACACCCAAGAGGACTATACCGGAGAGACCGGCTAGTTAAAGGCATGATCCTAATGCATTTCCAACCTTGCCCACGCACAGTTAGTTCCCGCTGGGGGTGCGTGTGGCACAGGTTTAACACCCGGTCCTTAAAAATAATTCCAGGCCTTATGCCTTAGTTTCAGTCCGAAACTTTGTGCCACGTATATACGTGTCTTAGAGTGTTATAAATATAACATTTTGGTTCATGCTCCTGCTTTTGTTTGTAACGATGTATTACAAGTGTATATGCAGTGTAATTCAATGTCGAATTATTTGTAACCTGCTATTTCTTCAATAAAAATATTGAAACAATCATGGTAATTAGGGAATGAGGAAAGAAATACAATACATTCGCAAACATTCTATACAAAAAAATGTGATGTTAAAGGATAAATCTTACCTTAATATACTCCTTCTGCAGGACATGGATGATGGCAGAACAGGTCTCTGGGATAATGATCCCCAGAGCCTGGGGGAAGATGCCTGTCGAGAACTTAAGGTCCGGCAGGCTTCTCCCCGTCGCCAAGTACCGCAGGGTGGTGACTAGCCTCTGCTCCGGAGTGATGGCTTGCCGCATGTAGGTATCCTGTCTGCTGATATAGGAGGTCAGCAAAGCCAACAAACTGTGAAATATGGGGTCCGTCATCCGGAGAAAGTTCCTGAAATCCTCAGGATTATTCTCACGGATCGCACGGAGCAAAGGCATATGACAGAACTGGTCATGCTGGAGCAACCAATTCTTGGTCCATAAACTCCTCCCCACCCTGTTCATGGACTGGATTTGTGTCAAGGTAAATACCTCAACACCAAGCCCCCGCACAGCACGAACTGTACAAGGAGTACGTATACGCAACATGGCTAGAAAACGGTCGGCTGCTCAGAATGAAGTAACAGAACGCACTGAAGAACAGCAAGGCCTGTGAAGAGCGACCTGAAAAACAGCAACAAGCGGACAAGAAAGCACGGAATAATCAAATACGAACTCACTGCATGCACTGAAAACCAGATACAAACCCACAAGCACAAACTGAACAGCAGAAAATGATCTGAAAACCACGAGTCTGAAAAAGCGCAAATCGTCTCTCACCAAACTTTTACTAACACGAGATTAGCATAAGGAGCCCAAAGGGTGCCGCGCTTGGTTCGGAACTGCCCTTTTATAGTCTCGTCGTACGTGGTGTATGTGAACGCGTTCTTGGCGATCGGAAATTCCGACAACTTTGTGCGACCTTGTGTATGCAAAACAAGTTTGAGGTCAACATCCGTCGGAAAAAATCCATGGATTTTGTTGTCGGAATGTCCAATCAATGTCCGATCGTGTGTACAGGGCATTACTGTTATACTGTAATGTTACTTTATTTTATTGTTAACCATCATTTGCTTAGCAGGTACGCCATTCAGTTGCAGCGCAGATTTATTTATCTTGACAGCAACAGCGTTTGCTCCCACGATAAATAAAGCCGTGACTCCAGCTCTGTAGGAGGTGATTTCACCACCACAGTTAAAAAAAAAGAGCATATCTTCCGGAGCTTGGAGGTAGCAGGGGCGGAGGAGCGATTTGCTCCTACCTTTTGGGGCGGATGCCCCCATGCTTCGGCATATATAAACGGTGCATGTATGCCCATCATTAGAAGTGGGTGGTTGAAGGGAGGTATTCTAATGGTGGGCATAACCACTGATCAATCTCTTTTTTTCATTCATCCCACACCCACAGGCTGCATGAAAAAAAGTTTACAATATATGCCCAACAAGGACCAGCAACGTACTGGTATGTTGCTGGACTTTAAGTGGTTATACCAGAATTATGCCTGCAGGTTTAGGTATCATCTTGGTATCATTCTTTTCAGCCAGCAGTCGGCTTTTATTTAAAAGCAATCCTAGTGGCAAATTAACCTCTAGACTGCTTTTACAAGCAGTGGGAGGGATTCCCCCCCACCGTCTTCCATGTTTTTCTCTAGCTCTCCTGTCCCAAGAGGGAACCTGAGAATGCAGGTGATTTGGCCAGCTAACCATAGAGCTGATCAGAGACCAGAATGGCTCCAAACATCTCTATGGCCTAAGAAACCGGAAGCTACGAGCATTTTATGACTTCGATTTCGCCGGATGTAAACCGCGCCATTGGGAAATTGGGAAAGCAATTTATCACACCGATCTTGGTGTAGTCAGATGCTTTGAGGGCAGAGGAGAGATCTAGGGTCTAATAGACCAACATTTTTTCAAGAAAGAGTAACTGTCACTACCTATTGCTATCATAGGTGATATTTACATTCCCTGAGATAACAATAAAAATGCACCCCTGTCCCCCCCTGCTCTCGCGCAAAGGCGAACGCAAGCGTCGGTCTGGCGTCAAATGTAAACAGCAATTGCACCATGCATGTGAGGTATCACCGCGAAGGTCAGATTGAGGGCAGTAATTTTATTAGTAGACCTCCTTTGTAAATCTAAAGGGGTAACCTGTAAAGGCTTTTAAAGACTTTTAAAAATATATTTAGTTTGTCTCCACTGCACATTTGTGCTCAATTTTAAAGCATGTCGTGTTTGGTATCCATGTACTCGGCCTAAGATCATCTTTTTTATTTCATCAAACATTTGGGCAATATAGTGTGTTTTAGTGCATTAAAATTGAAAAAAAGTTATATTTTTTCCAAAAAAATGCATTTGAAAAATCGCTGCGCAAATACTGTGTGAAAAAAAATGAAACGCCCACCATTTTAATCTGTACGGCATTTGCTTTAAAAAAATATATAATGTTTGTGGGTTCAAAGTAATTTTCTTGCAAAAAAATTTTTTTTTTCATGTAAACAAAACGTGTCAGAAAGGGCTTTGTCTTCAAGTGGTTAGAAGAGTGGGTGATGTGTTACATAAGCTTCTAAATGTTGTGCATAAAATGCCAAGACAGTTCAAACCCCCCCAAATGACCCCATTTTGGAAAGTAGACACCCCAAGCTATTTGCTGGGATGCATGTCGAATCCATGGAATATTTTGCCATGGGAATATGTAAAATTACACCCCAAAATATATTTTGTTGCTTCTCCCGAGTACAGGGATACCACACGTGTTAGACTTTTTGGGAGCCTAGCCGCGTTCAGGACCCCGAAAACCAAGCACCGACTTCAGGCTTTCTAAGGGTGTAAATTTTTGATTTCACTCTTCACTGCCTATCACAGTTTTGGAGGCCATGGAATGCCCAGGTGGCACAACCCCCCCTCAAAATGACCCCATTTCGGAAAGTAGACACCCCAAGCTATTTGCTGAGAGGTATAGTGAGTATTTTGCAGACCTCACTTTTTGTCACAAAGTTTTGAAAATTGAAAAAAGAAAAAAAATACATTTTTCTTGTCTTTCTTCATTTTCAAAAACAAATGAGAGCTGCAAAATACTCAGCATGCCTCTCAGCAAATAGCTTGGGGTGTCTACTTTCCAAAATGTGGTCATTTGGGGGGGTTTCATGCTATCTTGGCATTTTATGGCCTTTGAAACTGTGATAGGTAGTAAGGAGTGAAATAAAAAATTTACGCCCTTAGAAATCCTGAAGGCGGTGCTTGGTTTTCGGGGCCCCCGTATGCAGCTAGGCTCCAAAAAAGTCCCATGCATGTGGTATCCCCATACTCAGGAGAAGCAGCTAATGTATTTTGGGGCGCAATTTCACATATAATCATGGCATGTGTGAGCAATATATCATTTTGTGAGAACTTTTTGTAATTTTTTTTTTATCATTATTCAATCACTTGGGACAAAAAAAACTATATTTAATGGGCTCAACATGCCGCTCAGCAATTTCCTTGGGGTGTCTACTTTCCAAAATGGGGTCATTTGGGGGGGGGGGTTGTACTGTCCTGCCATTTTAGCACCTCAAGAAATGACATAGGCAGTCATAAACTAAAAGCTATGTAAATTCCAGAAAATGTACCCTAGTTTGTAGATGCTATAACTTTTGTGCAAACCAATAAATATACGCTTATTGACATTTTTTTTACCAAAGACATGTAGCCGAATACATTTTGGCCTAAATGTATGACTAAAATTGAGTTTATTGGATTTTTTTATAACAAAAAGTAGAAAATATCATTTTTTTTCAAAATGTTTGGTCTTTTTCTGTTTATAGCACAAAAAAACGCAGAGGTGATCAAATACCATCAAAAGAAAGCTCTATTTGTGGGAAAAAAGGATGCAAATTTTGTTTGGGTACAGCATTGCATGACCGCGCAATTAGCAGTTAAAGCAACGCAGTGCCAAATTGTAAAAAGTGCTCTGGTCAGAAAGGGGGTAAATCCTTCCAGTGCTGAAGTGGTTAAAAGCCAAATTTTGAAGATGCACACGGTGTGCCAACATGTGCTATCTGCCATCATGGGATATCAATGTACACGTATTGTGGGTGCAACCCCTTTTCTCGAAACTCAAGTAGGTGAGAGGAAGGGGTTGCACCCCCAAAACACGTCCATTGATACCCCATGATAGGAGCTAGCACATGTTCACATTAGGCATAGGATCAGGAGGGAAATCCCCAGTTTGAATCCCAATTTGTGTGCATCTTCAAAATTTGGCTTTTACAGGGGTGACATCACCCCAACTGAGGAAGGCAAGATCAACACAGTTTGGACATACTAATGTCTGATATTACTTTCACTTTGTCAAAGTTGATATTTGTAAGTTCCTAAGTTGTGTATGTTATGGTTTGAAACATGCCTGTTTAACCAAAAAAAGGATATTTCTAATGTGAAAAAAAAAGTTATACACCAAAGATGTTGGTTTGTACAAAAACCCTTTTCTAACGCACATGTGAATGGGCTTTGAGTAAAATGTTTTCTACTCAACAATGTGTGGCTTCTTCTTTCAATGCTGAATAGCAATTTTTGTAGTAAGTTGGTGTTTACAGTGGCAATGGGGGTTATTTACTAAAGGCAATTCCACTTTGCACTGCAAGTGCAGTTTTAGTGCAGTTTCAAGCGTACTTTTGCAGTGCACTTGGAGTGCAAAGTGGAATTTCCTTTAGTAAATAACACCCACAGTGCTTTATAATTTGCCACAATCATGCCATTTTCGTGACTCCACAAATTTCAGTCATGGTGCTGAAAATGATGAATATTTTTATCAGTAATGCATTACATACATTAACATAAAAAAGGTGTGTGTGTGTGTGCATGTAGCAGACCCACAACATAATAATTCGCTGAAGAAGAGATTTTCACCTCATGTTTCCAAAAAATTACGTTTGCAATATTGAACAAAAAGGGAAAAAAGAAAAGCCCATTGGATAACCTAGGAGCCAGCTAAAAGAAACACAAGCAGTAAATCAAAGTAAATATTATTTCTGTTTAAATAAAAAATTTATTTTTCACGTTTGTTAAACATTTTGTGGCATATCAATGGCCCCACTACCCGCAAAGTACTCTAGATACCTTTTACAAACTTCACGGGCGCTTTGGAGGGGCACACCAGGACGGCCAGCTTCAAGAGCCATCAGGGTTGTTGTATCTAGTAATAAGCCGGCCTCAGTCCCAACTGAGGCAAGGTAGTTTGATGCATTTTTTATTAAAAAGTTATGCAATATGCATCATGCCATAATGATATGATTGATTTTATATTCCACCATGTTTATTGCAGTGAGAGATAGGCGGAACCGGCTGGCCATTATTACAAATGCATTTTCCACCACTCTTCTGGCTCTGGCCAGCCGGTAGTTAAAAACCCTCTGCTCCGGAGTGAGGGTCCTCATCGGGAACGGCCGCATCAGGTGTTTACTCAGACCAAATGCTTCATCAGCGACAAAGCCGAACGGGAGTCCTTCCACGTTCTCTTCAGCAGGTGGCAATCCCAAGCCACCATTCTGGAGCCGTCTTTAAAATTCGGCCTGGGTGATGATTCAACCATTAGACATCCGTCCATTCTTCCCCACGTCCACATAGAGAAACTCATATGTCGCCGACACCACCGCCAACATCACAATACTATTAAACCCCTTGTAATTATAATAGTATCACCCTGAGTTGGGGGGTGGGACAATGTGGACATACTTCCCATCTAGTGCCCCTCCGCAGTTGGGAAAGTCCCACTGCTGGGCAAACTGGGATGCCACAGTCTGTCATTCCTGTGACGTTGAAGGAAACAGTGGAGTCAAACAAGAAAAAATAAATTTTGCACATAAACATTGCAAGCAGATTAGACACAAACATTCTTGGCCAAAGACAGTATTAACATTTTTTTGGAGGAGTATTTAAAGACAAAAAGAGAAGGTCCACTTATCAGATGCCTCACCCCCTCTGATGGCCCATTGTAAAAATTTTAGGGAGGGGGGATGTTTTGGACAGGTAACCCTCTCCACTTCATTGAGAGCTGAATGCATACATAATGTGTGTTACTTTGGCCAGCCCCTCCTTACTTACACTATTGGTAGCCCACTGGAGAGATAAGAAGTGTCATAATACAAAAATATAAATACACACTGTACAAATTGAAGCAGTTTTTTACATTCTGCAATTACCTATCAAGATAATAGGAGAACAAAACTTTAAACAGTACCATTTGAGTATTGAGTATTCAGGCAGGCCATTTCACTACATGCTTTGGTGAATTCATCCATAAATATGACCACAAAAGAGGTAGGTATAGTGTGTATGGGTTTGGTAAACTCAGCAGATAGAGGATTGGTATCGGTTGACTTAGCGGTTGGGGGGAGGGAGGGTTCCAAATGATTTTGGGACCCCCAAAAAAAGCCTCTGGCACTCTGCATGAATTTAAGAACATAAATAACATTTGTACACATTTTAGGGGGTGTTTAGCAGTACTATGGAGCTGCCAAAATACATTTTTAGGTGACTAGACTAGGTGTGTATGGGTCCAGGATAGCATACTGGGGAGGTTAGTGAAGGCAAATATGCAAGAAGGACAAAAAAGGAAGTTTAAAATCTTCCAGCATGCATGAGAACAAAGGGGACATTCACAGCAAATTCAAATAATGATAATTAGGAAATGATGAACGAAATACAATACATTAGCAAACATTAAATACATATAATGTAATGTTAAAGAAGGAATCTTACCTTAATATAGTCCTTCTGCAGGACCTGAATGATGGCAGAACAGGTCTCTGGAATTATGATCCCCAGAGCCTGGGGGGAGATGCCTGTCGAGAACTTGTTGTCCTGCAGACTTCTCCCCATCGCCAAGTACCGCAACGTGTCCACTAGCCTCTGTTCAGGAGTGATGGCTTGCCGCATGCAGGTGTCCTGCCTGCTAATATAAGGGGACAGCAAAGCCAACAAATGGTGAAAAAGGGCGTTCGTCGTTCGGAGACAATTCCTGAAATCGCCAGGATTATTCTCACAGATCTCCCGCAACAAAGGCATATGAGAGAATTGGTCACGCTGGTCCATGAACTCTTCCCCACCCTGTTCATTGACTGGGCTTGGGTCAAAGCAAGAACCCCAACACCAAGCCCCAGCACAGCACAAACTCTACGACGAGTACATAACCGCAACATGGCTTCAAAATGGTCAGTTGGTAACAGAAAGCACTGAAAAACAGAAAGGCCAAACTTCTAATAACACGAGTTTAGCAGAAGGAGCCCAAAGAGTGGCGCACTTGGTAGTGAACTTCCCTTTTCTAGTGCCGTCATACATAACTGCGTTCTTGACGTTCGGAATTTCCGACAACATTGTGTGACCGTCTGTATGCAAGACAAGTTTGAGCCAACATCCGTCGGAAAAAAAACATGGATTTTGTTGTCAGAATGTGCGATCGTGTGTACGGGGCATTAGGCTGGCCACAAAAAAAGGCCACTCATGTCGCAAGTTTTGAGGGAGCGTGCAGTTGGCATGCTGACTGCAGGAATGTCCACCACAGCTGATGACCTTGAATTGAATGTTCATTTCTCTACCATAAGCCATCTCCAAAGGCGTTTCAGAGAATTTGGCATTACATCCAACCTTCCTCACAACCGCAGACCACGTGTAACCACACCAGCCCAGAACCTCCACATCCAGCATCTTCACCTCCAAGATCGTCTGAGACCAGCCACTCAGACAGCTGATGCAACAATCGGTTTGCGTAACCAAAGAATTTCACAATTTGCACAAACTGTCAGAAACCATCTCAGGGAAGCTCATTTGCATGCTCGTCGTCCTCATCAGGGTCTCAACCTGACTGCAGTTCGTCATCATAATCGACTTGAGTGGGCAAATGCTCACATTCACTGGTGTCTGCCACTTTGGAGAGGTGTTCTCTTCATGAATGAATCCCGGTTTTCACTGTACAGGGCAGATGGCAGACAGCGTGTATGGTGTTGTGTGGGTGAGTGGTTTGTTAATGTCAACGTTGTGGATGTTGTGGCCCATGGTGGAGGTGGGGTTATGGTATGGGCAGGAATATGCTATGGACAACGAACACAGGTGCATTTTATTGATGGCATTTTGAATGCACAGAGATACTGTGATGAAATCCTGAGGCCCATTGTTGTGCCATTCATCCACAACCATCACCTCATGTTGCAGCATGATAATACACGGCCCCATGTTGCAATGATCTGTAGACAATTCCTGGAAGCTGAAAACATCCCAGTTCTTACATGGCCAGCATACTCACCGGACATGTCACCCATTAAGTATGTTTGGGATGCTCTGGATCGGCGTATGCGACAGCGTGTTCTAGTTCCTGCCAATATCCAGCAACTTCGCACAGCCATTGAAGAGGAATGGACCAACATTCCACAGGCCACAATCAACAACCTGATCAACTCCATGTGAAGGAGATGTGCTGCACTGCATGAGGCAAATGGTTTGACACAAATAGGCCTTTTGTGTACATAGCAAATAGAAAGTTGTAGATCTTTGAGTTCAGTTCATGATAAATAGGGGCCAACACAAAAGTGTTGCGTTTATAATTTTGCTCAGTGTATATACAGTGGGGACGGAAAGTATTCAGACCCTCTTAAATTTTTCACTCTTTGTTATATTGCAGCCATTTGCTAAAATCATTTAAGTTCATTTTTTTTCCTCATTAATGTACACACAGCACCCCATATTGACAGAAAAACACAGAATTGTTGACATTTTTGCAGATTCATTAAAAAAGAAAAACTGAAATATCACATGGTCCTAAGTATTCAGACCCTTTGCTGTGACACTCATATATTTAACTCAGGTGCTGTCTACTTCTTCTGATCATCCTTGAAATGGTTCTACACCTTCATTTGAGTCCAGCTGTGTTTGATTATACTGATTGGACTTGATTAGGAAAGCCACACATCTGTCAAATGAACTGCCTGAAGAGCTCAGAGACAGAATTGTGGCAAGGCACAGATCTGGACAAGGTTACAAAAACATTTCTTCTGCACTTAAGGTTCCTAAGAGCACAGTGGCCTCCATAATCCTTAAATAGAAGACATTTGGGATGACCAGAAACCTTCCTAGAGCTGGCCGTCCGGCCAAACTGAGCTATCACAGGAGAAGAGCCTTGGTGAGAGAGATAAAGAAGAACCCAAAGATCACTGTGGCTGAGCTCCAGAGATGCAGTCGGGAGATGGGAGAAAGTTGTAGAAAGTCAACCATCACTGCAGCCCTCCAGAGTGGCCCGATGGAAGCCTCTCCTCAGTGCAAGACACATGAAAGCCTGCATGGAGTTTGCTAAAAAACCACCTGAAGAACTCCAAGATGGTGAGAAATAAGATTATCTGGTCTGATGAGACCAAGATAGAACTTTTTGGCCTTAATTCTAAGCGGCATGTGTGGAGAAAACCAGGCACTGCTCATCACCTGTCCAATACATTCCAAACAGTAAAGCATGGTGGTGGCAGCATCATGCTGTGGGGGTGTTTTTCAGCTGCATGGACAGGACAAATGGTTGTAATCGAGGGACAGATAAATGCGGCCAAGTACAGGGATATCCTGGATGAAAAACTTCTCCAGAGTACTCAGGACCCTTAGACTGGGCCGAAGGTTTATCTTCCAACAAGACAATGATCCTAAGCACACAGCTAAAATAATGAAGGAGTAGCTTCACAACAACTCCGTGACTATTCTTGAATGGCCCACCCAGAGCCCTGACTTAAACCCAATTGAGCATCTCTGAAGAGACCTAAAAATGGCTGTCCACCAACGTTTACCATCCAACCGGACAGAACTGGAGAGGATCTGCAAGGAGGAATGGCAGAGGATCCCCAAATCCAGGTGTAAAAAACGTGTTACATCTTTCCCAAAAAGACTCATGGCTGTATTAGATCAAAAGGGTGCTTCTACTAAATACTGAGCAAAGGGTCTGAATACTTAGGACCATGTGATATTTCAGTTTTTCTTTTTTAATAAATCTGCAAAAATGTCAACAATTCTGTGTTTTTCTGTCAATATGGGGTGCTATGTACATTAATGAGGAAAAAAATGAACTTAAATGATACTTTCCGTCCCGACTGTATATACTCTGCATCTAGTGTAGCCTATATCTACAGTGCATTCTGTGGTGTACTGTATTTAATACACTTCAGGCAGTGTATATATATATATATATATATATATATATATATATATATATATACACACAGTCTCATATATATATACTCTGCATCCAGTGTAGCCTATATTTACAGTGCGGTGTACTGTTTCTAATACACTTCAGGCGGTGTACACAGTATCTAATACAGTGTGTACAGTTTCTACTACACTTCTGGTGGTGTACACAGTATACAATACAGTGCAGCCATTGTACAGTTTATAATACAGTGCAGGTGGTGTACACATCTAATACAGTATGTACAGTTTCTACTACTTTTCTGGTGGTGCACACAGTATCTAATACACTTTGTACAGTTTCTACTACACTTCTAGTGCTGTACACAGTATACAATACAGTGCAGCCATTGTACAGTTTCTAATACGGTGCAGGCGGTGTACACAGTATCTAATACAGAGTGTACAGTTTCTACTACTTGTCTGGTTGTGTACACAGTATCTAATACAGTGTGTACTGTTTTTATCCACTTTGGGCGGTGTACACAGTATCTAATACAGTGGGTACAGTTTCTACTACACTTCTGGTGGTGTACACAGTATACAATACAGTGCAGCCATTGTACAGTTTCTAATACAGTGCAGGCGGTGAACACAGTATATAATACAGTGCGTACAGTTTCTATTACTTTCCTGGTGGTGTACATAGCATCTAATACAGTATGTACAGTTTCTAATATACTTCAGGCAGTGTACACAGTATCTAATACAGTGTGTACAGTTTCTAATACACTTCAGGTGGTGTTTACACAGTATCTAATACATTGTGTACAGTTTCTGTTACCTTTATGGTGGTGTACACAGTATTCAATACAGTGTGTACAATTTCTACTACACTTCTGGTGGTGTACATAGTACACAATACAGTGCAGCCATTGTACAGTTGCTAATACAATGCAGGCAGTGTACACAGTATCTAATACAGTGTGTAAAGTTGCTACTACTTTTCTGGTGGTGTACATAGTATCTAATACAGTGTGTACAGTTTCTACTACACTTCTGGTGGTGTACACAGTATACAATACAGTGCAGCCATTGTACAGTTGCTAATACAGTGCAGGCGGTGTACACAGTATCTAATACAGTGTGTACAGTTTCTACTACTTTTCTGGTGGTGTACACAGCATCTAATACAGTGTGTACAGTTTCTAATTCACTTCAGGCGGTGTACACAGTATCTAATACAGGGTAGTGTGGTGTTGCAAAACAAAAAATACATCATGTCCGGAAGGCCACCAAGCAGAGGCAGACGCTCACAGGCCACTAAAAGAGGGCAAGCAGCTTCTGTGTCCACAGTCAAAAGTGATGGTCATGGACATGGTGCATCCTCTGCAGGTAGTCGTGGGGCATGCTTGTCCTTTTTAACCGCTGCTGTCCGTGTTATTGAGCCACAACATGCAGAAGAGTTGGTGGAGTGGTTAACAAAGCCATCCTCATCCTCCTCATCCTCTGTCACCCAGGCTCAGAGTAGTTTGCCTTCTAACGCAGCTGCCAAAGTTGCCTATTCCACAGTCACTCCTTCTGTAGCCCCACCATCATGCACAAAGGAGTCCCCAGAATTATTTGACCAAAGTGTCGGGTACATGCTGTTGGAGGATGCGCAGCGATTTGAAGGCTCCGATGTTGGTTTTAGGGTGGAAGAGGGGAGTAACATGAGCCTAAAGAGAGGGGGTGCCACAGAAGGACAAGAAACTGGCAGTCATGTTCTCTCAGCTGCAGCATACTGCCAAGTTTGCTTCGGTGACAAGGAGGGAGGGAATGATGAGGTCACTGACTGTACTTGGGTGCCTGAGAGAAGAGAGGAGGAGGCACAACTCCAACGAGGCAGGATGTCTTCTAGGGGGCAGCTTAAGGGCATCCACCCTATTGCATCACACCGCAGAGCTCCACAGGTGCGCGGCACTGCTTACTCCCAGCTGACTTTGAAAAGTTCCTTGCCTTTTTCGACACGTGTGCAGCAGATCTCTGTTTACAACCTATGTCTGAAGCGGATCAAGTGTGGCCAGGACAGCAGCCGCTTGGGCACCACATGCTTGACCACACATATGACTACCTGCCATGCAGTCCATTGGCAACAGCACTTGAAAGACTCACATCAAAGAAAATAACTGACTCCTTGCTCCTCATCTGGGATCTCCAACCCTACTATACCTCCAGTCCTCTCAAAAACCTGCACTGAGAGGAATGAAGGTATAGCAATAGGTGTCCCTTGCAGCTAGCAGTACACCACCAATTGATTTTAGCAGGCAAATTTCCCTACCCCAGTTGCTGAACCGTAAAAAGAAATTTGGTCCCAGCCATCTACATGCTCAGCATTTAAATGCTAGCTTGGCCAAATTGCTAGCACTGCAACTGCTGCCTTTTCAGCTGGTAGACTCTGCCCCCTTTCGTGACATTGTGGAATGTGCTGTACCTCAGTGGCAGGTTCCAAAACACCATTCCTTTTCACAGAAGGCCATTCCGGCTCTACCGGCATGTGGAAGGCAATGTTTTTTCCTAGTTGGACAGGGCGGTCAGCAGTAAGGTTCATATTACCGCTGACTCATGGTCCAGCAGGCATGGGCAGGGACGTTACCTTTCCTTCACGGCGCACTGGGTATTTCTGTTGGCAGCTGGTAAGGATGCAGGACAGGGTTCAGTGTTTTTGGAGCTTGTTCCGCCACCATGCCTCCAAAATGCTAGTGGTGATTCTGCCACAGCTCTCTTCCACCTCCTTCTCTTCTTCTTCCTCTATGGCCTCTTCTGCAGATTTGCCCTCTGAACCAGCGGTGCTCCGTAAGCATTCAAGGGGCTATGCAAGCAGTCAGGCTGAAAGATGCCATGCGGTGATTGAGTTGTTCTGTCTAGGGGACAGGAGCCACACTGGGGCAGAGATTCTGTCAGCTCTTCAGGGGCAGGCTCAGAGGTGGTTGATGCCACGCCAGCTTCAGCCAGAAATGGTTGTATGCAACAATGGCACCAACCCTCTCTCCGCCCTCCGACAGGGACACTTGACCCATGTTTCATGTTTGGCACATGTCCTGAATTTGGTGGTGCAGCAGTTCTTGAGCAGGCTTACAGGATGTCCCGAGGCATGCCAAAAAGTCTGTGGTCATTTCCACAGGTCATACAATGCCATTGCTTGGCTGGCTGACATTCAAACGGAATACAACCTGCCCACCAACCGCCTCATTTGTGACATTTCCACCAGGTGGAACTCAATGTTGGCAATGCTGCAGCAGCTACACACACAGCAGAGGGCCACCAATGAGTACCTGTGTGAGTATGGCACCAGGACAGGGTCAGGGGAGCTTGGCTTCTTTTTGTCACACCAGTGGCTACTGATCAAGGATGCATGCACTGTCCTGTCACCATTTAAGGAGGCCACAAAGATGGTGAGCAGTGACAATGCATGCATCAGTGACACTGTACCTCTAGTCTTCCCGCTGAAGCACACGCTTCATGGAATCAAGGACAGGGCACTTGAGGCAGAACAGCGGGAGGAAGCGGTGGACTTTCTTTCCTATCAAAGGCCCCCTTTATCCAGATAGCATTCCTGTGGGCCCGCCAAACACACAGGAAGAAGAGGAGGAGGATTGTGTCAGCATGGATGTAGAGGATAACACTCAGCAGCAGTCTTCAAGGGATGGTTTTCAGTCCCCAGAAACCTAAGGAGTTGTACGTGGCTGGGAGGAGGTAGTTACGGATCATGTGATCCTTAGTGACCCAGAAGACTCAAAATCGAATGCCTCTGCAAACTTATGCTGCATGGCCTCCCTGATTCTGCAAAGCCTGTGAAAGGACCCTAGGATTCGTGGTATCAAAGAGAGGGTTCATTACTGGCTGGCCACCCTTCATTCACGTTACAAAGGTAAGGTTGAATAACTCATCCTGCCTTCCCAGAGGGAGCAGAGGATGAAACATTTTCAGGAGGCCTTGAAGAAAGGTTTGTACAACGCATTTCCAGACCCTGGGAGGTTACCATTTCCTGGTGCTGGACAATGTGTTGCTGAGGCTTCGTTCAGTCAGAGGAAGAGTGGTGGAGAAGGTGGCCGTCTGACCGATGCCTTTAAAAATGTTTCAGTCCTTAGCGCCAAGGTCTGATCGGTTCAAGCAACCATCCCCAGTGTCTGCATTATATTGTGCAGGAATATCTAGGGGCAAGAGCAGAGTTGGAGAGCTTTCCAACAGAGCATCCACTGGGTTACTGGGTCTTGAGGATGGACCACTGGCCAGAACTTTTTCAATATGCAATTGAGCTACTGGCCTGTTCTTCATCCAGCGTGCTTTCTGAATGCACATTCAGTGCTGCTGGAGGGTTTGTAACTGATCAAAGAGTGCGCCTGTCCACAGACTCCGTTGATAGGTTCACATTTATAAAAATGAATCAGTCTTGGATCAGCAGCTATCAAGCACCTGATGCTGATGTAACTTATTGAATTTGCTATGCATGTGGGATCCCTACAAGACTGCCTATGCTGTCTATCCTATTCCTCCTCAATTTTGATGGTGCTAGCTTCCAACAATATTTTTGGTTTAGGGCACCACCACCACCATCCAAGACCCAATTTTTCTGCCCCTGTTTAACAGGGGCATGTAATTAAAATTTTTCAATAATATTTCAATGCAGGGCCCGTTCCTGCACTCAACTAGAGCATCTGTGAAGGGTTACAGTGTTGTGGCACCACCACCACCCAAGGCCCAATTTTTCTGCCCCTGTTTAACAGGGGCATGTAATTACAATTTTTGATATAATATTTCACAGCAGGGCTCATTCCTGCACCCAACAAGAGTATCTGTGAGGGGTTACAGTGTTATGGCACCACCACCCAAGGCCCAATTTTCTGCCCTTGTTTAACAGGGGCATGTAATTACAAATTTTGATAAAATATTTCACAGCTGGGCCAATTCCTGCACCCAACATGAGTATCTGTGAGGGGTTACAGTGTTATAGCACCACCACTACCACCTAAGGCCTAATTTTTCTGCCCCTGTTTAACAGGGGCATGTAATTACAATTTTTGATATAATATTTCAGTAAATCACTTCTGCCTCTGCCTCTTAGCTCTTGCCGTCAACTGAATAAGGATGCCCCTTATGAACTCTTCATGGGCGTTCCACAATATAAACAGGTTTTGTACTGAGCTTGCATTATCATTAAAAAAATCTTTCAAATGAGTACAGATCTTTTCATTTGTCTCCTTTTGTTGTAGTAGAAATGTGTTGACTCTCCACACTGGACTCAGGTTGGAGGAAACCGAGTCTGCTATAGATAGGACTATGGAAGTGTGGTCAGACCACGTTATCGAATTTATAACAGCGGATTTGGTTTGAAGCAAAACTTGCTGGTCAATTAAGAAAAGGTCTATCCTAGTGTAAACTTGATGAGATGGAGAAATAAAAGTAAAATCTTTTTCACTGGTGTGTAGGCATCGCCAGGCATCATATACATTTTGTTTGTGGAAAGATGGTAGAAGCATTGGACTATGACGTTTATGCCGCATACACACGAGCGGACTTTACGGCAGACTTTGCCCGGCGGACGAGATTTCGTCAGACAATTTGATCGTGTGTGGGCTCCAGCGGACTTTGTTTTCTCAAAAGTTGGACGGACTTAGATTTGAAACATGTTTCAAATCTATCCGACGGACTCGAGGCCGGTCGAAAAGCCCGCTCGTCTGTATGCTAGTTCGACGGACTAAAAGCCACGCTTTTTGGCTACTGGCTATGAACTTCCTTATTTTAGTCCAGTCGTACGTCATCACGTACGAATTTGACGGACTTTGGTTGATTGTGTGTAGGCAAGTCCGTTCATTCAGAAAGTCCATCGTAAAGTCCGTCGAAAAGTCCGCCGGGCAAAGTCTGCCGTAAAGTCCGCTCGTGTGTACACGGCATTAGTCTTGGATGTAGAGTCCATTGTAGGATCTGGGGTTGCGTTGAATTCTCCATAAACTACAAGTAGACCTTTTTGATACGATCTGATCTTTTTCATTAATTTCTTGAAGAAATTAACTTGGTAAATGTTGGAAGAGTAAACATTTACTATCGTATAGGTAGTGGAGTTTTAAGTCACATAACAAGATCAGGAATCTGCAGTGAGGATCACGTATTTCATTGTGCAATGTAAATGCCACAGAATCTCTGATGGCTATAAGAACACCTTTGGTTTTGGAGTCTGCATTAGCAGTAAACACATAAGGAAAATTTTTATGTGAGCACCTTGGTGGGGCTTGTTTGCAGAAGTGGGTCTCCTGAGCACATAATATGTCACTATGGCTCAAAAGTCCTTCTTTCCATAAAGACTTACGTTTCACAGGGTGGTTAAGCCCTTAGCAACGCACCAGCACCTTTGCAGCCATTGTGCTACCTGCTGGGTGTTTGGTGTGCCCTGTACCTTTAAGAAGGGGTGGGCTCCCTTCAGTCCACCTGCCCTCACTTATCCATTAGAATGCATGTGCCTCCACTGTGGGGACACCCAAATTTTAGTGTTAGGACCACAGATTACAGGGTGCCGTGACGTGGCTCTGTGGCTTACGCATGCGTTTGCAAATGCGTGCGGACTGAACCCCTGTTTTTAACACACTGTTAGACAGGTCAATTGGTTGTCTGCGAGCTGGTGGTAAGTAGGCTTGGAATTTTTTCCTGGGCATTCCCCAGGTTTTGTTGGTATCTGTTTGTGGCCTTCCAATGCCTCTTACTGCAATAGCCAGCTATAAGTGAGGGTGGTGGCAAGTTTTTTGCAATCACGTGGGTGTGTGTATTGGTCCAGCAACGCACCAGCACCTTTGCAGCCATTGTGCTACCTGCTGGGTGTTTGGTGTGCCCTGTACCTTTAAGAAGGGGTGGGCTCCCTTCAGTCCACCTGCCCTCACTTATCCATTAGAATGCATGTGCCTCCACTGTGGGGACACCCAAATTTTAGTGTTAGGACCACAGATTACAGGGTGCCGTGACGTGGCTCTGTGGCTTACGCATGCGTTTGCAAATGCGTGCAGACTGAACCCCTGTTTTTAACACACTGTTAGACAGGTCAATTGGTTGTCTGCGAGCTGGTGGTAAGTAGGCTTGGAATTTTTTCCTGGGCATTCCCCAGGTTTTGTTGGTATCTGTTTGTGGCCTTCCAATGCCTCTTACTGCAATAGCCAGCTATAAGTGAGGGTGGTGGCAAGTTTTTTGCAATCACGTGGGTGTGTGTATTGGTCCAGCAACGCAACAGCACCTTTGCAGCCATTGTGCTACCTGCTGGGTGTTTGGTGTGCCCTGTCCCTTTAAGAAGGGGTGGGCTCCCTTCAGTCCACCTGCCCTCACTTATCCATTAGAATGCATGTGCCTCCACTGTGGGGACACCCAAATTTTAGTGTTAGGACCACAGATTACAGGGTGCCGTGACGTGGCTCTGTGGCTTACGCATGCGTTTGCAAATGCGTGCGGACTGAACCCCTGTTTTTAACACACTGTTAGACAGGTCAATTGGTTGTCTGCGAGCTGGTGGTAAGTAGGCTTGGAATTTTTTCCTGGGCATTCCCCAGGTTTTGTTGGTATCTTTGGTGTTGATGGACAGTATAGTAATTGTCATGACTCATAAGTAGGTAGGATCTATGCTTGTGAAAGGTAAGAGTTCCCCCTTATGCCGCTTGAGCTCATTTTAGCAGTTGCAATTGAGGCTCTGATCAGTGATAGAGTTCCCCAATTAAGACATTTGGTACAGTACTCACATTGCATGGTATAGTTCCTGATTGGTCTTTGTAGAATCGCCCAAGAGAAAACCACATTGTAGGTATTCATATTGTGGTCCATTAGGGACTGAGAAACCTCTCAGTGTTCTTGATGCCGTCTCCATCCAAAAAAACGAGAGAATAAAACATGGAGATAAAAAAGAAAAGAACGTAACATATAAAACATCAAAACGCACCATACTTGGTGCAAAGAGCATAGTGGGTGAGGATCACTCAAGGACAGCATTCTGCTGCTAGGTACAACTGGGGGATAAGTTCAATTATTTAGACTCTGTCACATTTTACTTAGGGACTAAGGGTTGATAAAGACCATCCGGCCTCCTTTATGCGTGAGATTTGGCATTTTTTGCGTTTACTTTTTTCTACTCCTGTTGAAGTTGACGTGGAGTGCTGGTAGAGGTAATATCATTGTCTGGATCAGGAAGGATACCCCATTCTTTCAGGAGAGCAACCCCCTTTTCCAGGGATGTCACTGCGTAGGTATGATTATCTTTGGTGATGGAAATTTTCAGATGGTTAGCCCCATCTGTATGCAATTTTGTGATTGTGCAAAACTTTGGTCACAGTGTTTAAGCTTTTCCTCATTTGTAATGTATATTGCAAGAGATCAGCAAAAAATTGCAAGCTTTGGTATTGTTATGGAATTTGTTCCTGTTTCCTTACAATTGACCTAAGATGCTCTTTAACATGAAAGAAATGCAAATGAAGGAGTACATCTCTGGGTATTTGGTCTGACAGATGAGACGGCTAAGGCAGGCGGTGAATCCTGTAGATAGTGACGTCTAATGCCCCGTACACACGGTCGGATTTTCCGATGGAAAATGTCCGATCGGAGCGTGTTGTCGGAAATTCCAACCGTGTGTGGGCTCCATCGGACATTTTCCATCGGATTTTCCGACACACAAAGTTGGACAGCAGGAGATAAAATTTTCCGACAACAAAATCCGTTGTCGGAAATTCCGATCGTGTGTACACAAATCCAACGGACAAAGTGCCACGCATGCTCAGAATAAATAAAGAGATGAAAGCTATTGGCCACTGCCCCGTTTATAGTCCCGACGTACGTGTTTTACGTCACCGCGTTTAGAACGATCGGATTTTCCGACAACTTTGTGTGACCGTGTGTATGCAAGACAAGTTTGAGCCAACATCCGATGGAAAAAATCCTAGGATTTTGTTGTCGGAATGTCCGAACAAAGTCCGACCGTGTGTACGGGGCATTAGTCTGTGAGACTTGGTAGGAGAGATTTAAACATAGTAGCTGCATAGAGGCTCAGGTCAGAATGTTGCAATGATTCAGGGACCCCCCTTATTTTCAGATTGTTCCTTCTGGACCTGTCCTCCATAACTGCTAGCTTTGATTTAATTCATTCATTTTCACCTTCCCTCTCATCATGGGCATCGACCAGATCATTTATGGTGGAAGCGTATTCTTCCATTTTTGTCAGTGCATGCACACATAGAACTGTGTCCAGCACAGGTTGATTTTGTGTGGGGAAATATTCTATTGACTTTGTCAGTTCCCTTGTGTCTTCCCCTGAATCTGAGGCTGGGCTCACTGCCAAGCTCAATTCAGTGCCATTTAGCCTGGGTTTTGTCTTGGCCAGGCTGCAGGATGATGGGAGTGATTGCCTTTTTTGAGGCCTTTTTCTTTGATGAGGCTACCAGGGGTGAGTAGGCCTTTACGCCATCTTGCCTACCTCCACAGCCGTTCAATCAGAAGAAGTCCGTAAGGCGCTGGGGCTTCTGATCGTTCCGCAGACATGATCTTGGGGGTATCTGGAGTTGTCTCTCTGAGGAATCTGGGTTTTTGGCACCTCAGATGGGCTGCTATGTGCTGCTTTGTCCCTGTGTCACCGGATTATGCGACCATCCGGCTTACGCGCTAGGCCAAGCCCCCTTTTATATAATATTTCAACGCAGGGCCCGTTCCTGTGCCCAACAAGAGTATCTGTGAGGTGTTACAGTGTTGTGGCACCACCACCCAAGGCCTAATTTTTCTGCCCCTGTTTAACAGGGGCATGTAATTAAAATTTTTGATATAATATTTCACAGCAGGGCCCGTTCCTGCACCCAACAAGAGTATCTGTTAGGGGTTACAGTGTTGTGGCACCACCACCACCCAAGGCCCAATTTTTCTGCCCCTGTTTAACAGGGGCATGTAATTACAATTCTTGATATAATATTTCACAGCAGGGCCCAGTCCTGCACCCAACAAGAGTAACTGTGAGGGCTTACAGTCTTCTGGTACCACCAACACCTAAGGCCAATTTTCTGCAGAGTATATAGGGCAGGCCGTATAGTATATATACTTCTGTTCAGAATATATAGTGCCTGAGGGCCTGGGGCACCCCCACACCATTTTTTTAAAAAATTGGTGTGCGGTTCCCCTTAATATCCATACCAGACCTGAAGGGCCTGGTATGGATTTTGGGGGGCATCCACACCATTTTTTTGGTATTTTTTTTTGTCATAAAAGATTTTTATTGGGAAAAATTAAGTATACAAACAGTTACAAGTGCAGCTAGGATCTGATTTCAGAAAAATGAAGTATACAAACAGATACAAGTGTAGATAGGATCTGGTGTACAACGGACAAATGATATTAAACTTATAACAAGAGTCCTACCTATCAGATCTGTGGAATATATCCATCAATTCTAGCATTGCCAGCATAATTTATTCATATAAAGTATTCTAATGACTAAAGAAGCTATACCCGCCTTTGGGTATTAGTCTGATGTCTGCAATTATTGGGGGAGTAAGATAAAGAATAGAGTAAAGATAAGAAAAGAGGTGAGGTGAAATTAAGTATACGGAGAAAGTATCAGTTCCTATGGATTGTTGAGATGTGTGGATTTTTTTTGTGGTATTTTTATCTATATTGCTGGGATCCGACAATACATTACAGCCGCAAGCAGTTTTAAATGACATTTTTTCCTTTAGAAATGTCATTTTGCTGTGGCACTGTTATAAACATGGAAAAGATGAGCTACTTTACAGGCATACTAAGGACACCCCCAGGCATGATATTTAAAGGAATATTTAATATTTATTGCTTCACTTTAAGCATTATTAAAATCACTGCTCCCGAAGAAATGTCAGTTTTTAAAACTTGTTTTGCATTGATACATGTCCCCAGGGGCAGGTCCTGGGTTCCCAAACACTTTTTATGGCAATAACTTGCATATAAAACTTTAAAATGAGCACTTTTGATTTTTCATGTTTGCATCCCATAGACTTTAACGGTGTTCCCGTGTTCACACAAATCTTTTACATGTTTGCATGTTTGCATGTTTTGCTGCGCACCGAACCGGGGGGTGTTTGGCTCAACCCTAATTTCCAGGAAAGACTAGGCATAAGATGACATTTGGCATCCAGATCAGCATAAACAGTAGCAAAGTCACCTCAAGTGCAGCAATGAGCAGTAGTAAAGCTTAATCTACCGCGTGCTAGAACTATACTGCCAGAGACCAGACCGGCTGGGTATGCACTGTCCAAAAGAAAAGTAAGATGGTAGAGGAGAGGAGGAGCAGGGGAACAAAGGGGACTTGCAGAATAATTATTATGAGAAGGGGGTGTCCTTTGAGATGTTCTTCTACTGGCTGCTATTTTTGGGGCCATTTAAGAGCATTGGTGCAGTTAACGATAGTCTCAGGTAACCTGTATGCAGTATAGTTACAGTATCGGTACGGTATAGTCTCGACACAGATGCAAGGTAGATGTGGTTCAGATGCGTTAAAGGTTCAGTATAATGAGGTATAGGGTTGGTATAAGTGCAGTCTAGGTTTGAAATATGTGTGGTATATGTAGCAAGGTCCTAGGCCTCCTTTAGTCTAAAGAGAACCTCCAGAGCCAAGGACAGCTGACATCCTTCTGTATAGAGTGGGTTGCAAGGCATAGTGTGTGCAATGTAAGGTAGATTCATGGGCACCAGACACTTCTTGAATGCAAAGAGATGTATTTTCTCTTGAACATAACAGTGGGAGAGAGGGTTTAGGGCCAGGACACCCTTGGGTAGTTGCAATGTCAATTAGCAGACTCTGAGACTTCTACAGGTAGACAGCCATGCAGGGAAAGGCATCCAGCAAGACACCACATTTGCATGTGTAGTAACGCTGTCCCCTATGGCACCAGTCTTAGAACAGTTCCTAACACAAATTGTAACAAACTACTTTACTTTTATACAGTCCCTTCTTGTAGACTCTCAGCCCACTGAGCTCCCAGTCTCTCTCACGAGACTTGTTGATTCACTGCCACTGAATCCTGTGAGCTCTTCTAATCTTCCTACTTTAGTATCTTCCTCAAGCATCACCCTCGCTTCCCTGCTGGGTCCCTGGCTTGGCACTCCAAATACTCCTCAAGAGCCACCCCACTGGCTCGGTCCCTGGCTTGGCACCTGCTGAAGTTTCCAGATTCTTCATTGTCCCCGGTTGGTGAGAATACTGCTCCGGTACTTGCTTCAGTTACTCACTGTGGTCCCTGGTAACAAGGTGGTTGGTCCCTTAGTGGTGACAGCTTCCCCTCTACCTCTGACCACGACAGGTTCTCCGGCCAGCAGAACCGTCACTTCTTGTTGGACTAAAACCCTACGCTGCTCTTTTGCTTTTGGATAGGCACTCAGACAGCTAGCAGCCAGATGTGCCCAGGATAGGCTCAAACTCCAGCCTAGCAGCCTGAGCAGCACAACACACATCCACCCAAACAGCCATCCAGGTGGCACAGAACCCCAATCACCTGACCTCACCCAAAGAAAAAGGCTCTCTCAGCTGACCAAGGGACCCAAGACAATCCCTGCCCATTGGCTGAGATACCCTATCCATCCCAATCTGTCCTTGCAATGCCCCTGTCTTATCTAATGTCTCCAGATACCCGGCCATCTAGTGACAGAAGAGAGAAGTGCAGCAATTCCCAACTTAGGGTGAAATCAATTGATCCCTCACAGTTGGCCAAGGCAATGATATCTGGCAGGTAAATTTAGGAGCAACCCTGCCTAGACATCAGAGTGCTACATATAGAATGCAGTAAAGGTGCAGTATGGATTGGGTACACTTGGTGTCCTGCTGTCAGTAGCTCGACCTCTGCAAACAATATTAGCAATAGGTGAATAGCCCTGTCCCCAGTCCCCAGGATGCTGTGACTCTCTCTTGCTGTAGAAAGGGGGCCCACTTAGTCTCTCCTCAAAGGCTTTTGGTGATCAGCAGTGGGAAACAGAGGGTTAGTAGATGTTCTAGTCTCCCTGCAACAGCAATGCAGTTACTGTGATGTGGGCAGTGCTGCTCTGCCCTGGGTGTCCTCACTCCCAGTCTCAAGCTCAGATCTCATCTGGTATGGTGTCCCACTGGCAGGCAAATATTTACACAGAGGCGCTTTCTTTCTAACTCCCTCAGAAAGGAAGAACTTTCCTAGGCAGTTTAATAAAAATTATCTCTCACTCCTCCTACTGCACATTGCCTATTTGTATCTGTAGTGTAAGGAGTCAATTGGCTTCTCAAACTACAAACCCCAGGATTCTCAGCGCACTGCATAAAAGTCTATGGTTTGCTTGGCTTTGGCACTCCCCCTGCTGGCCAGAGGAGAATGATGCAACATAACACCAGTATCTTAATAGAGAGTGGGAAGAATAAAAGGCAATGCCAACTTCTCCATATTGCTGGAGACATAAAAAATTAAAAATTATTCCAGAGCTGAATTTTAAATATTAACTATAACTGTATTCAGTTTAAAGTACTAGGAATAATCCAAGAGATTTCAGATTATATAAGTAATAAGATCATACGGGGTTACCCCAGAATCCATTATAGGAGTAGAAAATGTCTAATTTATATTGAATAAAACTTCAGTTTTGTGCACTTATTATTCAGTTAAGCAGGATCTGCACATTTTGAAACTAGATAACAGAATGTTCTTTCAATGATCTACATATATTGCTAGGCAACCATTCTTTAGAAATTGTGGATGTGTAAACTAGGCTCTGTACATTTAGTCTGCATTATTTAAAACAACATTTGTAGAAATGAGACTCACCAAAACCAAGTCAGAACCAAAACAATACATTAGTTAGGAAAAATATTGTAGTTACTAAGTGTATGCTGACTTGTTGGATTTTTTTATTGCTCCTAATGAAATTAGGTTGAAAATATGTTACACAATTTAACTCCTGGTATGAGGAACACCTAAGATTTTACTTGTAAAAAAAGAGTTCCTTCTGTATTCTGTGGCGTCACTGATAGACTGATTCCTGAGATCAAAGGACAGAGTGAATGATGAAATTATTACCTTTTGTCCTAATTGTTTGTAGCTATCTGCCACCACACATTTAATCTGAGCTGCTTTATCTATTCAAGTAACTTAAAATGGAGTTCCACCCAAAAATGGAACTTCCGCTTTAAGGGAAGGTGACCCCCCTGACATGCCACATTTGACATGTCATTTTTTTTGGGGGGGGGAGCGGAAACCCTCTTTTTAGAGGGTTTCTGCTCCCACCTCCCCCTGGTGCTCCGCGGCGCTGGAAGGGAGATCACCTCTCCCCTCTCCCTCTCGGCAATCATCTGGGACACTTCACAGGTCCCAGATGATTGCCCGGCCAGTCACAGCGTGCAGCGCGGCTCCCGCATGCGCAGTGCGTGCCCACAGTGAGAATGCTGGCGCCGAAGAGAGGAGGGGTAAGACGAGTGGGGCTTCGTTCCCCCCGCATCGCTGGACCCTGAGACAGGTAAGTGTCCCATTATTAAAAGTCAGCAGCTGCAGTATTTGTAGCTGCTGCCTTTTTTTTTTTTTTAAGCGGAACTCTGCTTTAAGCAACTCTTTGAGCAAATGTGTATATAAACACCTTCATATTGCATTTGACTTACTTCTTAACTATAACTAATAACTTTGTATATATTGTGACAGGACGAGGCTCTGTCATTGTGTAAAGTTAGGAAAATGTTACACAGAATTTGCATTTGGGGTGAATGTGACATTCCAGACTGCTCTTTCTGGGCAGAGAAAGCTTCCGAGCAGTCAATCCTGTGTCAGGGTTTTGCTGGACACTTGCAACCTGGCTGAGTACAGTAGGTATGCATTGAGGATAGCTCAGAGCTCCCAGTTTGGAGACCACTCTTAGTGGGGGAGATGGAAAGTCTTATCAAGGGGTCTGAGGTCAAGAGACAAAGGGTCTCAGTTCCAGGAGTCAAGTCAGCATCTATCGAGGTGTCAGGAAAACCCCAATCCATAGGCCAGAGATGGGCCATGCAGCAGGGCTGTGACTATGGGCTGGAGAGCCAAGTATACAAGAGAATTGGACAACACAGTCTGAGAGACTGGCAAGAAGTACAGTGTGGTACTGCAGTTAAAGCTGAGTGAGCTTATGAGCGATGTGGCTTGGCATTTTCCAGTGTTTGTATACTGCTGAAGCTGGAGAAGATCCCCTGCACGGGAAGTCATTCCTTTGTGAACTTTTGCTTTCTTGGTGGTCTACCAGGCCCTGTCTACCATGGACTCACTGAATAAAGGCATCTAGCACAAGAGTTACCTACCCCATGTCACAATTGGTGGAGCATACAGGCAAACTGATGGTGGAATCCAGGTCTTCGCTCCAATGGTGAGTTCATGTCAGGAACTGTTCGCTGTGTGGGGAAGTGCAGCCAGGCAGAAAGCATTGTGAGTTGCAGTCTTAAAGAGATAGTACACCAAAAAATGTTTTTGATCTGTTCAAAAGAACTATGTTAAAAAGTTGTGGCGGGCCTGATGGCAGAGATGGGCCAATTAAAGCTCAGAAAGGCAAGATATGCTGTGATGAGAGAAAGACTGTTATGGATGAAGGGGATTTGGCCTGAGCCATTTCTAAGGCCAGAGAGTCCACCAGTGTGTAAATCTGCTGTGGACTGATGCAAGAGGCATCTGGCTGCACTAGAGCAAGTGGAAAGGAAAGCAAGCCATCACTCATTGCAAGGAGAGAGCAGATTAGAGTGGTTGCCCGTGGCAACAACCAAAAAAATCTGTGCTGCTGACTTCATATGGCCTGTGCTGCCTTCTGAACATGTTGAAGACTTTTTGGACGAGTTTATGATGATCTCTTCCTATAGAGAAATTATTTAGAAGTGGTGATAGAGTAGTCATGATCAAACAAATAATAATAGATATCAGAGTATAAATTGTCAAAAAAGTGACAAAAGTGTGACAAAAAATGCACCAAGCGAGGGATGGATATTTGCTATCCGTTAATGAAGAAATTACTTAGAAGTGGTGCTAATAGTGACAGAAAAGGCTGCACTGACCCACATCCCTAAAATACATAGTTTAAGACAAATTTCCTCTAAGTGTGACTTTGAGAAGGGAGAGAAAGCAGCTAGGGTATCACACAGGTATTAAAAAAATATAAATCTTTTAATAGTTTAAAGTTAAAACGGTAATCATATAAATGTACAATACACGAAAATTGGATAGGATGCTGATACAGAAAAAACACAGTTAATGTCACAATCAATAAGCACAATTAATCTGTTGAGATACAAATGAGAACAACAGAAGTACCCAACGCGTTTCAAGTCTGTAAATGTACTTTCTCTTCTTCAGGGGTTTGCGGTTGCGGCAGGACGTATAAACGTCTACAATTTATAGAAAGGGTACAAATAAGTATACAATGCATATAATACACCATCATAACAGGCATGTATAATGTCACGCCATTTTTAATTGCATATCACAATTTTAAATACACTGACCATACAAACTGTATAACTGTTCAAAGTATCTTGCATCCAAAAAAGGGAGAAGGTATTAAAAACATGCTGTGATTGTTAGCCCGATCGGTTCCGGTTCAGTGAGATAAGAGCACTGCTTGGGGCGCATCTGAACCCAAAAATGAGGAAATGGGCCCTCACAAAGGACGCCCTGGCATAGCCCGATAAGGGTTCCCCTCATAGAATCCTTGGGCGACAATAGTCACTAGAAGGAAATAGGGGGGATAATTATTGGTATGGTGTGTAGACCAAACTTGTATAAGACAAAGCTTAAAAAGTGAAACATACGTAGAAGCTTGTCTAGAAAAATGAGTTGAGAGGATGACAAGTATGTGTACAGACATAATGGCAATATCATGTATGACATATATATGGCATTGTATGAATATATCTGTATATAGAAATAAGAATGTACATGTACCTGCCCAACCGGGTGCACAAGACTCAGACAGGGAGAGAGACAGGGACCTAAGGATGCTGCATTGTCCACAGTATTCGCCACAGAGGTACCAAACAGATATGCAAACAGGACAGTCTGCAATCTAGTACAGAGACAAAAAAAGAGGAAATCCAGATAGAGTTACTGGATAACGCAATTTGGCTAGGTAAGAGTAAAAAAGAATATTTTTAACAGGGAGATCTGATAGAGAGAAGGGGTATACTCATCACTCAGATCCCCTCTAAATAAGTGAATAATGTGTCTAAAACTTTCAATAAAAGGCAGAGATTCGGCAAATATTGGTTACCTGGTATGTGGCTAAAAAGTGAGCAGGTCCTCAGTCTCTCCACCCATGCAGCATGGAGGACTCGCTAGATTGAGGACGTGTTTTATGTGTGGGATTGGAAGCCATAGGGCCAATCCTACATGCATGCATAGCAGGGCGGGGCTTGAGCTGGGCAGCATCCCCCAAGAGGATGGCGCGCAAACGGTGCCTCCAGACATGCCAGCCACAAAGTTGGAGAAAGTGGAACGGGACGTGACTAGCATGCAACAAACCCGGACGTGACGTGGCATATCCGGAATGCCCGCCGGAGAAGCCAGAAATGGCTTGGAGGTGACGCCGCCCCGCATCAACCTCCCGCGGCACGCAAACAGGAGCCTAGTGACTGGACGGAAAGTCCGGTCACGTGGCTCCAAAGTAATCAGAGTCTGCCCACGTCAGAATGACGTGAGCGGCCCCCATGCACCGAGTGGGGAACCAAATGGGCATGCGCCGAAAGACAGGCAACAACCCACTGACCGGAAACCAAACCTGGGACAACCAACAGGGGACACATACATGTTGGTGACCCAAAATTAAAAATTGCGCAGAAGTATGAAGGAATTGTAATAGAAAAAAGAAAAAGCAGATCAGGGAAATTTTAGGCAAAGATCAACTGAACAGTTAGGAAAACATATGATGTGTATATAAGTAGTCAGTCATTACAGGAATAACACAATTGTCATTACATTTGTAACACACTTATACCACAGTATAACATGAATTAAAATACAAGCTTATCTTGGAAGTTCAATCGAGCTGTACAAGGAAAGAGGGAACACAGAAAATAAACTAAAAAGGGGAATATACAAAAAAAGAGTACAATTCAAAAATACCAACTGAGCATAGATTGGCCCCAAACTACTTAAGTTAGTTCAAGTAGGATCAGGTGGTTCCCATTCAGACCCCCCTGAAATGAAACCCTCGAGAAAAGGTCTAAAAGAGACCTACCCATTGAGACCAGGTGGTTGGGTGGCGTTGAGGCGGAAAATCCACCTTTGTTCATGCTGGAGCAGAGTCTTGTTCCCATCCCCGCCTCACATCCCAGGATGGAGGTAGGCTGGGGTAACACGTCCTCATGGAGGCGAGATGGCGGTAAGCTCTTCGCCAACATTCTTGTGCGGTTTTACCCACATAATAGCATGCACATTCGCAGAAGAGGAGGTAAACCACCCCAGATGTTCTGCAGTTAGCATAATGTCGTGGTTGATACCGTTCACCGTTCGGTAGTATTATATTTTTAGATGTATTCAGGAAGCGACAATAGTTGCACCCCCCCACAGGTGAAGGTATCCACACTTTTGCATGGGTCTTTGCGCCCATCTGCTTTGAATTCACTAGAGACTAACTGATCTTGAAGGGATCTAGCTCGTCTAAAAGCGAAAGCAGGAATGTTACGCACAAAGGGGCCTATAGTGGGGTCCAAAGCCAAGACGTGCCAATACTTTTCTACAGTAGATTTGATTTTCTTATGTTGATTTGAAAACTTTTTTATGATGGATATTGGGTTCTTCTTGTTGGTTTTGGAAGATGGATTGTAAAGCAGGTCACTCCGGGTCCTAGTACAGGCCCTATTATAGGCCTTTTTCAAACATGTCTTAGAGTACCCGCGTACCAGAAGCCTAACCCTCAAAAGGTCGGCTTCCCTTTTGAATATGGCATTTTCTGAGCAATTTCTCCTGATCCTCAAATATTGACTATAAGGGATAGAGGAGATACGTGCCAGAGGATGAAAGCTACTTGCGTGTAGTATTGAACTTCCCACCGTAGGCTTCCTGTAGAGGCTACTGCTTAACAATCCATCCATCTTTATGGATGGTCACGTCAAGGAAAGTAATACTTGACCTATCCCAGGTCATGGTGAAGTTGAGGTTAAAGTCATTCTGATTAAATTCAACCAAAAATGCTTCCAATGACTCAACTGGTTCATCCCATACAAAGAAAGTGTCGTCAATATAGCGATACTACATCACAACGCTTTTCATGAAGGGGGTAATTTCCTCTGATCCATTGATCATGTGTTCCCACTCCCCCAGGTAAAGATTGGCGTATGATGGGGCACAGGAGGTCCCCATCACGACGCCTTTTACCTGGAGGAAGTGGGAACCATTAAAGACAAAATAATTATGATGGAAAATAAACTCCAGAGCACCCGTGAAGAAGTCCTTGGTCTTAGTATCAACCCTACTATTCTGGGAAATAATAATCCTCACACAGGTCGTCCCTTTATCGTGTGGGATTGAGCTATATAAAGCCTCCACATCTATGGCCACCAGGGTAGCCATAGAAGGGATGCAAACTCCATCCATATTTTTGAGTAGTTGCATAGTGTCCTGTATGTAGCTGGGTAGATCAGCCACATATGGACGGAGGTGCCCGTCTAGATATTCCCTCAGTTTCTCTGTAATTGAACCGTTACCCGATATTATGGGCCTACCTGAAAGTCTCTGCATGCTCTTGTGTAACTTTGGCAGGCAGTAGAAAGTGGGCGTACGTGGTAATTTGGTTCTTATATACTCCCATTCTGTTTTCGTTCGTTGCATTAGTGGCGAAAGCCTGATCAACCAGATCATAAAAATTCCTGGTTTAGCGATTTTTGTGACTGGGATTTTTTGGTACCATGCTTTATTGTTCAAAATTTTGTTGCACATGTCTACATATAGATTATTGTCCATCACAACGATGTTCCCCCCCTTATCGGAGGATTTTATGATTATCGCTGGATTATCCATCAAGGATTTCAATGCTTGTTTCTCAACCTTGGATAGATAGTCCTGATCTGGTTGAAAAGTCTTAATTTTGCAAATTTCACTACAGGTAAGTTTGATAAATGCTAGTACTTTGGAGTTCGTACCCAAGGTTGGAAATTTGTCTGACTTCTTTTTAAAGGTGATCTTGAGCAACAAGGGTGGCTCACTCTGATCGTAACTTCCCAGAAGATGTTCAAGATCGATCTGATCGATCAGGTCCGGGGGGGTCACTTTCCTCCAAGAGATCAATCAAGGTCTCAAGGGCCCTTAATTCCTGCGGTTCAAAATCTGGTTTAACAGGTATATCCTTGGAGTACAGCTGTTTAAGGATTAATTTCCTAGCAAACAGCTGACCTCAAATTTGTCCAAATTTTGATTGGGACAAAAACTAAGGCCCTGGGCCAAAACCTGTGTTTCAACCAGACTTAGTTCATAGGAAGACAAATTTATAACATTTAAATCAGAAACAGTAGAATCAGAGGGAGAGGTACAGACGGTGCTTACCTCATCCTCAATTCACTGTGATTCATTGTTATCGTTGGGTTTAAATGATCGATCATCACGAAGAGCATTGGTCTGAGATATCTTGCCATCTGTGGATTGTAGTCTAGAAGAGGGTGGATTGGAATAAGCATTGAAAAACACCAATATTACCCACTGGGTTGCCCATTGTAGCCTGGTTAAAAATAGGGGGGCTGAGAGAGTTAGGGACTCAGCAATACGCTTTTTGTTTGATTTTTTATTTGATCCAGTTCCATTGGAACCTCTTTTTGATTTTTTGGGCCTCCTAGATCCTAGGAATACCCTAGAGGAAACCAAGGAAGCCGAAGAGGCATCAGAAAACCCAGAATCCACATTGTGAGATCTTTGTTTGAAATTTGGTCTCATTCTAGCCTGTACACTCTTCCAATTATATGCTTTTTGTTCTTGAAAGGCCCTTTGGTCCCAGAGAAATTTTTTCTCCTTCTTAACCAGTATCTCTTTATTGAACTGCACCAAGTGTTCATTCAATTGAATTGACTTGAATGTATAACAGTTCAAGTTCTCTGTCAATTTCTCTAATTGTTCGTTGGTATTCCTCTACAAGTAGAGACATCATACCATTTGAACAAGCAGATAGATTTTTTTCCCACTCCTTTTTGAAGGCTGGTCCAATATTCTCCATAGTGGGCAAGATTTTGATCCGCAATCCAAATGGGTTGATTTTATGCTTAATGTAGTTGTCAAACGACTGTATATGCAAGTAATTTGAAGATTTTTTCTCCAAATTCCTTAGATTAGAAAAAAAAACACTAAATGGACACTAATTCAGTATCCCTCTGTTCCTTCTGTGCAAAGTTCTTATAGAGACCCGGCATGGCAGTGTCCCAGTTGGTACCAGTATAATTAGTCATGATCAAACAAATAATAATAGATATCAGAGTATAAATTGTCAAAAAAGTGACAAAAGTGTGACAAGAAAGGCACCAAGCGAGGGATGGATATTTGCTATCCGTTAATGAAGAAATTACTTAGAAGTGGTGCTAATAGTGACAGAAAAGGCTGCACTGACCCACATCCCTAAAATACATAGTTAAAGACAAATTTCCTCTAAGTGGGACTTTGAGAAGGGAGAGAAAGCAGTTAGGGTATCACACAGGTATTACAAAAATATAAATCTTTTAATAGTTTAAAGTTAAAAGGGTAATCATATAAATGTACAATACATGAAAATTGGATAGGATGCTGATACAGAAAAAACACAGTTAATGTCACAATCAATAACCACAATCAATCTGTTGAGGTACAAATAAGAACAACAAAAGTACCCAACGTGTTTCAAGTCTGTAAATGTACTTTCTCTTCAGGGGTGTGCGGTTGCAGGATGTATAAATTTCTACAATTGATAGAAAGGGTACAAATAAGTATACAATGCATATAATACACCATCATAACAGGCATGTATAATGTCATGCCATTTCTAATTGCATATCACAATTGTAATTACACTGACCGTACAAACTGTATAAATGTTCAAAGTATCTTGCATCCAAAACAGGGAGAAGGTATTAAAAATGTGCTGTGATTGTTAGCCCAATCTGTTCCGGTTCAGTGAGATAAGAGCACTGCTCAGGGCGCATCTGAGCCCAAAAAGGAGGAAATAGTCCCTCACAAAGGAGGCCCTGGCATAGCCCGATAAGGGTTCCCCTTATAGAATCCTCGGGCGAAAATAGTCGCTAGAAGGAAAAAGTTCTTATTGTTATGGTGTGTAGACCAAACTTGTATAAGACAAAGCTTAAAATGTGAAACATACATAGAGGCTTGTCTAGAAAAATGAATTGAGAGGATGACAGGTATGTGTACAGACATAATGGCAATATCATGTATGACATATATATGGCATTGTATGAATATATCTGTATATATAAATAAGAATGTACCTGCCCAACCGGGTGCACAAGACTCAGACAGGGAGAGAGACAGGGACCTAAGGATGCTGCATTGTCCACAGTATTCGCCAATATTTGTTCAAATTTTTGTACTTTATTTTAGTCAATAATAAAAATGGAATAAAAAAAAAAAAAGAAAAGGCTGCACCAATTCAGCCCAGCGGCCTCTGGGCCACCCTCTTCCTATAGAGGGTGGCCCAGAGGCCGCTGGACTGAATTGGTGCAGCCTTTTCTTTTTTTTTTTATTCCATTTTTATTAATGGCTAAAATAAAGTACAAAGATTTTAACAAAAACGTAGTTGACCAAAGCCAATTGCATTACTCATATAAAGCATAACGAATGAGTCAATGTTACAGCCGGTCATCTTATGTAAATAGACAAAGAAATATAACAACTGAATGTAAAACCGATCAGTATGACTGAAAAATAAAAGTTTACAATAAAACAACACAAAACAAAAGCATCAAAATTTACAAACCCAGATTTCGGCAATGGCTTATCGGCCAGTAATTCTGCAAGGTAAGACTGATAAGGTTTGCCGAATATCAATACTTAGTCTAGCCCAAATAAGAGGTTAATCTAGACTTGTCATAAAGTGTTTACTTAAAGGATTTGGAAAGCATGGTAGTGGAAAACAATCTTCTGGTTCCAGTTCAAGCTCAGGGAGGACGGTAACACTTTATTATTTCAAACAGATTAACAGATCAGAGAAATCCGCTGTAAATGGAGTATCCAGTCAAAAAGAAAAGGCAGGATTAGGAAATCAGGAGCAAGGAGAGAAGCAGACAATAATAAGAGAAGGAAGGGGTAAGGAGGAAGCACAGGGAATCAGGGGGGATTATCCTCCAGTGAGCAGGCACCACCAACTATCCCCAAGCCAAGAAGCAACTAACCGGTAGCTTGACCATCAGCCGGTAGAGGTTGGGCCACAGTCTGCAGGTATACATCAGTACAGGTGAAATATCTCCATGGTCTCCAATGCTCCCTGAAGACCTCCTCATTATTATTCAGGGTGGCAGTTAATTCCTCCATACGTAAGAAATCATTGACTTTGGCATACCACAGGACCTTAGTCAGGGGCTGTGACTGCCTCGAGAGTGAAGGAATGCAAGCTCTAGCTGCATTCACCAAATGGATAGTGAGAGATTTTTTGTATTTCTGGAAGGGTTTCCCCATCAGGTGTAAAAGACACGCCTTTGGATTGCCACTTAGATCCACCAATTTCAAATGTTTAACGGTATCTGTCACATCTGCCGAGAATGACCCCAGAAGAGGCACTGCCAGAATATATGAGCCATCGTACCTACCCATTGAATGCAACGCCAGCACATTTCCGAGACACTGCTATCCATTTTGTGGAGCAAGAATGGTACACAGTACCATCTCGAGAGAATTTTATATCCCACTTCTTGATACTGGTTAGCAAGGGAAGATTTGTGGACCAAGAGAAAAATCTTGACTGATTGAGCAAGTGTAAACTTAATCCCCAAATCCTTTTCCCATTGATGTATGAATGATGGGAATGTGCCATCTGAAGGTGACGCCATTTAACCATAGAGCAAAGAAAGTGTGTGTCTCGTCGGCTCCCCGGTCCTACAGAAATCCTCCCTGTGGCCAAAAATCGAGAAGACAGACCTCCCCCTGATGGCCTAAACTTTGCAGGCGTCTATTGGTGAACACAGGAGTAAAGTCAAGATTACCGAGGATTAGTGTCAAAAGCGAGGGCATCAGGGAAAGATCCAATGTACGGAAAACTTATCTCGCTATCCGTAGAGAGGCACCAATGAATGGGCGATTCCGCTTATCTTCAGGAAATTTAGATATTAGCCAAGGTAATAATTGGAGAGGAATGGAGGCCTCCTCCTTCTCCATAGAGACCCACTGCTTGGAGCCCTCATTGCAATTCCAATCCACCACCCTCCAGAGATGTGCTGCTCTATAGTATCTAAAGACATCAGGGAGGCCTATTTCCCCTCTCCTTTTAGAGAGGGAGAGTGATAAACTCAATCTCAGTGATTTGTGGGACCAGATAAACTCCCTAAAAAAGGGAACGCACTCATTTAAATAATGTCATAGGGACTACAATCGGCAAGGCCTGCAACACGTACAAGATCTGTGGGAGAACCGCCATTTTCAAAGTGTTGCAGTGCCCAAATCAGGTCAGGGACAGGGAGTGCCAATGTTTGAGATCCAGTTTGAGCTTGCTATGTAAGGGGGTGAAATTCATGGAGTAAAGGTCCCCAATGCCCGAGGTAACAAGAACCTCCAGATACTAAATCGATTTGTCAGCCCATTGAAAGGTCAAATGGGTACACATAGAATGTAATTCCGAATGAGAAAGCGTAATGTTAAGGGCCGCCGATTTGGACAGGTTAATTTTTTAATTGGATAGGGCACCGTACGAGTTTGAATGAATGAATGACTTGTATAATGAGTGTAGGGCCTGAAGTATATTTGGCAGGGATATATGGGGATTAGATACGAAGAATATTAAATCATTCACAAAAGCCGCAATTTTGTGATGACCCAAAGACTTCTGGAGATTAGAAATATTCGGGTCAGTCCGTACGGTACAGAGAAATGGCTCCAGCATTAAAATAAAAATAAGAGGAGGAAGGGGGCAACCCTGTCTTGTTCCGTTTGAGATGGAAAAGTACTCAGAGTGCAATTAGTTTATCCGTATGGATGCTGATGATGTAGAGTAGAGGGACAGGATCCATCTAGTCAAATGTGGGCCTCTACCGATGTGGGACAGGTTGGCCTGCATAAAATGCCAAGCCACCCTGTCAAAGGCCTTCTCCACATCCATTGAGAGTAAGAGAAAGGGACGCTTCGAGGAATGAGTCGCCTGGATGGTATTGAGGACCTGAGAAGTGTTGTCTCTAGCCTCCCAAGAAGGAACAAAACCCACTTGATCTACATGAATCAGTTGAGTGATATAGGGAAGGACTCTATTGGCCAAGATTTTAGAAAATTATTTCAACTCTAAATTCAGTAGCACAATCGGCCTATAATTCCTGCAATGGGAAGGGTATTTGCTGTCTTTGTCAATCAGGGAGAGGTATGCCCTCGGGGAGTCAGACGTCATGGACTCCGCTTTCACCAGTGAGTTGTACGCTGTCAGGAAATGAGGAATCAATCTATCTGAGAATGTACTATAATAGGCCAGCGAGAAGCCTGGGGCCTTACTAGGTTTTGTTTGGGCTATGGCAGTCCCCACCTCCTCCGCCGTGATCAATGATTCCAATGTCTCACTGTCATCTCTTGGTAGAGAGGGCATGCCTGAGGCACAGATATACTCCAGCACCTCTGCTACATGGTCCCCTGAGGTCCCTGTGGCCTGAATAGGATTAAGGTTATAGTGATCATGGTAAAATTCTAAAAAAATCCTTGGTAATATCCTGGGAAGTACAGTGGGGCAAAAAAGTATTTAGTCAGCCACCAATTGTGCAAGTTCTCCCACTTAAAAAGATGAGAGAGGCCTGTAATTGTCATCATAGGTATACCTCAACTATGAGGGACAAAATGTGGAAACAAATCCAGACAATCACATTGTCTGATTTTTGAAAGAATTTAATTGCAAATTATGGTGGAAAATAAGTATTTGGTCACCTACAAACAAGCAAGATTTCTGGCTCTCACAGACCTTTATCTTCTTTTTTAAGAGGCTCCTCTGTCCTCCACTCAAATACTTATTTTCCACCATAATTTGCAAATACATTCTTTCAAAAATCAGACAATGTGATTGCCTGGATTTGTTTCCACATTTTGTCTCTCATAGTTCAGGTATACCTATGATGACAATTACAGGTCTCTCTCATCTTTTTAAGTGGGAGAACTTGTACAATTGGTGGCTGACTAAATACTTTTTTGCCCCACTGTATATACCCTATCCCCCCGTCTAGTATTTATAGAAGGGATGAAAGTGCATTTCTTTGGGCTACAGAGCACTTTTGCCAACATAGAGCCCGGTTTGTTAGAATATTCATATAGGGATTGTTTTGCCCAGGTCAAGCATTGAGTGGTTTTATGAAAGAGCAAATCGTTCAGCTCTTTCCTGGCCTGCAAAAGACCCTGGTAATGAGCTAATGCCAGGAATTGTTTGTGCAATTGCTTGAGGGAATGCACTCGTGCAATAAGGTAATCAATTTTTTTGGCCTTTTCCTTCCTCTGTTGAGAACCTATCCGAATTAGGACCCCCGCACTACACACTTATGGGCTTCCCATACCTGCATGGTTTTCTGAGTGGATTCGGCATTTTCCAAAAAGTAAGTGGAAAGTAAACGATCTGCTTCCGTGCGGACCTCAAGAAGTTGTAATAGGGGTTCATTTAGCCTTCAGGTTGGGGAACACAGCTGAGGTATTTGCAGCTCTAATGTTACGTGGACAGGAGCATGGTCCGAGAAGGCAATCATGTTGATCTGGGAGGATGCGACAAGAGGTAGATCTTTGTGTTGAAAAAGAAAAAATCAATCCTGGTATAGGAGTGGTGCACCGGAGAGAAAAAGGTGTAATCTCTCTCCCCCGGGTGCATCAACCTCCAGGGGTCTACCAAATTGAGGAGTTGAAATTCCATTTTCAGTTTTTTCAGGTATGAAAAAAATAAATGAGAGGCTCCTTTGGAGGCATCCAGTAATGGTTCAGGGGAGAAATTGAAATCCCCACCCAACAAAAGTATACCTTTCTGAAAATTAAGGAACACAGAAAACTAAGATGATCCGAATTAGGGAAGTAGACATTGACTAAAGTCACTGTGGTAGACCTAATTCTGCCTTTCAGCAAAATGTAACGGCCCTGAGGATCCATACAGACATCCAAATATGTCTACAGGACCATTTTGGAAACCAAGATACTCACACCCTTAGACTTTGAGAGAGGGTAAGGGGAGTGATAGACCCATGGAAAGTTAGGATTGATGAGTTTGGGCACAATGTCCTGTTTAAAGTGTGTCTCTTGTAGGAAGGCCATCTGAGTGCATTGCTTATTGAGGTCTGAGAGGAGTCTAGCATGCTTTTCAGGAGTAGCAATGCCTCTGACATTGAAAGAGGTAAATTTATAACCCTTTGCAGATCCATGGCTGACTGAGGGTTTATGGGGTGCCATCAATGCTAGCCAATCCCGTAGGGCAATCCCCTGGTCAAAAAAAGGGGGGTGAGAAGAGGGGACCTGGTGAGGGTAGGGAAGGAGGGGGTAAAAGGGTGAAAGAAGAAGAAAGAAAGGGAGTAAAAGAGACTGGATTGAAAAGAGAAAGAAAAGGAAAACAGAGGAGGACAAAGATAATGACACGCCTAAATGTGGCTACAACAAAGCCTAATGCTTCAGTAGAGCAGCCTATGGGGGTAAGGTCTAGGACGGGTCTAAAGCAGCTTTGTGAGACGGGCACCATAAGAACATCAGCATCAAAAGCTGGGATAGCAGCAATATGTTAAATTGAAATAACCTTTGGGAAAGGCTAGCTCTGAAACCTTTCAGAAATGACGCTATTGCTCCACATCAACTGGAGCACCCTCCTGCAGGCAGAGCTACAAGATTGAAACCCAGAGCCCACCAATTAGTCCAGGGTCAACTGAGCCATAGTAAGCACTCAATTAAGTGGATGCAGACTATGACCAAAGACACAAGGAACTTGGCCGCATCGTTCCTTCAACCGGGAGCCAGCCCCCCTTCATCTCCAAAGGGCAAACCCCCCCTAGCACCTAGAACAATCAGGCTCACTAACCCCATGAAACCAGAGGTAGACATAGAGAAACAAGATATGAGGAATACAAAATATGAGGAATACTCAAGCATGCCCAGTGTTCAGAAAATGAAGGTAGGGGTCGAGAGTTTTCTAGCTCTGGAAAGTCCGGAAATCTAAAGAAAGAATTCTAAGATCTGCTGCAAAATGTAACAGGTGGATATAGTCCACTACTAAAACGGACACCAATGGCCTGTCTGACTTCTTTCAAAAAGAATGTTATAGCTCAATGACTGTCAGGCAGACCCTTCAGGGATCCCTTGACCTTGTACAAGGCCTGGACCTCCTGCTGCTTTGGGGACCCGGAACTTAGGGAAGTTGACCATCCACCAACAGGGACATGTCGAGCCAGTCTGGAACAGGGACCGTAGGTGAATCTAAAAAGGCAAATAGGGCTTCCAGTTGATCCGGGGATCTAAGGGAGAAAGAGTCCGAACCGTTGCTGACTTGAAGGTGAAAGGGATGGCCCCAACGATAGGTCGCCTCTGAGCTTCTGACTACATCCAGAAGTAGGTGGAGTGTTCCCCGCATATGGAGAGTCAGGCGACAAAGATCTGGAAATAACTTGACAGAAGCTCCGTCAACGTCCACGGGACTCTTAGGTTGTATAAAAGTGCACTCTAGTAAGAACGTCTCTGGGGAACGCTGCGTTCCCTCCTCGGGAACCCTGCACTCGGTGCACCCAGTCCAACTCCAGTTCTTCCTCAGGTGGCTTGTCCAATATGCCATTGAGGATGGCCATAACTGTGGTTCTAAGGTCTCTCCCCTGAGGTGGACTCTGGAATGCCTCGTAAGCGGATGTTGTTCCTGCGATTCCGATTGTCCCCATCATCTATAAGTAGGTGTAGCATAGTGAGCCTGTAATGAGTTCTCCCCTGCTCTGCTTACAGTGCTGCCACGCAGGTCTCCAGAGCATTAGTGGTAGCTTCCATTGCAGAGATACGAGTATCAACCACATCAATTTGATCTTTCAAGTCATGTATTTCCCTTGACAGGGTACTCACTATTGAGATGTCCTGTTTGGTGAGGAGGAGAGCGAGCAAGTCTCTCCATCCTCCCTCCATTGGTGGGTCCTGGGAGTAAGCCTCATGGGAGCCAGAAGAAGATTCTGCCCTTGGTATCTCTGGAGAAGGAATCAGTGAGACCGGGTGGCCGGAAGACACTGCTCTGGCAAAAGCAGAAGCTGGGTGTGGCTTCACTGCTTTCTTCTGGGCGGCCGATCCAGTGGCTGAAGTGCACAGCGGCGCCATGTTGGATTTCTGGGCCGGGAGTGAGGTGACCGAATTGCGGAGGAAATAGGAGGCAATGTCTGAATCCCTGTGGACAGAATGAGTGACGGTTGGTTTCCCTAACGCGGACATGGAATTTAGCTGTTATCTGTGAACTGTAGCAAGTTCCAAGCACCCGGGCTGCACAGAGCTCCCTGAACAAGCAGCCTCACAGCACCATCACCTAGCCACACCGGTGCAGCCTTTACTGACGGAGGAGTACCAAGGGGTGTACCGATTGATGAGTCATGACTAGGGATGGGCTGTCTGTTCGAGTTGAACATGAGTTCAACTCAAACATTGGCTGTTTACCCGTTCGCGAATGGCGAACAATTTGGTCTGTTCACTGCAAATTCGAAAGCCACGGAACACCCTTTAAAAGTCTATGGGAGAAATCAAAAGTGCTAAATTTAAAGGTTAATATGCAAGTTATTGTCATAAAAAGTGTTTGGGGACCTGGGTTCTGCCCCAGGGGATATGTATCAATGCAAAAAAAGTTTTAAAAAAGGCAGTTTTTTCGGGAGCAGTGATTTTAATAATGCTTAAAGTGAAACAATAAAAGTGAAATATTCCTTTAAATTTTGTACCTGGGGGGGGGGTGTCTATAGTATGCCTGTAAAGTAGTGCATGTTTCCCATGTTTAGAACAGTCCAAGAGCAAAAATTATATTTCTAAAGGAAAAAAAGTCATTTAAAACTACTCGCGGCTATTAATGAATTGTCGGTCTCGGCAATACACATAAAAGTTATTGAAAAAAACGGCATGGGATTCCCCCACAGTCAATTACCAGGCCCTTTGGGTCTAGTATGAATATTAAGGGTATATATAACCAATTGTGTCTGCGCTAAAATATATATAAAGACTGTGCAAAAATAACGCTAATATAATAAAACCAAAAAGATTGTGCCAGTAAAAACAAACACATATAATAAGTGCGATCCTTGGGATCCCCCAGAGGAAGGCACGTGATCCCTGTGCCGAATACGCATCGGGGAGGGGTAGGACAGAGCTGTCAGCAGAGGAGGGGGTGAAACACACCACACCGCACGCCATACGAGCTGTTGATTATACACTATACTCTGGATAGATTGGTGCACTAAAGCACCTGTAGATTGTGAGTACCCTCCTGGAGGAATATTTTTTACTTTTAATAAATCCCTAGCTGTATTACACCATGGAGCTTTCTCTTTCTTTTATATGAATATCATTGTTGTTACCTGAGAGGATTGGAGTTCACACCAACGTACCCTGATTGAGCCCAGGAGTGGCTCCAATGCGTGTTTAGACACTGTTTAACTACCGTGTCACACGCCTAGAGGTGAGCGCAAGCACGATTGGGTGATCACAGGAGAGCACAAAAGCATGTTTGATTGTGGACACCGTTAAGGAGAAGCATGATGGACACTAATTTTATGGACACTATATATTTGCACTTTATGTTCTGATACTAATCAGTTGATTATATTTTGATGTGGACACTTGATTGTCACAAGAGTAGCACCTGTATTTTACGTCCATAGCTATATATATTTATGTTATTTTCCTTTTGCATGATGCACTTTTGAGGATAAATCTACATAAGGATCGCACTTATTATATGTATTTGTTTTTACTGGCACAATCTTTTTGGTTTTATTATATTAGCGTTATTTTTGCACAGTCTTTATATATATTTTAGCGCAGACACAATTGGTTATATATATTTTTATGCACACGGAATGAAACGTGGTTAAGTGTTTGCTGCTTATTTATAGTTGATACACACTACAGAGGCATTAGTCCACTTGTGGCTCGCAAGATCCCTACGTAACTTGTATGAATATTAAGGGGATCCCCAAATCAAAATTTTAAAAATAAATTGCGTGGGGGTCCCCCTAAATTCCATGCCAGGCCCTTCAGGTCTGGTATGGATATTAAGGGGAACCCCGCACCAAAATTTAAAAAAAAATGGCATGGGGGTCCCCCTCAAAATCCATACCAGGCCCTTTAGGTCTGGTATGGATTTTAAGGGGAACCCTGCACCAACATTGAAAAAAAAAAATGGCATAGGGTCCCCCCAAAAATCCATACCAGACCCATATCCAAGCACGCAACCTGGCAGGCCGCAGGAAAAGAGAGGGGGATGAGAAAGCAGCCCCCTTCTGAACCGTACCAGGCCACATGCCCTCAACATGGGGAGGATGTCCCCATGTTGATGGGGACAAGGGACTCATCCCCACAACCCTTGCCCGGTGGTTGTGGGGGTATGCGGGCGGGGGGGCTTATCGGAATCTGGAAGCCCCCTTTAACAAGGGGACCCCCAGATCCCGGCCCCCCCATGTGAATTGGTAACGGGGTACAAATGTACCCCTACCATTTCACAAAAAAAGTGTCAAAAATGTTAAAAAAGACAATAACTGTTTTTTGACAATTCCTTTACTAATGTCTTCTTCCCCGCTTCTTCTTCCATATTCTTCTGGTCTTCCTTCTGTTTTCTTCTTGTTCTTCCCCCGCTTCTTCCTCTATCTTCCTCTGATTGTTCCTCCGGTCTTCTCCTTCGGCATCTTTCTCCGGTCTTCCCCTCCAGCATCTTCCTCTGGCTTCGTCTTACTTGCTGCATCCTCCGGATGATCCGCCTCAATGGGAGTCTCCCGCTGTGTGACAATTCTGTTCTTCTGACAGCTTTTATATAACTGAGGGTGGAGCCATCCGGTGACCCGCCCCCCTCTGACGCACGGGGACTTCCCTATGGCTTCCCCATGCAATTTTTTTTTTGAATTTTGGTTTGGGGTTCCCCTTAATATTCATACCAGACCCAAAGGGCCTGGTAATTGACTGTGGGGGAATCCCATGATGTTTTTTCAATGACTTTTATGTGTATTGCAGAGACCAGACAATTCATTAACCACTTGCCTATCGCAGATATACTGCAGCAGAATGGCACGGGCAGGCAAAATCACATACCTGGTACGTGATCTGCCTCCAGTGGGCGGGGGGGGCGCACCGCGCCCCCCTGGTGCCTGAGGTGGTCGGCTTCATAAGGGGAGCGATCCAAGCTGAGGGGGAGACCATTCATTCGTGGCCACCCCCTCGCGATCGCTCCCAACGAATGAGAACCTTCCTCTGCTGCTGTATAGTAAACAGCGGCAGAGGAAGTGATGTCATCTCTCCTCGGCTCAGTATTTTCCGTTCTGGCGCCGAGGAGAGAAGACATCTGAGTAAGTGCACAACACATATACTTACAGTAAAACACACCAGGCACACTTCACCCCCCCATCACCCCCGATCACCCCCTAATCACCCCCCGTCACAGTGACACCAATAGCATTTTTTTTTTTTACTGCATTGGTGTCAGTTTGTGACAGTTATAAGTGGTAGGGCAGTTAGTATTAGCCCCCTGTAGCTCTAAGGTACCCCCCTAACCCCCCCTAATAAAGTTTTTACCCCTTGATCACTCCCCGTCGCCAGTGTCACTAAGCAATCATTTTTCTGATCGCTGTATTAGTGTCACTGGTGACGCTAGTTAGGGAGGTAAATATATAGGTTCGCCGTCAGTGTTTTATAGCATCAGGGACCCCCATATACTACCTAATAAAGGTTTTAACCCCTTGATTGCCCCTAGTTAACCCTTTCACCAGTAATTACCGTATAACTGTTACGGGTGACGCTGGTTAGTTAGATTATTTTTATAGTGTCAGGGCACCCGCCGTTTATTACCTAATAAAGGTTTAGCCCCCTGATCGCCCGGCGGTGATATAAGTTAGGTTTTAGGGTCAGATTGGGTCTGCGTCACCCCAGGCAGTGTCAGGTTAGCGCCAGTACCGCTAACACCCACGCGCGCACCATACACCTCCTTTAGTGGTATAGTATCTGAACGGATCAATATCTGATCCAATCAGATCTATACTAGCGTCCCCAGCAGTTTAGGGTCCCCAAAAACACAGTGTTAGTGGGATCAGCCCAGATAACTGCTAGCACCTGTGTTTTGCCTCTCCGCCCAGCCCAGCCCACCCAAGTGCAGTATCAATCGATCATTGTCACTTACAAAACACTAAACGCATAACTGCAGCGTTCGCAGAGTCAGGCCTGATCCCTGCGATCGCCAGCAGTTTTTTTGGTAGCGTTTTGGTGAACTGGCAAGCACCAGCCCCAGGCAGCGTCAGGTTAGTGCCAGTAGAAAAAATAGGAGGCTCCCATCATACCGCATAGAGCAAGGTGGTCTCATCCCTAGTAATGAGAATGAAAAAAATAGTAACCCTCTCAGTTGGGACTTTAAATAAAACTACCCACTCAAAAAAATCCATAAAATAGAAACTTTAATGATGAAAAAACATATAAAATACACAAAATGACAAAGAAGCACAGCATAGATTACATGGAATGTCATTAAAATGCTATATACATATGGGTATGAAATGAGAGTGCCCAGATGCCCGACGCGTTTCCGGTATGAGATGTTCAAATACCTTTATCAGGGGTCAGGGGCTCAAACAGTTTTTAGCATTCAAATGTGTTCTAAAATTACAAAAAGATATGTCAGAAAATACAAAAATGCAAAGCGTACAATGTGTTTAAACAATGCATGCAGTGAGAACAAAAAAGAATGATACAAAGAGGAAGGGATTGTGGTTGGATCAAAAAAATAAACACACATACAGGTACGTAGGCCTATATGTGAAGGGTATAAATCAGTAAAAAAAATAAATAAATAAACAGACAATGCACAAAACGGCCCATGGACATACCCAGTGTGATCAGGGCTGGACTGGGACAAAATTTGGCCCTGGACTTCACCCAGAGCGGCGCACTTTAATTTTGCAAACATGCACAAAAACAGTATATAAAACTATACGCAGTTGCGCAATATGGATACTTATTGAGTTTGGGATGGATCTGAGGGAGGCGGTGCGGCCTTTGTATGGGCCATCAGAGCGACCCGGGGGAAAATTGACACCTTGCCCCTTAGTAGGGTGACCACATTTCCAGACTGCCATTCAGGAACAATTTTGCCAAGGACCGGGGGGGAAGGTAGTCCAAGGGTTGACGGGGAATTCAGCGGTGGGGATGATTTGTCGGGTGAATGGCTGGTGCTAGCAGTGAAAACATCCTGACACCATGCTTAATATGGTGTCAGGATGATCAAATCACATTATTTCTATTCCTACATTGTAATACATAATGAAATAATTCAACTCACCAGAATGCAGGATCAGTCGGAACCATTGCTTGTTACCAGATGAAGCATGTCATTTGCCACTGCCACCTACCACCAGATGCAGCGTGTCACTTTCCCACTATCGCCTGCCACCAGATGCTACATATTACTTGCCACCACATGCAGTGTGTCACATGCCACATCGTCTGCTGCCAGAGAGAGGGCAGGGAGAGAGGGAGCAGAGAGAAAGAGAGAGAGGAGGGGGCAGAGAGAGAGAAGGGGGGCAGGG